>JAIXHY010000055.1:0-432395 GCA_020449905.1 Globodera pallida
CCAATGGCACAGTGTGCCAATGCCAATTTTTGGACATCTAAAATTGAAAAAAGTCACGATGGTCTCCCATGCACATGATGCGAGAGCAATTTGTGAAACAAACGAAAAGAGGCGCATTCACAACTAGAGATCGGCGGGAACGGGATAACCGAGAGAAAAGTACGGGATTCCACCGGTCCCGGAATTTTTATTTTACCGGACTGAATTCACTATCTTGGGGGGGGGCCGGATTCCGCTCTCCGTTTGAGATGCAAAATTTCAGTATATTACTCACTTTGAAAGTCTTCTTCCCTTTTACGTTTGGGTGTAATAGAGATCAGACTTGGGACCTATCTAGATTTCGCCAACAATTTCGAAAAAATCTTCAATCGAGATTCGATTTAAAAAAATTTCTTCAATCGAGATTTCGATCGAGAATCTCGAAAAAATTTCGTCGAGATTTCGATCGAGAATCTCGATCGGTCCGATCTCTAGTGTGTAGCCCCTACGGTGAACATTTCGGTCAGCCGTTGCATTGGCACTTTTTGCCGGTGGACTACGAATGGGAGACGCGGTTGAACTGATGAACTTTCACCAAAATGTGTTGTTTGAATGTGTACCACAAAAGTTTTTGAAACGATTTTATGATAATAATGGAAAAATAGGCCCAAATGTCTTTATGGCCGATTAAAAATAAACTAATTTTTGTGTTATTCAGAAATTAAAATTAAAAAAACAGAGCCCCGCAGAAGTGGGGTTAGGACTAGAGACCGGACTTGAGCTTCGAGCGAGATCTCGAGTCGAGATTCTCGAAAAAATCTCGGGTCTCGAAAAATCTCGAGCCGAAACAGTCGTGACTCGAGATTTTTTTTTGATGAAAATATAATTTTTTTTTTTCAAAATTCTCCAAACTCCACCACTGGTAAAGGTAAGAAAGGAGCACTAGAAGCATGTCTGCAAATTTTGGTAACGAAATATAACCGTTAACCTGTGTTTCAAGGTTTTGAAAATCAAAAGAATTCAATGGTGGGCATTGTCTGACCATATGTTGTCTGCCGGCGAGAAAATTGTTAGAATTTTTTAACATTTTTTAAGAAATTGTTCAAAAATACAACTTTTTTTGAACTTTTGAGGTGAGAGAGAGTCGGCGTGCCGTAGGCGCCGTCGAGAAAATTTTGAATTTTTGACACAATTTGATAAGGGATTTCCAGCCAAAATGGAGCATGCCAGGCGATGCCGACAAGCGCCGCAGGAGAATTTTTACAAATGGCCAAATTTGTTAATTTTCAAACACTTTTCGCATTCTTTTTTGAATTTTCGCTTAAAAAATGTCCAAAATGCAACAATACTTGCTCAGTTTTATTAAAATTCTATTGTACTGATTTTTAGGATAATTCTCATTTTTGGACCTACATATCCGAATGCAGACCGGGGCAATAACTGACTTCAAACTTAACCGATTCAGACATATTATAGCCATTCAAATGCTCAGACGAAGCTATAAGTAAGCTAAGTTTTGCGTTGGCCAAGTCTCAAAAAAGTTATGGCCAAAAAGCTTTAAAAATCGATATTTTTTGAACTTTTTAAAGTTTTTTGGCCATAACTTTTTTGAGACTTGGCCAATCGCAAAAATTTAGCTTAACTAGCTCCGTCTTATCAAGAGCATTCGAATGGCTATAATAATGTCTGAATCTTTTATTTTATTTCTCGTCCTCTTTTTTTGATACGGTTCATTACGATTAAAAAACCGAATACGGCGATTCGATTTTGGGCCTCTAATTCAAAAAAGATTTAAATTTTGTCCTAGTAGTCTCTGTGCTTTGCAACAAAATAGGGTTGAGGGTTCTAATCCTCTACATTCAATTACTATTTTTCAGTGAATTGGTTCGACAGTTCCCCAAAAAGCTATGCAATAGTTCTATGGGGTGCATACTACTGCAGGGATGCACCCCCAGTGTTACACGTTCTCTCTCGTTACTCTAGTGTGTCTATCGTCCCTCTCACTTTTGCACACTATTTCGTCGATTTAGTATTTTTTGGGCATAACTTTCTCGAGAGCTATCCAATCGCTTAGCTCTTGCTTACAAATAGCTTCTACGAACCAAGAGCTTTCGAATGGTACTAAATTCGAACAATTGTTATTGCTCAATGATTTTCTTTTTGCCATCTAATTAAAATGAACGTTTTCCCCCTATAATTCGTGAAATGACCTATTTTGACATCTAAACGACCTATTATGCATTTGCTTATTTTGTTTTCTAGGGTTGGTGAAAATTTGAGAAAAATCTGTCGACGGAAGTTTGTCGGATCGAAGTGCGTGATGCTTTTTTATTGTTGAAAAAGGTGAGATAGAACGCCAAAGGGGAGAAAGTTAGAGAAAGAAAAGAAATTTGTTTAATTCTCTATTTATTGGCACACATCTCGCTTTTTGAGTCGCTGTGAGAAAAGTGCCATTTCGCCTATAAATTGATTGGTTTTTTTAAAATTTGTAACTCATTCCTTTGACAATTAATGACTTCTTTATAACGTTTGATCAGTTAGAAAGCAACCCAAAGTATAATTCCACTTTCGAATTGTTTCTAAAAAAAATTCGGCAAAACACAAGCGGAAATGCCGCCCAGTTCTGATGGAAACCCTTTCATTTGCATTTGGAGAAGCTCTATATATAAAGCGGCTTTTGTCTTCTACAAAATGCCGAAAATTAATTTCAAAATTTTATTCTTTACATTTATTTTACGCGTGTTCAATTTTAACAGGTTTTTTTCTCACATTTAACTTCAACAACAATCGCTCACTACGTTATGATAAATCCACGAAAAGAAGGCAAATTTGTGACGGAGAAACGTTGTTCGTGCCCGACCTCGCAACTTAATGCCATCAAATTCAACAAGGTCAAGTCGAGTCGAGTGCGACGCCTTCAAACGGATGTTTATTTATTTTTTTGCTTTTTAGGTCCAATGCAAAACAATAAGTCAGTCCAACAAAAATTTCGTGATTTTCTGTTTTGCGTTCTTTGTGAGTTCTGTTGGGAAAGGGGACAATTTTTTATAATTTTTAATTTTAGTTTTTCATCATATTTTTTGGGCATCTTGCCGTGATGATCGCCGTATTCGACAGCCGGGGCATGACGATATTATACGTCAGTTCCGCCATCGTCTGTTGTTTTCTTGCCGTCATTATGACGCTAGCGTGTGTATTTATTTCTGGTAGCGAAAAAATTTATGAAAAATGTTTAATTGAAACACAAATTGGCCTTATTTTAATTGCAGAATTCACGCACACCGCGCTGGAAGTGCTGTACAAATGTTGCTCGTGTGGCCACGAAGTGCACGCCACTTACGAAGTCTTACGTATGGCTTTAACTAAATGAACGATTTGCGTGGTTTTATTCTCGCTATTTTAGCCGACGTCCGTAGTCGGGCAGGTGGAGACATTTTCAACTCGTATGGACGCTACACCCGCACGTGCCAGCAACCGAAACCGCTCTTACTGAAAACCACGGCCTTCGAGGACGTTGAACGCGCCTATCGCAACATGAGTCCACAGTACGATTGCAACCGCAACAGCTTGCATTGGACGAGACAAATGATCAAACGCCTCCGTTGAGCCGATGTGAGGAAAACGCTCATTTTGTCACATTTATATATTTTTTCATCAATTTTAGCGAATGCAATGCACTCCAAGGGTGCCATACCAATGCCATTATTGAATAGTTAAACGGATGTGCCTTATACTTATATTAGAATATATGTATCTATGTATGTGTAATACGATAAGCATATCATATTAATATCATACTGCCATAAATAAGAGTTGTCATTTCAAAAGTTATGGCCAAATTGAAAAATTAAAGATGTAAAAAGTGAAAACTATGATGATTTTTCTTTATGTGCATCAAGATTGCGTAGAAACCTCTCGATTTCAATAATTTCGAGCTTTTTCTTTCTTTTTGATGGAAAACCGGAATAAATAATTTCTTAATAGAGTAAAGCTGTGTGCTGGGGGCTCGGGAAACGGTCTCCCCTCTTGTCCCTGTGTGATCGATCAGTCCATTCCCTCCTCAGATGTTGTGTCGGGCTGTCGCCCCCGCGGAAAGGCTCAGCCCGAGAGTAAGGGAAGGGCTCCCATAGGTGGGGATGGGAACGGGACGGGAGAATGGCCTTGATCCCGCTTCATCCATCCCCTTTATGGACCCCCTCGGGGGAGGGGTCTCCCCTCGGCCCATCCCCTCCCCGGAACTTCAGTCCCCGCCTTACACCTCCCCCCTTACCGGGACCGGCCCCTCGGTCCTCGAGCTTCTCCCTTTTTGTCCCTTTGTTGTTCCCCCCTTTTTCCCATTCCTTTTTCCGCTTGCCATAAAGAGATCGTTTATGTGTCCAACCGCTCACTCTTCCGCAACAAATTTGGGGGGGTCGTCATGTGGGTGGGGTTTGTTCGGTCCGATCGCTCGCCGCTTCCTCGTCCGTCTCTCCTTCTCCTCTCTGCCTTCCTCCTCTCGCCTCCGCTCTCGCTCTCCCGTCCACCCGTCTCCGTCGTCCTCCTTCTACGGCCTCGGCCGTATCGCCACCGGCATGGGGTGCTGCCCGGCCGACACCTCCTCCATTCTCGTCCGATGCAGCGCCCATGGTGGAAGCACGTAATTCCGGTCCACCCTCCACGCGATCGGCACATGGACAACGTCCATTTCCACCAAGTCTCCTTTCCGGAAAAGCCCCAGCGGCTGTTGGGCTTGGCGGGCATAGACACTGACTCGCACGTCCTCCATCTGTGCTGGGGTCATTGTACCGCCCTTCCCCCGGGATCACGGCCACGCTGCCGATTGCTGTCGGGTCAGTCGGGCCGGTCTTCCCTGCGGGGTCTCTTTCCCCCGTCTGTCCCCCTGCCCCTCGCCGACCCATCCCCAAACCTGCACTTCCAACGACTTGACCGTCTTCAGCCGCTGCTCGCCTCCTCTTCGCTGCCTGATCACCCTTCCTCCCTTCTCGAAGTTGGGGCTTTGTCTGACATTGTCCACCGCCACCGCCTCCGCTTGACACGCCAGTTGTCCTTGGTGCAGCCAGGCCGGCTGTTCCATGCACCCGATCTCTGCCAGACTCTCGTTTCCTGCGATCCACCGCACCGATTGTACCGTTATGCGGTCACCAATCTGCAATCTCCTCTGACCTCCGATCACCTCATCGGCCACCTGTGTTGAGTTAGGGACCGGGGTTTTGAGACTTGGCCCTTCTCTTTTCATTTTCTCTCTCCCCTTCTTTCCTGTTTCTCCCCCTTTCCAAACCTTTATGAACATCGGCTGCACTTGGGCATCGAGCACCACTGCCACAACGAAATTGCAGGCCGAGGCCTGTGCCACCACTGCTTCCACCGCCAGCTGCTGGGGCGTGGGGGGGAGCGGCCGCTTCTCCTCCCTGACCACTTCCAATGCCCTCCCCAATGAGTTGGGAGCTCTCCAGTGCCGCGAGCTCCCAACCCACGGATCATCGAGCCCAAGTCCACAGGCCCAGAAATCATCTGATGATGCTTCAACCAGCCTCGCCCAGCCCGTGGCCAACAGTGCCTCCTTCATTTCTCTCACTTCGAATTTGTTTCTCAGCGCTTCACACATCAAGGCAAATCGTCGTTGATGCCACTGCCGCTCATTGAACGGGTTGATCGTCCTCCCCAATGCCTTCGCGCCGGCTGCTGTCGATTTGTTCCGGATGGCATGGAACGTGTTGTGGTCGTTGAAATGTTCTGCTTTCAGTGCGAAGTAGGCATGTTCCGCGGAGCGCATTGTCCAGGTGTTGCCAAAGCACTGCAGATCGAACGTGACGGGATGATGATTGGACAGGATGAACATGCGCTTGAAAAATTTAAACGCTATGCGCTGATCCAAGAGAAATGCCTCTCCCGTCTGCTGCTCCATTTTTAGTCTGAACTTGGGGTAGGGTGATTTCAGTTATACTTTTTCTTGGGCCGGGCCGAAGCCCTTCACTATCCCCCCTTTCCCGGACCGTCCCTGGTCCTCCACTCAACCGAACATGTCCAAAGGGCTAATGCAATTGGATGGGGAGGGGAATGCAAATGTGTGGAGGAAGGTGCAGTTTGACTTGTCCGCCGATCGATTTGTAGCGATATGCGTCGCCTTGCTGATGCTGTGAAGGCAGACTGGCCGTAGGCCAATCGTGTGAGGGGATTTTTGTGTGGAGGCGATTTGGTGCTGTGTTGGGGTCAGTGCCTTTTCTTCTCTTCTCCTTTCCACTCAGTTCGGTTCACTGTCTCTACTTCTTTGCTCACTTGTTCTCTTTTTCTTTTCTTTCTTTTTCTTTTGCCTGATTCGTACCGATAGCTTTGAAAGGGGCCGTAGCCCAATAAGTGAATGCCTCTTTGGGTTTGGAGGGTGCTGTTTGGTGCATTTGGGTTGACTGGTTGACTGGTGCCTGTTTTTGTGATTTGTGTGTGTAGGCATTAGTTCGGACGGCAATTCCGCGCAAAATGTCCGGGTTTCCCGCACTTGAAGCAACCCCTAGATGGACCCTGGGGGCTGATGTTGAAGTGCCCAGGCCGCGGCCTGTCCTCTCGTCGGTCATTTCGCCGCTCGGTCAGCGCGTCAATCCCACTTCTGTCTGCCGTCTCTCGTGACCTAATCGGGCCCCCCGGTGCTTTCCGTGAGTCCCCCTGCCGGCGAGGTGCCTCCAAGCTTATTGTGGGAGAGTAACCGTTTTGGTTGGCCAGGATCCCCTCCACTCGCCTCACCTTCGGACTGTCCATAATTTGGAGGTACTCCTCCGAGACTATGGGCACCATTTCCCCAGCTTTCTCAACAAACCTTTTCCAGACCTTTCCATCTAACAAAGTCCTAAAATCCGCTATTATAATCATCCCCTCCCTGGCCCGTGACAGCGCGACAGTCGCTCTTCTATCATCTTTGAAGAAGTCCGATGCCATTGCTGCCGTCCGCGTTTGTCCGGCCGTGGCCGCATTCGTCCTGGTCGTGATCAGAACCACCACGTCAGCCTCCTTGGCTTGGTAGGAGTCGACAGTGTGCACTTCGACTGTTCTCCCAATCCGCCCCTTTTCTTTGTCTTCCTTCAACGCCCTTACCATGACATCCCTCTCGTAGAGGTACAAGCAGATAATGACAATTTTGAGTTCCTTGGCCAAGGCCGAGTCCAATGTGTTGACACACGTCCGGGCAATCCTGTTATGGTCCTCATTTGACAGGGAAAAGGAGGTTTCCTCCATTTGAATTCTTCCTTCGGCATGGATCAGCACCAGCGGAACATCCGCCACCGGCAAATTGATTGGTGCCGATGTCAGCGCTGTCCTCCGTTCTGTGATTTCGGGAACTTCGAGCAGTTCTTCGCCATGGCTTTCATAGGAAGCGTACGAAACGCATTGGACTAAGCTTCCGTGCGACCGGTAGCACTTCTTCAGCGCCGTTTCCTCCACTCGAGGGCTTTTCAAGAGCTGGTCCGTTATCGACTCCAGGCCGAAGCCTGTCCACAGCACTTCATTTAGCTCCCTCAAGTGCACTCCCAGCTGTCTGACATCCCCTGTCACTAGCAGCTTTTCCAAATTCGGTGCCTGGCAAACTAAACAAAGAATTGTCGTGAAACCTGCCTGTGTTGCCTCATCCAGCAAAAGGTGCGTCATTTGATCCGCTGCCGACTGAATTCTCCCCGCCATGTGTGTGGTCATGAACATGACCTTTTGCTTCTCCCTGTCCAAGAATCGGTCCGCCACTTTCGCTTCCCCCGCCCTCAGCGGGTTTCGCTCGACCTGCTTTTTGTATTGTTGGTAGTCCATCACTTCCTCCTTGTTTTTGATTGTTGCCAGAAACTCGTCTGTCAGTTTCTCCGTCAGCAGCGCGTCCTCCAGCACTCGAATTTGTTCACTATAGCGAACTCGTGCCGTCCCGCTAAAAAGGGCTAAAAATTCCTCCTTTACTCCAACGGACCTGGTTTCCTCTACCATTTTCGTTACCGGGAGATTTGAGGTGGCTGTCGCCACAATTACCGTTGCCGTTCGTTCCGACCTCGTCAGCAGGTCAATGGCTGTCGCAAGGGTCAATGTCTTACCTGTGCCCGGAGGCGCCTGTTGCAGAATCGCAAGCGGTTGTGAGCACGCCACCAGTGCCACCGTCTGCTTTTGCTCGTCATTGAGACGGCTCACCGATTCGCGGTCAATGTGCTGGCCGAGGCCAATTTTAATTCGCTCACTTACCGGAATGTTCAGGCCGCTGCTGCCCGGTCTCGCGAGCAGCGCCTTAACAATTTCCGCGCGCGGGGAGTCCTCATTCCTCACTATGCTGGAGGGGCCGTTGTTGCCGAAGTATTCCGCTTGTTCGGCGAAGCCCATAGCCGCTCCTGCGGACTGGACTATTACCTCCTCGCCACTTACCATTTGCCGAAATTGCTTCCTCTGCTCATCTGACCCGGTGTGGGGGTTCAACTGTACCTTAACGTCAACAAAAAATCGCCTGGTGCCATCCGGTTGGTGCTCGCTTGACTTGTTGACCAGTATGACTTGTCCTTGTGCAAACGCATCGGTGTCGTAGTCCGCCTTTGCCTTGAGCGGTGAGTCAGTTGCCCATTGTTCTGTCAGCTGCTTCACGTGCTTGCGGTCGCCTGTTTGAAATTTCAGCCAAAAATATTTCGGTTGTTCCACCGGTCCTTTTGGCGCCCACTGGTCCCATTGTGGCTGAGCCACTCCTTTGAACTGGGTGATCAGCTTCAACGTCTCCTCATGCTCGGCGGCTACCACTAGCGCTCCCGCAATTATTCGCTCGGCCACTGCCACCTCTTCCTGTGAGTATTCTGGCACAAATGGGAATATTATCGGCACTCCTGCCGCATTTTTCCTGGGCCAATTCCGATCGAAGCGACCGGCCGTGGCCGGCACTCTTGTGTTGGGACCTGCCTGCAGTTCCATCCCAGTTCGAACTGGTGTGTTATTTGGTAACACATAATTCGGTCCCACCAACCACTTCTCCGGGATTTTCGCCAGCTGAACTTTGAGCAGCTGGGCCTTTCTCAAGTCTCCCATCCGAATTTCCGGATGGAGTTGGCGTTCATATAGGGCCATGGCCCTTACCATGCCATGTGCCGCCACCACAACTGCCCCGACTTTTCCCACGGCTGCCCTTCCACTCCTTGATACGTCAACAACCAGTCCCTCTTGGTCCTCTTGACGTGCCAGGTGGGCCCTTTTTACCTTTGTTGCCTTTGCCTGACACTGGATCAGCCCCGCGTAGATCCAGTTTTCTCTGTCCAAGAATTCCTTACCTGAGATGTACTCATACTTCTCAACCCAAACTCGGTCCCCCGGGAGCAGCGGTCTTTCAAATTCACCTGTTTCATTGTCAAGGAGGATTAAGTATGGGAAATTATTTTCTTCATTCGGGTTGGGGTATACCAAGACCACCCCCTTTTTCTGTATTTGGGATACCCAATATTCTCGAGTTTTACCGTTTTCTTGGCTTGGCACTTCGAGCACTTCCAGTGCCTCACTTACATCATCAAACCCGGAGTTGGCAAAACCTTCCGACACCATCTCCACCTTTTTCTGGACTTTCTCCGGTTCTTCACTCTCTTCCATCTTTTCTTCACTCTTGTCCTTTCCCACTTCCATATTTTCAATCTGGGCTGTCGCCCCAATGATTTCATCATCCAACACAATCACCTCTCCAATCATTCTTCCTTTTTCTTCACCATCTCTTTTCTCCTCATTCTCATAAGTTTCATTCTGGGCTGTCGCCCCATGCTCTTCGAGCACCACACTTTCATCCTCAGAGTCCTCAATCGTTTCCATTTTTTCCATTTTTTCCTTTTGACCAACGTCCTCCGATTGGGCCTCGGCCCTTCCTTCGTCTTTGACTTTGTCCTCTTCCATTTTTCCGCTCCCACGTTCCTCACAACTTTCCCATTCATCTTCATTCACTTCTTCGTTCTCACTTCCAAGGAGTTCGGTCTCCAATTCCTCCGACAGTGACACTCGGTCCGCCTCGTCGTTTTCAAGCAGTTCGGCGCAAACTACTGAGTCGATGGTGTTGTTGACCAGTGCTTCAACCGTCGATGAAATGTCCACGTCCATTTGTCGGTCAGCGTTCATTTTGGTGATCTCGGAATGGATTTTTGAAGTTTTGGTGATGGGGATAATTAAAGTCAGGAGTTTGGGGTGTGGAAATAATTTGTGATTTGTGATAATCTGAACGGGTAAAATTATATTATTTTCTTAGCGTTATGGGTTTGAAGATTCCAACGACAATGGTTTAGGGTTGTGGTCGTTTGGGATATGGGAAAATTTGGATTGTTATGGCCTTGGCCATGTTCGTGTTCGGGATTCGCAATCTGGGGAGAGGGATTTGAGTGTGTGGCCTGACGTTGGGCAGAGTTTAAGGGTCAGGTTTGGGTTTTTGTTCTCTGCGGGTTCTCAAATTGTGAGTGTGCCGTGGCACAATTTCCGCCTCCTTTGGCTGCTGTTCGGGTTCAGGTTCAAGGGGTACTGCTTGACCATGATGGTCATAGCCAGCCATGTTTTGCACCTCCTCTGCCCCTGCCTTTTTGAGGGCATCGTTTTCCTCTTCTGTAATGTTTGGGAGTGTGCAAGCAGGGCCTAAAATGTCAACGCATTTCTTAAGCTGGTTAATATGCACAATTTTTGGGTTGGCTTGTGGTGCATTGCAACTGACGATGGTGATCATTACCCCGTCTACCTTGATTACCCTAAATAACCCCTTCCACGGAAGGTGGAATTTGCGCGAGGTCCCCACTTTCCCCGCGTAATTTCTTAACAGAACTTTGTCCCCTACACTCACCTCTAAAACCCGAACCAGTTTGTCATATTGGGCCTTAGCCCGAAGTTGAGCATCCGCGCATTCCGCCGCCGTTGCTTCCCATGCCGACCTCAGCGAGCTGACCAGCTTCAACTTGAACTCTGCCAAATCTGTGGCCATAGGTGCATGTGCCGTCCGTGGGTCCAGCATTTGGTCCACACAGAAAATGGGGTCGCGCCCGTACATTAAAAAAAACGGCGACTCACCTGTCGATTGATGTGTGGCTGTATTGTAGCAAAACGTTACCATGTCCAGGTGCTCATCGAAGTCCGGCTGGTCTGGTGAGATGTATTTCGACATGATATTATGAAACGTGCGGAAGCTCCTCTCCGTGATGGCGTTTCCTTGCGACCAGTGCGGAGTCGCGTATCGCTTGCTGATGTAGAGCATCGAGCAGAATTCCCGGAAGAATTCTGAGGTGAATGCCGTGGCATTGTCTGTGATCAACTCAGTGCATCCGCCGAATTTCAAGTAGCAGTTGGAGAGAAAGGCTTTGACCAATGTGGCTGCCTTGGCGTCCTGAACCGGCACTGAAATCACAAATCTGGTGAACCAGCAGATTATGCAGAGTATGTGACGGTTTCCTTTTTCTGTGATAGGAAATGGACCTGCCAGATCCAGGCCAACTTTTGCGAACAGCGTGTTCGATTGGGGAAGTTTCATCTCCGCTCGATATCCTGGTGTCGGCATGTGCCGAAGTTGGCAAGTGATGCAGCTGCGAGCCCAATTGACGATATCGGCATGCATCCTGTGCCAGAAGTACTTTCTGCACTTTCGGAGCGTCTTTTTCATGTTCATGTGTCCTCCTCCTAAAGGAGAGGAGTGAAAAGAATCAAAAACTAGTGGCCTGAGGGATGCCGGAACAAAAATTCTGGCCCGTAGCCCTTCTTCCTTAAAGAACAAAATTCCTGATTTGAAGATTAGGTTTGCTGTCATTAGTGCAAACCTCTCCTTTTCTGTCTCGTTCATGCCCTCCGGCATTTCTCCCGTCTCAATAAATTTGATGAAGGCCGTAGCCTCGTGATCCGACTTTTGTTCAAGTTTTAAATCGACCGTGTATGAGTTGCCGTCTGCTCCGCGAAGGGTCATCATGTTTACGCTTTCGTCCATGACAAGACGTGATTCCAGTGACAATGACAAACAGGCGGGGAATTCCGCGATGTCCTCCAGTTCTTTCAGATTTTTGATTTCCTCTTCAGAACAGCAGTCATGGGCAGCTCTGGACAGCGCGTCTGCCAAAAGGTTTTGTTTACCCGCCACGTGGACGATTTTGATGGAGTAGTTCTGCAGTTCGATCAGCCAGCGCGCTAAATTCGGGTGGGCATCTGCTTTTTGCAAGAGGTACGCTAGGGGCTTGTGATCGGTATGTAACTCTACATTTCCCATGTAGATGAACGGCCTGAACTGCCGCAGGGCATAAATTATTGCGCCCAATTCGACCTGAACTGTTGGCCATTTTCGTTCTGAGACGGCGAGCGTTCGACTGCAGTAGGCGACGGCGTGAAAGGCTTTGCTTTCCTCGTCTTTCTGCATCAGGGCTCCTCCCTGTCCGACATTCGACGCGTCCGTGAAGATGTGGAAGGGTTTAGTGTAGTCGGGAAATCTGAGTACCGGTTTTTCGCACAAAATTTTCTTGATTTTGTCGAAGGCAATTTGCTGTTCACTTTCCCACGCGAATGGGATTTCTTTCCTGGTTAGTTTTGTTAGGGGTTCGACTGTCGTGGAGAAGCCAGGAATGTGTTTCCTGAAAAAGGAGGCCATTCCTACCATGCTCCGAACTTCTTTCAGAGAGGTGGGATTCGGGAGGTTTTTGATTACCTCAATTTTGCTTAGGCTCGGTGTGTAGCCATTTTTGCTGATTACAAACCCCAAAAATTCCATGTTGGCCGAGGCCATCACACATTTTTTTGGACTCACTTTTAAGTCGTATTGTCTGAGTCGAACAAAAACTTGTCTTAGAGCGTCCAAATGCTCATTGAAGTCCGGGGATTTGGTGTAGATCAGGAAGTCATCTACATAGGCTATTACCGATTCTTCCAGCCCTGATAGGACATGTGCCATAACTCTGGCAAACGCACTGGTCGCATTGCGAAGTCCAAATGGCATGTGTGTCATTTGAAACACGTCGTCCTCCGTGATGATTCCGCATTTCCTGCTGGCTCGTTCAGTCAGCCTGATTTGTAGAAAACCTGACGAGAGGTCCAGCGAGGTGTACCAGTGGCAGTTGCCAACTTTCTCCAGCACAACTTCCAGTCTGGGCAGTGGAAAGTGATCCGGCACCGTCACTTCGTTGAGTTTTCTGAAATCTATACAGGGCCGTAGCCCTCCGTCCTTTTTCTGGACCAGGACAATGTTCGAAATCCAGGGAGTGTCTGATTTGACCATGACTCCTGTTTTGAGCCATTTTTCCATGTGATCCCTGACCTCTTCCCGAAATCTGAAGGGAGTTCGACGAGGCTTGGTGCTCAGTGGTTCCTCCGTAGTGGTTATGATGTCGTGTTCTCCGACAAGACAGGACCCTAAATCATATTGGGATTTAGAAAAAACGTCTGCAAATTCTTCGCAGAGCTGCTTCAGTTTCCGAAGATCTTCACCTTTCGCCGAACCCTTTGAAAAGTCGATGGCAAAGGCTGGGTCTTCCTCATCTGAATTTTTCTCATGTACTTCTTCCCTTACCTGATTTCTCTGTTCCTCCAGCCAAGGTCCTTCATCGCTCTGCCTGAGTTCGTTTGCCAAGGCAATGTGCATGCCTGCATGAATGCGAACTGGAGCGTCTGTTGGGTTTGTTAGGATCATTTTGATGTTTCCGTCACTCGGATTTGTCACTGTGGACACCAGTCCGATGTGTGCGTTTCCAAGTCTTTTGTCTAACGAGTGGGTAATTACCTGATCCAATTGGCTGTGAGCCTTGAGTTTCCCATCCAGTACCCGAAAAGAGCCCGGTGGTAAATCGGCATCTTGAAGGGCTGTGACTTTCACATTTGAGTATAAATTGTTCCCTTTTTCCCCCAAAGTCACCGATTTCCCTTGTATGGAAAGTTTCCCTTGCTTAAAATCAAAGGTGATTGGCGGAAGTTCTGACATCAGATCACAACCCAAAATAAGCTGATAGTCTTGTCTATCACTTAGAATGTCATCTTGGACAAGTTTTATTTCCCCAAAAATTTTCTGACCTACTATCTCAAGATGAGTTTGGGCTGCCGCCCTAATGTCTATTGGGTGCCCTGAAGCTGATCTCACATTGAACGAAGTTGGCAGTGTTCGACAGCCCAATGATCGTGCCAGACTCATTGGGGCGAGTGAGATGCTCGCTCCAGTGTCTACTAAACAGCTTATTGGTCGGTCATTAATAAAGGCTCGGATTGTTGCCGACAGCCGCGGATATGTAGGCACATTCATTGCTGCTATCTCTTCTAATCTCAAATTTTTGAAAGGGGCCGTAGCCCAACCATTCACTTCCTTTGTCTTTGTCGACATTTTGCCTTTATTCTCGGTATGGGTGAGATACCTGTTCAGGCGTAGTGTTGAGACCGTCGCGACGACGAATGTTATCACCACTGCGATGAGCAACGCAGTTGCCGATTCTGTTTCTGGGTTTTGTTCCACAATGTGGGGTGGCACGGTCGCAGCGTTCGACAAAGGAACCAGTGAAACTGCTGTGATCAATGCGAGGGAAGTGGCCAAGGCCACTGTTCCGACATGAGCGATTGACGCAGGCCTGAGTCTCTTTCTCGCTGGCTTGTTGATTGTCCGCAGTTCAGTGCTCGTCCCTGCTTCGGGATTTGATGAGGAAAGTCTTGACGAAAAAATCGAGACTGATGGGGGCCAACTTCTTGGATCTCCCTGAACTCCCTGGAGTTCTTCTGTTGGGGCAAGGCTTGGACTTCGTTGTCCGACTCTCTCCAATTCGACTGGTTCAGGGGCAGGCCGTGGCCTTTTCTTGCCTATCAACATTCGTCCGAGCCAACCGGGGCCGGCATAGGTCTCAAGCAGTATCGGCAGCCATCTCAAAGTAAAATCGAGGATGAGGATTAAAACAGTGACTGTTAACACGACTAGCCATGTCAGCCTGTAGTCACCAATTACCTTTTTCTCCAACTCATCTGACAGTTCTCTCCATTGTTCTGAGACTGTTACCCTCACCACCTTGTGTTCCTCGTTGATTCGGTAAGTTAACTCACTTGCTTTAAGCATGCCACTCACAAAGGCATGGGTATTCAGATCTGTGACGTTGATCAGCGCCATTTGGTGGAATGAATGTTTCGCCAGTTTAAACATTTCCGGGAGCCGAGGCTCGGTGTCAAACTTCTTTGTTGCAACCTCCTTGGTTTCCCCTGTTACCTGATCCACTTCGAGCACTTGGTTCTCAATCTGAATCACGGTCTTCCTGAAGTGAGAGCAAGGTACTTTGCTGGAGTCCGGATGAATGATCATTGTCGTTGGGTCAAGAAATGCGAGTCTGTTCACCGATTTAGTCACAAACTCGATCGGCAGTTTGTCGAAGCATTCTTTTGCAAGCCGCGTTGGTTTGAATCGGAACTCACCTTTCTTGAGTTGAACACACGGCCAGATTTTGAGAAGTGATGAGCCAGCTCTGGTCGCATACAGCTTGGTGTTGTTGAACAGGGTGCACGCCAGTCCAGTTGGGTCCATTAAGTAAGCCGTGGCCGACCATTCTCTCTGCTTGGTCATGAAGTCGCATTGGGCTTTAAATGCATGCCGCAGTGCATATGTCAGTGATTCGACCCATTCATTGTCCAAGTATGTGAGTTGGGCGTTCAGCTCAGGTGACGTTACCAGGCCGAGGCCTTCACCGGAGTCCTGGTCTCTCCTTGACCGAATTCTTTTGCTTGACACGACGCGAGTTGCAAATCCTTGCTCTGAAAGATCAAGCACTTTGTCACAACTTTTTACCTTTGGCGCATTGTTTTTGAAGTGAAGTCCATATTGCGCGTCTTCTGACAACCATGTGTTGGCAACGAATCTGCCTTTGAATCTGCCCACTGATGTGTACCTGCAATTGGTTTTCGTTTCGGGTGCCCACGTGAGGACAGTTTTGTCCTTGAGTGTGCAGTTTCCTGAGTCGTACCTGCATTGGCTTGGTTCTCCCAGTGGGGTGCTGATGGACACGTCGTTAAAATGAGAAAATACCTGAGTTTTGAAGGCAAAACAGTCCTCACTTTCCGTGATGGCCCAGGAAAATGATCCAATCAGCCAAAATCTCGGAGTGAGATCGATTTCGTGTTGGGTGCCCCACAGTTCATCTTGTTCTGCCAAAATACCAAGATCACAGGTTTTGTGCTCCGCCATGCGCCTGCACTCATCAACAGAGACAGCTAACATTTCTGGGGGCAGTGTTTCAGACACTGGCACACCTGATAGTGTTGTAAATTTTCTGGCCCGCTTTTTGACTTTCCTGCAGGCCCAGGCCTCCGTGTCATGTTCAAGGGCATTGGGGATGTACAATTCTCTAACCTGGATTATTGGGACATGTCCCACCACTTCTTTGGGTAAAGGGCATTCAATGGGCTTCGGCAGATTCCAAATTGTTGGTTGTATTTCCGTTTGACAGATCATCGGACGCATTGGGATTGCTGTTGCAGTGGATGAGGCAAGGAGTGCCAGGAGATTAATCATTATGATAATTGGGAGAAGGGGCAGAAGCTTTGGTCCTAAGCTGACTTTTTCCCAGGATGAGATCCGTTCTGGATCCACTTTTGGTTTGGCCTTTGAGGTGCTTTCTTTTACGCAAATTTTGGGTTTGGCTGTCGCCTTTGTTGATTCACTTACTGAGTTTACGTCGTTTAGGGATTTGTGTTTCCCCATTTCGAGTGACAGGTTGCGCATGCCCTGTGCTATTTCATCTAGCAAGGCCACCGTCCTGTCCTGCTGAATTGCATTTGCACCTGATGTTGGCGGACGTCTGTCTCGCTGGTCTCTGAAGTCCCGGCCCTGAAAGGATGTTCCGCCTTGACGTTCCTGAAAATCACGGGTGCGAGTACGGCATGCATTTGCTACATGTCCGACTCGTTTGCAATAATTGCAAACCATTCGATTGTTCCATCTCCTGTCGTGCATGGGGCCTTGGCCCCTTCCAAAGTTTCGGTTTCCTTGTTCTCTGAACCAGGGGGCATTTCTGGGGACTTGGGGCCTGAAGCTGTTCGATCTCATTGGTGCATTTCTGTCCGAAAATCTGTTGGGGCCCGTTGGGGTTAGGGTTTGAAAATTGCCTGCGGGAGCAGTCGGAGTGAATTGTTGAGACGTTCCTTGCATGGCTTGTATTGCTTGGGCCGAGTGAACAAAAGGAATCCCGCTGTTCTGTGCTGCCAGCATTATTTCCACTTCTCTTGCTTCCCAGCATAACTGTTCAAACTTTTTTCCCCTGGACATGTCCAGCATTTTCATCACCAAAGATATATTGGGCCGTAGCCTGTCAAGAAACAACTCACGCAATTGTCCCTCCTTCTGCATTTGGTCCTTTACATCTGCCACAGATGCCTCGGCCAGAGGGATGAATCGGTTGAGGAAGTCCTTGACGGTTTCCCCTTCGATTTGACGGCATGCTACCAGCGCTTGTCTGGAAAGCCCTTGACTTTGAGGAGAGTCTAAATCGGTGCGGAGATTAGTGAGTGCCATTTCAATGGTGCTTTTCCGTGATGGGTCCATCTTTTCCAGGATTCTTTTGGGAACTCCATCCAAGTAGATGACCAACCTTGCCAATTTGTCCTTTTCGTCAAATTTCTTGCCGAACGCATCCATGTATTCCCTGAAACGTTTGGCCCACCTGTCGTAGGTGATGATGCAGTCATCTCTGTAGACTTCCAGCGGGGTTGGTGAATCCGTGATCATGTTCACGCTCTGGAATGTTCGTTCCAGTGCTCCATTGTCTCCATCGCTGTCGTCATCCGCTGGCAGTACAGCTGGTGGTTGGACCACTTGTGGGTGTACAGCTTGCGGTTGAGCGGCTTGTATTTGAGCTGCTTGTTGCTGGGCGGCTGGTGGGGTTGTCCTGTTTGGATGCTGATTCGGTCTTTGAATGTTTGAGGGCGGTTGATGGATGTTAGGCTGATTTCCTAAAATTGGGTTCTCCAGACTGCTTACCTTATCCGCCAGGCTGGTGATTTGAGCGGTCATGGTTTGAAACCCGGTGTTGATTTCACCAGCCAACTGGCTGATGTTTGTCTGGCATTGGTAGGTTTTTCGGTTTGTATTCCTGAGGGCCCGATTGATTGCTTCTTCAAGACGGATCACTTCCCCAAAGACTTTTTCTAGGTCCTCAACTCTGACCGTCGTGTTCGCTTGCTTTACTTGAAGCAACATTTTGTTTATGACTTTGACTGTTGTGTCCTCATCATTAAGATTGGGATGGGCTGTCGCCCCTGTGGAACTCGTCGACCCTGTGGTCGAGCCAGGCATTGGGAAGGGATTGCAATTTGGGTTGAGTTCGAAGTCAGGTGTGTAAGAATTGTTTGAAAAATCTGAACCAAGGAGTTGGTTGCTGATGATGAGTCTCGAATGTATTAGTGATGTGTCAGTGTTGGTGTGTTAGTTGGGTGAGATGTGAATGCCATAAAGTGAATGATCAACTGAGGGGTGCCCCAATTAAATACCCAGATGATTGCTTCCACCGGAGTGGTACTTCCGGCAAAAGATCAGTGGTGGTTCTCATTACTTTTGCGTGAGAAAGTTTGAATGGGAGTGTTATTACACTTTTGAGAGCGATGTGATTGACAGTGTTGTTCCACTTTTCATTCGAGAATCTGCTTTACGTGGGACTGGCTGTTAGCGTGGGACCGGAAGTCAGGGTCCATTAGATCGGCCGCCGTAATGTGTCGGCTTTTGCTCCATTGAGAAAGCATTAGCCATCCTCTTGTGACTGACCAATGTTCGCTGTGCGATCGGAGTACCGTATCAATCGGGAGGAATGTGTGGGAAGGGATCAAAGTTCATTGGTCGTGTTTGATTGGGTTTGGTATGGTGAAGGGTTTGATTCTGCTACTGGTATTGTGTTCTGGCATTTTGATTGAGCTTGTTTTTGGGATGGGACGCCATTTTGGTGAATTTGGTGATTGAATATGGACAGGGGCACTGATCAGGGTTGTTATTACTTGCTGGCATTTTGCTCAAAGTTGTGGGTAGGGCCTTGGCCTCTTCGTGGTGGCTCTGTGCCACCGAACTTGTGTCTGGCCCTTTGGCTGCTTCGTGGGGGTTGTGTGTTTTGGAATTAGGCTGGGTTTACAGTAATTGAAATGAAACCACAACAAAAAATATCCCGAAAACCCAAAAAGGAAAACAAATTGCACATCCATCTTCAAAAACCAAAATAACATTGTCCAATGTGGTGGCTTTTGCCGAAATGGTATTGAGTATTTGTCGGGGCCGTGGCCCAATGATGGCGCACCTTCCGGGAAATTAATTTTGTGAAATGCAATTAGACTTGTCATTTGGTGGGCAATAATTGATTGTGTGACCAATTTAGACCGTTTTTAATGCTGGCAAAATGTGGGTTAAACTTGCATTTTTCTGGTGAGGAACAAATGATTGATCGGGATGGAAGTTGAATTCGGGTGGGCTCATAATCATCCAAGTTTCTTTCATGAGTCCATCAGACAGCCACAGAATTCCGAAAACCCCTTCGTATGGCGACTTGGTCCGATTGGCCCTGAGGATTTGGTGGGGCCTTAGCCCAAAAATGACCCGAGTTTTGGGAATTGCTGTTTTTGAATTTGTACCAAAAATGATGGAAATGTGTTGTGTGATCAAATGGGTCCGTGAATTTGAAATTTGGGACATTGCGTGATCAGTTGGGTGTTGGATTCCAATCATAGATGGGTGTCATTTTTCGGAAAACATGGGAAATTTGGATCACGCGCAAGTGACGAAGTAAAATGATGGATCAAAATTCTGCTATTTTGGCGGTTGAAACACAAAATGTTTTGAAATGGTGAACGTTTGGGTCAATGTCGGAAAGCTGCTCAGGACTGTGTGGGTTTGAATTCAAATTCGTGCCGATATGTATGTGATCAAAATGTGTAGTGGCAAAATGTGAAATGACAAAATTGGGTGGTCGCTACTCACTTGTATCAGGGGAAGTGTGTGAAAACCAAAATTTGTGTTTGCCTGATCAACTTCTGGCTATGGGGTAATTTGCTTTCACTGACTTTTGTTTCGAAATGGGCCGTAGCCCTCATGTCCATTCGGTTTTTGGTGGATGTCGAGATTTTTTGGTCTAATTCTGAATTTTGGCCCCATGTCCGCTTGAAATGGCATTTGTGGGTGATAAATGCAAAAGAAAATGACATCCCCCTCCGGCAAATGTGTGAGTGGGGAGGGCAAAAATGTTCAACGCTTTGCAAATGAATATAGCCGTTCAGTGGGAGGGGGTAATGGCGTCTATTGGCCAACGCTGTGAGTGGTTTGTTGCATAAAGTGGGTGTGACCGTCGATTGAAAGGGTTAGCATCTGCATATGTGCGGCCATTCGATGGCGAAGATGAGTAAATGTGAAGGGGGTATGTGGGTTGGCCTCTGCTAGGCAGCCCTTTTCAAATGGGATCGATCATAATTTATGCGGTTGTGGCGTCGGTAAGATGTATCGTCCCCTCCCCCTTTTTGTGTTCTGTGTTGGGTCTAAGTTCCTTCCAACCGTTTAGGTTTTGTGTTGGGTCCGAACTCCTTCTGAAACAGAATTTTAATTCGGTGCTGGGTCCGAGTTCCTTCCGAAAATTTTGAAAATTTTTCCTGGGTCTGAACTCCTTCCACTTGTTTGGGTTTCGACTAGGTCTGAGCTCCTTCAAAAATAACTTTGGAATTCTGTCCTGGGTCTGAGCTCCTTCCGAGAAATTTCGAAATTTTTCTCCTGGGTCTGAACTCCTTCCAGTTGTTTTCTTCTTGCGATTCCCCGTGTCCTGAAATGGGTCTGAGCCTCTTCCGAAAATTTTGACTTTTCTCCTGGGTTTAGACTCCTTCCTGATGGTTTCGACTTTCCTTCGAAATTGGGTTTTTGGTGCCCTTCCTTCGTTTGACTGATCCCCTGAGGGCTGCCAAGCATCGTACGGAATTTTTATATTGGGCCTTAGCCCTTGCGCAATTTTAATCACAAAGTGAAATGACAGAAAATGTGGTGAAACTAATCTGAAACTAATCGACGGGGACAGTCGACCTAAATTCCCGATTCCATTCCCGAGGCCG
This sequence comes from Globodera pallida, assembly GCA_020449905.1. Classification (NCBI taxonomy): domain Eukaryota; kingdom Metazoa; phylum Nematoda; class Chromadorea; order Rhabditida; family Heteroderidae; genus Globodera; species Globodera pallida. The sequence goes on from JAIXHY010000055.1 coordinate 20,986, forward strand.
ATGGGCAGGTTGCCATTCGGCAACCATCCGGTGCTACCAGTAAAGCTGTGTGCTGGGGGCTCGGGAAACGGTCTCCCCTCTTGTCCCTGTGTGATCGATCAGTCCATTCCCTCCTCAGATGTTGTGTCGGGCTGTCGCCCCCGCGGAAAGGCTCAGCCCGAGAGTAAGGGAAGGGCTCCCATAGGTGGGGATGGGAACGGGACGGGAGAATGGCCTTGATCCCGCTTCATCCATCCCCTTTATGGACCCCCTCGGGGGAGGGGTCTCCCCTCGGCCCATCCCCTCCCCGGAACTTCAGTCCCCGCCTTACAATAGAAACCCTGATATGCATTTCCTTGGGGCCAAAACGTCGGGGCCGAAACGTCCTGTTCCCTTTTATTTCCACTCTCCTCAATTGAAAATCTATGTAATTTAAAACAACAAATCAAAGGAAAAAGTTGGCAAAGCTTTTTTGTATCATTCCTTTGACAATTAATTTGATTTTTTTTTTTGAAAACAATACAAAGTATAATCCACTCGAATTGTAATTTTTGTCCGAAAATGGGGGGGGGGGGGGGGGGGGAAGAATCGGGAATACCGCCCACAGTTATGTATGTATGATGGAAAGAAACCCTTTCACAATTTAGTTTGCACTTGAATAGGTATGTATAAAAGCGGCTTGCCATGGCTCCTTCTCTTTTTCTAACCATTTTGATTAAAGATCTGACTTGAGGACCGATCAAGAATCTCGATCGTAATTTACAGAGATTTCGGTTGGTCCAATCTCTAATTTTGATTACCTCTATTTCCCCATTCCCACTCTATCGCTTATCCCGAATTCGCCCTCTTATAAAATGCCGAAAATTAATTTCAAATTCGATTCTTTACATAATTTTAGCAGGTTCTTTTCTAAGATGTATCCAAATCCACGAGAAGAAGGCGAATTTGTGACGGAGCAACGCTGTGCATGCCCAACCTCGCAACTTAATGCCATCAAATTCAACAAGGTCAAGTCGAGTCGAGTGCGACGCCTTCAAACGGATGTTAATTTATTTTTTTGCTTTTTAGGTCCAATGCAAAACATTGAGTCAGTCCAACAAAAATTTCGTGATTTTCTGTTTTGCGTTCTTTGTGAGTTCTGTTGGGAAAGGGGACAATTTTTTATAATTTTTAATTTTAGTTTTTCATCATATTTTTTGGGCATCTTGCCGTGATGATCGCCGTATTCGACAGCCGGGGCATGACGATATTATACATCAGTTTCTCCCTCGTCTGTTGTTCTCTTACCGTCATTATGACGCTAACGTGTGCAGTTCTTTGTGGTAGCGAAAAAATTATGAAAAATGTTTAATAATCATAACACAAATTTGCCCTATTTTAATTGCAGAATTCACGCACACCGCGCTGGAGGTGCTGTACAAATGTTGCTCGTGTGGCCACGAAGTTCACGTGACTTACGAAGTCTTACGTAGGCCTTTCACTAAAAATAAACCATTTGCGGGGTTTTATTCTCGCTATTTTAGCCGACGTCCGTAGTCGGGCAGGTGGAGACATTTTCAACTCGTATGGACGCTACACTCGCACGTGCCAGCAACCGAAGCCGCTCTCACTGAAAACCACGGCCTTCGATGACGTTGAACGCGCCTATCGCAACATGAGTCCACAGAACGACTGCGCCCGCAACAGCTTGCATTGGACGAGACAAATGATCAAACGCCTCCGTTGAGCCGATGTGAGGAAAACGCTCATTTTGTCACATTTATATATTTTTTCATCAATTTTAGCGAGCAATGCACTCCAAGGGTGCCATGCCAATGCCATTATTGAATAGTTAAACGGATGTGCCTTATACTTATATTAGAATATATGTATTTATGTGTGATACGATAACCGATAAGCATGTCATATTAATATCATACTGCCATAAATAAGAGTTGTCATTTCAAAAGTTATGGCCAATGGCAAAAATGGCATTTTATTTCCACGCTCCTCAATTGAAAATCCACGTAATTTAAAATTTCACCAAATCCAAAGGAAAAATTTGACAAATCTTTTTTTGTATCATTCTTTTGACAATTATGGCGTATTTATAAAATTTGATCTTTTCAAAAATCCAAGGTATAATCCACCCGCGAATTGTAATTGTCGTCGAAAATGTGGGGAGGGGGGGGGGGGGGGGGGGGGGCGGGTATTATTTAGATGGTCCCTCCCCCTTTTTTTGAAAAAAGAAAGTGTTCAATGTCGAGATTAACTAGTTTCTATAGGTTTTTCTGGTCGTAGAATCCGAATCGACCTCCGTTTTGACCAATTTCGAGGCCCGGACCGGATTCAAACTTTTTTTTTTGAAAATGCCATTTTTTCTTAAATTCACCATTTTTGACTCAAAGTTGCTCGTTTGCATTCTATCGACGTTTCCCGCCCAATTGATCACAAATCTACTATCTAATCTATGATTTAGCATCTAGATTTTAATAATTAGCGCTTTAGTGTGTGTTTCTTTTCAAATGGAAAAAATGACTTTTGAGGTAAAAACGAATATAAAATAAAAGGCCGCTGGCGGCCCGCCAACAGCGAGCATGCGGATTTCGGTTGGTCCGATCTCTAATTTTGATTGCCTTTATTTCCCCATCCCCACTCTATTGCTTATCCCGAGTTTGCCCTCAATAAAATGCCGAAAATAATTTCAAAATTTGATTCTTTACATTCATTTTTTATGCATCAAAAGTTTTTTTGTTTAATTTTTACAGGTTCTTTTCTCACATTTAACTTCCAACACAATGGAGTATCAGCAAGTTAACTATTATCCTTGGATGTATTCGGGGCGACCTAACTACTATTTTAACTTGATGAATCCACGAAAAGAAGGCGAATTTGTGACGGAGCAACGCTGTGCATGCCCAACCTCGCAGCTTTATGCCATCAAATTCAACAAGGTCGAGTCAAGTCGAGTGCGACGCCTTCAAACAGCGAATGTCATTTTTTGGGGTTTTTAGGTCAAATGCAAATTAATGAATGGGGCCAACAAAAGTTGCGAGCTTTTATTGACTGGGCTCTTGTGTATTGTGAGTTTTTTGATGGAAAAAAAGGAATACTTTTTCATTTTAGATGTTCACCATAGCTCTCGTGATTTTGATCGGGCTCGCCGCAACACATGGCAATAGTGCCATCATTGTCGGCATCATCGTGTCTGTTGCCGCCATCATTGTGCTCATATTGTACGCAGTCTTTTCTGGTAGCGAAAAAATTTATGAAAAATGTTTAATAACCATAACACAAATTTGCCCTATTTTTATTGCAGAATTCACGCACACCGCGCTGGAGGTGCTGTACAAATGTCGCTCGTGTGGCCACGAAGTGCACGTCACTTACGAAGTCTTACGTAGGCCTTTCACTAAAAATGCACGATTTTTGCGGGGTTTTATTCTCGCTATTTTAGCCCAACCTTTTGCTGGTTGTGCCGGTGGTGACATTTTCAACGAAAGTGGACGCTACACCCGGACGTGCCAGGAACCGGAGCCGCTCACACTGAACGCCACGGCCTACGAGGACATTAACCGTACTTATCACGACATGAGTTCATGCTACCACCAGTGCTTCTGCAACAGCATGAATTGGACGGATCAGTTGATAAATCGTCTCCGTTGAGCGATGTAAGGAAAAGGCTCTTATTTTATAAATTTTGTATATTTTTCCCATCAATTTTAGCAAATGCAATGCACTTCGAGGGTGCCATGCCATTATCAAATAGGACTTTAAACGGATGTGCCACATATATTAGAAATGAATGTTCATACGTATATTTATGTGTAATACGATAACCGATGATATATCATATGTAAATTATCGCATTTTTTTTACTACCACCATTCTCGTCCTCTTTTTTTGATACGGTTCATTACGCTTAAAAAACATAAAAGTGCCATTTCCCTATAAATTGATTTGTTTTTTTTAAATTTAAAATGCCGAAATTTCCGATTTTTTAATAAAAGTTTTATCAACGCATTTTTCTGACCAGTCATCATAAATCCATGAATAATATCAATATCAGGTTAGCCACGTGTCAAACCCAAAAATCAGGAATACGACTGAAAAATCAGAAATATTTTTTAGGTGTGTACATAAATATATGAATTTAATGCCAAAACTTTTTTATTGTTAAGAAAATTGTGTAAAATTTCGATAATTTGCCGATTTTTGAATTTTCAGAATAACCAATTTCTTTTCACGAATTGTGTTTTACTAGGGGGTGGCGGTAGGCGGTGCCGATAGGCGCCGCCAGAAAATTTTTTTACAAAAATCAAGTCTTTGTTACAAATTAAACCAAAAAGTTCAGAAAAATATGAAAATTTGGCAATCTTTGTTAAAAAAATTCAAAAAGATGTGATGTTTTCAAAAATTCTTTTCTGCGCGCATTAAAATCAAAAAAATTTGAAAATTTATTTTAAAATGTTGATACTGTAATGGAGAGAGTATGGAATAAAGGCAAAAACAACAAATAAGTGCTCGCACTAAAGAAGGTTCGAACCCAACACATAACGTAAGAGTTACCGAAAAGACAAACCACTAAGCCATCAATTACTTAGAAAGATTCTTGTAAAAAAGATTGAAAAATCACTCAATGATGCTATCTTTAGGGGTGTAAATTCAACTGGGCAACACCCAAAACTTTTGTACAAAAAAGGGCATGGACCCAAAACCCAAAAATTTTTTGGTTTTGTTTTTTGCGTTTTGGTCCAATCTGACCCAAAACCAAAACCCAAAAATTTTTTGGTCCAATTTTTTGTACAAAAAACCCAAAAAATTTTTGGGTTTTGGGTCCGGACTCTATTTGTAACTCATTCCTTTGACAATTAATGACTTATTAATAACGTTTGATCAGTTAGAAAGCAACCCAAAGTGAAAACTATGATGATTTTTCTTTATGTGCATCAAGATTGCTTAGAAACCTCTCGATTTCAATAATTTCGAGTTTTTTCCTTCGGTCGAAACCCGAAATAATAAATTTCGACTAATAGAGACCCTGATATGCATTTCCTTGGGTCCGAAACGTCCTGTTTCCTTTTATTTCCACTCTCCTCAATTGAAAATCTACCTAGGTAATTTAAAATTTCACCAAATCAAAGGAAAAAGTTGTCAAAGCTTTTTTGTATTCATTCCTTTGACAATTAATTTGATTTTTTTGAAAACAATACAAAGTATAATCCTCTCGAATTGTAATTTTTGTCCGAAAATGGGGGGTGGGGGGGGGAAAGAATCGGGAATACCGCCCACACTCTTTTTCTAACCACTAGCGGAACCGCTAGAAAGTACGATATATTTGAACTGATTTAACTGAAATACGTCTAAGCTTTTTTTCTTTGGAAATTTCTTCTTTGGCATTTTTCCTTAGCATTTTAAACTTTTGGCATTTTCTCCCTTTTGGCATTTCGCCCTTTGTCATTTTCTCACCTTTGGCATTTTATCCCTTTTGGAATTTTTCCATTTGCCATTTCTCCCTTTTGGCAGCATTTTCTCCGCTTTGGCATTTTATCCCTTTTGTATTTCTCGCTTTTGGCATTTTCCTTTTTAGCATTTTGGCATTTTCTTCCATTTGACTTAACTCCTTTTGGCATTTTTCCCTTTTGTTCTTCCTTTTGGAATTGTTTCCCCTCTTCTCCCTTTGTGCATTTCTCCCTTTTGGCATTTTCCCTTTAGCATTTCTCCCTTTTGGTTTAAACTAGGGTTGAGCGGGACCGGGACTTTTGGGAAAAACCGGGACCGGGACTTACCGGGACCAGAAAAACCGGGACCGGGACCGGGACCAAGATTTTCAACCGGGACCAACCGGGACTTTTCAAGGGAGAAAATTTTTTTTATCGAAACACTAAAAAATTTTTATTTTCCGGCAACACATATTGTTGATCTTCTTGACCTTCGATGTCATTGTCATCATCATTCTTTTTTTTGAGATTCTGTTTTACTTTTAGGGAGGGTGGGGGTCGGCGGTGCCGATAGGCGCCGCCGAGAAAAATTTTTGAAATTTTGACTCGATTGTTAAAGAAATTTCATCAAAATTTTAGCAAAATTATGAATTTTGCTTTGGAATTTCAGGGAAAAAACTGATTTGCATGAGAGTGGAGGATGTCCGGCGGTGCCGTCAGGCGCCGCCGAAGAAATTTTTACAAAAATTGGCAATCTTTGTTAAGGAAATTGAAGCAAAAATTTAGCAAGCCGTGATGAATTTATTTCAAAAATTCTTGTATCTATTCTTTTTTTGCGCGCATTTTTAATTAAAAAATATTAGAATATTTATTTTAAAAATATTATTAATGAGGGGATGCCAATTTGAGTAGAGGGGAAAACCAATAAATAAGTGCTTGCACTCAAGCGGGTTCGAACCCAACACATAACATGAGACTCACCAAAAAGACAAACCACTAGGCCATCGACTTACTAGAGTGAAATAAGGTTGAAATTGTCGGTCGATGATGCCATCATTAGGGGTGTACTTTTTTCCCGGTTGGTCCCGGTCCCGGCGGGACCAAAAAACCGGGACCGGGATTTTTCATTTTTCAAAAACCCCGACCGGGACCGGGACCTGAAAAAACCGGGAAATCCCGTCCCGGTCCCGGTACCGGTCCCGCTCAACCCTAGTTTAAACTTTTGGCATTTTCCCTTTAGCATTTAAACTTTTGGCATTTTCTCCCATTTGACATAACTCCGTTTGGTTCTCTCCCTTTTGGTATTCTCTCCCTTTTGGCATTTCTCCCTTTTGGCTTTTTCTCCCATTTGACATTTCTCCCCTTTTTTCTCCCATTTGACATTTCTCCCCTTTGGCATTTTCTCCCCTTTGGCATTTCCCCCTTTGGCATTTCTCCCCTTTGGCATTTTCCTCCATTTGGCATTTCCCTCCTCCACTTTGGAATTTTCCTCCATTTGGCATTTCCCCCTTTGGCATTTCTCCCCTTTGGCATTTTTCTTTTTGGCATTTTCCGTTTGGCACTCTACACTTTGGCATTTCCTCCCAAATTTTCCCTTTGGCATTCTCTACACTTTGGCATTTCCTCCCTCAGCAGCGAGTGGCGTACGCGTCAGCGGCGCGCGCGCCACAGTGGGCAGGGTAGACATTTGCTCAATATCTCTACCCCACCTTATCACTCATTTTTCCTCTCCTTCTCTGTCAAAAAAAAGTCTCTTCACTTTCCACACTATTTCTTCCCTTTTCTCTCGTCTAACCTTCTTCATCCGCACCCCTCTTGGCGCATCGTCTTGCCTAATTCAAAAAACGTTACAGACATTCAACTTTATAATATAGGATTTTGATTAAAGATTTGACTTGAGGACCGATCAAGAATCTCGATCGTAATTTACAGAGATTTCGGTTGGTCCGATCTCTAATTTGATTACCTTTATTTCCCCATTCCCACTTATCGCTTATCCCGAGTTTGCCCTCCATAAAATGCCGAAAATAATTTCACAAATTTGAAATTTGATTCTTTACATTCATTTTTTATGTATCAAAAGTTTTTTTGTTTGATTTTTACAGGTTTTTTTTCTCACATTTAACTTCCACAACAATGGAGTATCAGCAAGTTCCCTATCCTTGGATGTATTCGGGGCGACCTAACTATTTTAACGCTTTGATGAATCCACGAAAAGAAGGCGAATTTGTGACGGAGCAACGCTGTGCATGCCCAACCTCGCAACTTTATGCCATCAAATTCAACAAGGTCAAGTCAAGTCGAGTGCGACGCCTTCAAACATCGAATGTCATTTTTTTTGGGTTTTAGGTCAAATGCAAATTAATGAATGAGACCAATCAAAGTTGCGAGCTTTTATGGTTTGGGGTCTTGTGTATAGTGAGTTTTTTGATGGGAAAAAAGGAACAATTTTTCATTTTAGCTTTTCACCATATTACTCGTAATTTTTATCGGGTTCGCCGCAACACATGACGATAGTGCCATCATTGTCGGCATCATCCTGTCTGTTGCCGCCATCATTGTACTCATATTGTACGCAGTCTTTTCTGGTAGCGAAAAAATTTATGAAAAATGTTTAATAACCATAACACAAATTTGCCCTATTTTTATTGAAGAATTCACGCACACCGCACTGGAGGTGCTGTACAAATGTCGCTCGTGTGGCCACGAAGTACACGTCACTTACGAAGTCTTACGTAGGCCTTTCACTAAAAATGAACGATTTTTTGCGGTTTTATTATCGCCATTTTAAGCCCAACCTTTTGCTGGTTGTGCCGGTGGTGACATTTTCAACGAAAGTGGACGTTACACCCGGACGTGCCAGGAACCGGAGCCGCTCACACTGAACGCCACGGCCTACGAGGACATTAACCGTACTTATCACGACATGAGTTCATGCTACCACCAGTGCTTCTGCAACAGCATGAATTGGACGGATCAGTTGATAAATCGTCTCCGTTGAGCGATGTAAGGAAAAGGCTCTCATTTTATAAATTTTGTGTATTTTTCCCAGTAATTTTAGCAAATGCAACGCACTTCGAGGATGCCATGCCACAATGCCATTATTAAACAGGACTTTAAAGTTTAAACGGATGTGTCATTTATATTAGAATGAATGTTCATACATATATTTATGTGTAATACGATAACCGATGATTATATCATATGTAAATTATACTGCCCCATAAATAAGAGCTGTTATTGAAAATGTTATGACCAAAAAAGGCAAAAAAAAATCTTTTTTCATTCCTCGCTTATCTAATTTTGCTTTGTTTTATTTTATTTTTTAAAATTCTGTCGGACATTTTTTTCAAAAAGGAAATTTTAATTTACACAAATCAAAGGAAAAAGTTGGCAAAGCCTATAAAAATTTTTCAAAAGATTATTTTTAAATTTAATTCGCTAAACTCGGGTCGAAAATTGACCAATTTTTGTCCATTGGTGCATAATGATTATATTTTGACCAATATTGGTGCATAAATGGCACGACCGTATCCCTTTTCATCCGCTCGCATTCATTTCGGCACAAAAAGCGCAGCCAATCTGCTGCCATTGGCCTCCCCCCCCCCAGGCGCTCAATTTGCTATTCAAATTGGCGCCAAATTCATCGAAAATTCATTCCCTCTTCGCCCCAAGGCATTTGCGCATTTGAGGCGCCCCGGCGGGCGGCCGAAACTCCCCGCGGCCAATTTTGCTGCCGCCGCCGCCGGCGCCAATAATCTCTCCGCCCAAAATGACCAACAGGTGTGTGGTGAATATGCCAACCACTTTTATTCCCCCCCCCCCCCCCCCCCGATTCTTCGGTTGGGCCAAGCGGAAACAATTGAGACATCCGCCGGTGGCTGGGATTGGATTTTGATTGATGATCCCTTTTGTTATGTGTGCTTTTTATGCCATTTATTTGTGAAGCTCATGTGGGTGGACGGGACAACGCTGGCTGCTGATTTTTGCTGATCGATGATGGACTTGGAATTGATGGTTTTTGAGTTTGTTGGACGCGACTGATCATTTGTGGTAGATTGATCAGTGTTTGTTGATGAATTAATTGATCGGCACATTGTGCTCGGGAACCAACGAAAAAACTGGTATATCTAAGCCTCAAGCACTTTATTATTCTGAGATCGATAGGTTGGCCTGATCTGAAACTAGCACCGGTTGGCTAATGGCGCTTAATCGTCGTGTTTTTCTGAGAATATCCGGATTCCGGGTCATAAAATTCTTATTTTTTTGTTTCGAGACTCTCGAGCTAGCCTCAATTCTGGCATTGCTTGATCAAAATGCAAAATCGTTTTATTGGATTTGCCGAAAAACTCCGGCGGATTTCGGTCAATAAAAATACGTATTTGTTTGATCAGATCAGATTAAAGCGGATCACAAAATGTTCATAAAATTTGTTGCCCTCCCAACCACCAGAGTTTCTTTCCAGCCCCCCCCCCCAGTTTTCCGGTGACAATTGTTGTCCAAAGGCCATCAATTTGTGCAAGGAATTTGGGTGGGAAAGCTTTGATGTGATGGGGGAAAACAATGGATTAGGCTAAATAAATGTTATTTCTTCCCCTCTCCGCGGCGGCGATGAATTTGATTCAAAGTTTATGTTGGGAAATGGATGGATGGATTGGTTGGGGGGGGGGGTAGATAAATGGAATGACTCTGAATGACAGACAACCTTTCTTTATAGTAGTTAGTATATGGGGCAGTTTGGCCATTTAAAAATTTTAACCAAATTTTTGAACCCTCGCATACACAGAGTTAGAGTTGGCCAAGACCGGGACTTTTTTTTAAAAAATAGGTCGAGATAATTCCGGCATTTTTCGTTTCTCGGTCAAAAGCCGGGAGTTTGCTCCCAGGAAAAATGAATAACACTGCCCTTGAACGTGGAGGACTGGACGGTTGAAATTCAAAAAGAATTCTGTATCGAATACACAATCCCTGGCGCTTGCATTTTACACTTCCCCAAAATATAAATCCAATGATCAATTAATTATTCAAGCTTCGAAAGCCGGGGTAGTTTCGAAGAGATTATATTAAATTTTAAATATTAATCCGTTATTAAATTTAATCCATCTTTTTTTAATGTTGTGCCCCTTTTAAGTTGAAGTTTTAAAAAATAAATTGATATGGGGGGGGGGGGGGGGGGAGGGGGAGGGGCCCCATTCATTGCCTTCTGCCGCCTCACTTCCAGCAGCTGTTTTGGTCATAAAAATTGTCGGAAGTTGGGCGCCGATTAGGCGCCCTTCGCCCGCCTCCCATATTTTCAATAAATTTTTATGGATTTGATCAAAAAGGAGAAAATTTAAGTGCTCATCAGATCAGAGCTAAAATAAACATTTTGTTTTCCCGATGAAAAATGGCCCGATTGCTGCAATAAAAAATGGTTTGTTTTGTGCGGAGCCGCCCACGGAACTGATCAGGTCAGATCAGGCTGGTGGAAACTGATCAGATCGTTTTTGTTTTAATATACCATTTTCAAAACAAGGTTATATAAAGCTTGCTGATCCTGTTCCCAGCAAATTTAATCCGATCAAAACTGATCAGATTCTGCTTTTTGTTCCTGATTATTTATCAGCCATAACCCAATTTTAACAAAAAACGAAAAATCCGTCCATTCCTCTGGTAGTTTTGTGAACCTAAAGAAAATTTTAACTAAAATTTTATGAAAATAAAATGAATATTGCAACAAAATGTTCATCTTTTGACCCCATTCTCTTTTTTTGCTTTAAAGCGGCGAATAATTCCGATTTTATTTTAAATTTAAACGCCCCCCCCCCCGCCCCCGCCGACTACGCGCATAACATCTAAGCCCACTAATTCTCCCATGGTCATCAAATTTTTTTGTGTCGTCCATTTTTTGTTTGCTCTTTTCAATAATGTGTTCTCCTCCGACCGGTCCGTCCCGTCCCGTCCGTCTCGTCACTCTTTGCTCTCTTCTGCCGTTCGTGTCGTCCCCCCCCCCCCCCCCATTTTTTCATCAATTTTCTGATAAAAATGCACACATGTACATAATATTTTGCTCGTTTTTTTATTTTTATTTATTTGTTGCATGTACTTTAGATCTGAGCTAGTTTTGGTCGGGATCGGGATTTGCATTCTTGGGAAACGCCGGAGACAGAAAACCGAGCCGTTTAAGCGCAAAATGAAGCTGTCCGTCCAACACCAGGGGCATGTCGCGCCCCGATTCCCGCCGAAATTTTTGAATTTCGTCGTCAGCTAACATTCCTGCTGTCTGGTGTTGTTCTATCGGTTTCAGCCCCTAAGAAAACCTATTAATGTTGTTTTAAGTGATTTTGAACGCGGGAGCTCAGATCCATATTTACCCAAAATTTAAAATTTTTAAATTTATGTTTATGTTTATTAATATTTTCTCTTGCAGAAACATTTACATTATTAACCCCGGGGGGGGGGGGGGGTGGTTTAGTCTCCCAATAATAATTTTGTCGTTCCCATACAATCATCATTATTTTCTGACCCTTCCGCTGTTGGACCAAATAATCCAAACATTGCGTAATTTTTTGTGTTTCTTCGCCATCCCCGACCCCTCCCCTCGTGCTGTGCGCGTCTCTCTGAACATCAAAAATGGGGGGGAAAACAGAAAATCTGTGTAATTTGACACCCAAAATATGGAGGGGTAGGGGGGGGGGGGAATAGCAACAATAATTAGGTAATTAATGAATAAAAAGAATATTTTATATATAAAACGGACGGTAAGCAAATTACTTATGTATTTAACAGGTCCGGTTTGGACTGGCCGGTGATCACTGATCGCCGTTTAGATTACACGAGGTGAGGCAATCATTTTTGAGGGAGGGAAAGCGGGGGTTAGGCAAAGTCAGGGGTGTCTTGGAATTCAAAAACTCGGCAATTTCCCGGTTTCAGGGCAAAATGGCACCCCTTGCTGGTGGTGGTGGCAGTGCCGTTTTAAATGATCTTAAAACTTTTTTCAAATGTTTGACCACTGGAAAAGAATTTTTGTTTTCGAATGATTAAAATAATGAATTAATTGTGTGAAACCGTTAAATTAATAATTTAATAATACACTTTAATTTATCGGTCCATTTTCATGATTTTTTGAGAAAACAATGACTTACTTTTAATTCCGTGTTCAGTCCGGAAAAAATGGGATGCCAAAAAAGTGGGGCAATAATGATTGATTCCTTGGACTCGGGACGGCCCAACTCCAGTGAGTAAGGCTTAGTCCTAAACATTGAAAGACGACACTTTTTTTATATTTAAAATCATTATTTACGCATGAGAAGACAATAAAAAAGAGTTTTTGCCGTACAAAGAGCCCGGAGGCGATACAAAAATATATTTTTTTATCACCTTTCCACAAAAGCTGAAATGCCAAATTTACTGTCCAAAATGGCACTCATTGGTCAGTGCCATTGGGCGTGGCCACGCCCCCACACATTTGCCCATTCTCCTCCACCCTCACTTTGTTCTGGTTGGCCCATTGTTTGAAGCGCCAAATTATTGGACTTTGACGGGCATCTGGACAGAACTTCGTACAGCAGGATTTGCCAAGACTGTTGGTCCGAAATCCCTGGGTTTTCTTGAAAGTGTCCTCGACCCCTCAGGGGGGAGAGCAAAAACCCTGACAAAAAGGTGATTGGAGAGCAACGCTACTTGAATTTGCATTTTTTCAATATATAAAATTCCAATTAAAGATCAAAGTTAGCGACAAACAAACAACAACAAAAACGGTGCGCATGCCATGAACAACTGCTCGAACTTCTTCTCCCCTCTCCGCAACTCCTTTTTCTCATCAATTTTCCTTCTTTTTCCCCTACTTTTCGTTGTTCTTCTTCCAAAATGGAATTGTGCCATGCACCACCACCACCACCACCACAACCCGTCAACTCCCAGATCGTCCGAAATTCATTTTATGCAAAAACTGTTCCATCGCTTTGAGCGCGGCGATGGCGGCATTGGAAGCAGTGCCGTTGGCTACACTCCAACAGTTTCAGGTGGGCACAGGGAATATTTTTTTGTCCGTTTTTGGCGTGTCCGTCCGGCAATGCCGAAGGCGCCGGCGGGAGCCGAAAAGCGCTTCAATTTGGTTCCAAATTTTTTTTAGGAAATTTTTACAATCCCGAATCTTTCCGATCGGTTGTTATAAGAGAATGTGATATGTTTATTCGCCGATCGATCAAACCTCATTGTAATTTGAACTTCTTAAATATAAATTTTTGTTAAAGGACGGACTTTTGAGTGCCCCCCCCCCATTGGCTCAGAAGGGTTGTAAAAAGGGGATTTCCGCGATTTGGACTTCCATTTGTTGGCAAATAAACATTGGCACGCGTTTGTCCAAATTGAAAAGCGGCATATGGTATATTTGGGGATGTCAACTTTTTGCCAAAATTAAGGAAATTTCTTTAAACAAATTTTTGGGCAGAAAAATGTTTTCCCCTGAGTATGTAATTAAAAAATTTTAGTGAAGAAATGTGAAGGCATTTTAAACAAAAATGGCAAAGGCACTGCGCTCGGATGGGGACTCAAATTTGCACTGAACAAATTGAAATCGACAGAAAGGGTTGGTTATAGAGGGGCTTAAAAGTCTTATAGGGGCCCAGAGGAAGGCGAAAATGGCCATTTAGGGCCAATCATTCTATTGAAAATGTTTTGAAATTAGAAATATTTTAAAACTTTCTGATTATTCGAACATTTTCCAACGGCGCGTTTCAATCAACCCGAAATTTTAGCGGATCTTGCCTGCTCTGATAAAAATAGCGGATCACCCAAAATGATCTTTGACCTGATTCAAAGTTCATTACTGATAGGCACAAAAAGGGTAACCCCCCGGGCGGGAATTGAAGCCACAACCCTCGAAGCGCGGTAATCAGCTTCACACCCAAATGCCAATGGCTCTTTCTGTTTGAGCTACCGGGGTGTCCCACAACAAGCCGTCCTCCCTCTTATGAATCCATTCATTGCTTTAAAACAACATTTTCAGTATGTACGTGCCGAGCTGCACCTTCATGGCCAATTGGATGCTTTTTTGGATGTGAAAAGAGTGGCGGCGCTTCAAGTTGTCCAATTTGTGTGCAACAGTGACGACTGGGCACAGAAAATTGCAAAAAGTTCAAAAAAATCCACAAATTGGACGGGCGGTCCAATTTGGCCGAGTCAGAAAATTGCGCTGGGGTTGGACCAAAATGTTGCGGACGACGGCGACCACCACAACGTGCACACTCCGGGCTGGGCCGTGTTTGACGCGATGACACCGATGCTGTACGCGTCGATGGACGAGCGTCATGAACTGCACATCAGTGTAAAGCAGCACAAAAAATTGGGGTCCAAGAACCAAATTTTCGAGATTGAGACGTAACCCATTCCATTTGAAATCTCGAGTCTGGCCAAGACAACATTTGCAGAGTTTGAGAATCTTGAAAGTGTTGAAGACTCAAAAAAGAACGAAGGTTTTTGTATCTCAAGTCCTCTGCCAAATTTCAATGATCCGAGTATTGAGTAGAGAGTGGCCAAACTGTTTACCAAGATTTTGGCTAAATTCTGAAAGACCCGATCCCGAAAATCCTCCAAAAATGGTCAGGAATCCGGATCCTGAAGATTTTTTTCGGGATTCCGCGAGATTTTTGGGACTGAGAAAAATTCTCAAATTGCCTAAGGCACCGTCGAGAATTATGAACCGTTGTTTTTTTTCTACCGTACACCCGTGCAGCTCACCCGCTACCGTAAACCGCTTGATGAGGCGCAGCTGAAGCGCTTTGTCCACAACCACCGCCCGTTTTTGGTTGTCTACACAGAAGCATTTGGCGGCGGCAACACAGTGTCGTCGTCGTCGTCAGCAAAAAGCGCTTCGGACAAATGGCCACGCGCAAAGCGCGACATTCGAGCAACGCTGACCGACTACGGTAGGGCGTTTTTCTACATACTGTAGAACTTTTTTTGAGGGTTGGCATACTGTATATAGCTTTATGCAAATTTTTTAAATTTATGCGACTTTGAAGATGATGAGCACGTTCGGCACCATATGGAGACAGTGCGCAAAACGGCAGAATATTTTTCCTATGGCATGGCCAAAGGCAATGAGGACGATGCTGCGCCTGAAGTGCCAAAGTCGCAGGAAAATGATGCCGTCGATAGACACGCTTTTAGCACTTTACGGCGGTTGAACCGACGCAGAAAAGTGGTGGGAAAATTGCAGAATTTTCTTTAAAAAAATCTTTTTTTTATGGTTTTCAGAAGAGTCGAAAGCCAAAATCAAAGCCAAAATACCCCGGCTTTGACCCCAACGACCCGATGTTGGGTTTTGGCACGCCCTATTCGCCATGGCAACGGATGCCATTGTATAGGCGGAGCAAATTGTTGTTGCAAAGTCCAAATGCCGGAACATCATTGAACGACATTCGGGGCTTGCGTGACCATGGCTATTGGATAGAACGAGAAAGGGGTAAGAAATTTGATTTATGTGTACAATATATTCATAATTTTTTAATTTTGTTTCTAAACATTGATCCCAAATTAGGTAGGTTGTACGGGACCGCAACTGGGACTGAATTTCCATTTCTATTTTCCCCATTTTGGTTTTATCCCAATTTTCAAAATTCCTTTATAACTTTCCGGGTTTTTCGGTAAGTCCCAGACCCGTACTACCCTAATCCCAACACATTTTAAGCTTTTCTGATTAAAATTTTGAAAATATCGACGACAATACCGCAATTTACATTTATTGGTGAATATGGGATATCAACCAAAAAATTTCAACAATATAATTAAAATTTTTGTTTTGTAGGATCGTCGAAAATTCCCCTCAATTTTGTTAATTTTTAGATGGAAATGACACCAACGATGACGCCATTGGCACCGGAAGTGATGAGACCAAACTTTTTGTAATGGAACAGACGGAAAATGAGGAGGGGTCGGCATCAAAGCCGGAAGTCAGTTTTTGTTTTTTGTTGCTGAATATTTATTTGAAAGTTCACATAAATTTGTTTTGATTTTGGTCTATGGTTATCCAAAAATGTCTGAATTTTTTAAAATTGTTGGCATATCGTTTAGCGATGTGCTTGGCATAATTTGTCGGTGGACTTCCGCGAATTGGGTTGGTCAGATCGGATCATTGCGCCAAAAAGTTTTGAGGCCGGCTTTTGTGGAGGACATTGCGACTATCCGTTGGAAAATGTTCGTGACAAAAATAATTAACATAAATAAAATATTTTTAATAGAATTATTTCATTTTTTAAGTAAATAAAATTATTGCATTAAAAATTGTTGCAAATTTTTGAAAAAGATATTTTGAATTTATTATTTTTATTTAAATACTTTTTCAAAAAATCATTAAGGAAGCCAACCCTTCTAACCATGCCATTCTCCAATCGCTAATTGCAAGACAACAACAACGACGACGACGAGAAGTGCGAGCAGTGTCAGCAACACAACCACTGCTGCCTGCAGTTTGTTGCGCACCAGAACAGTTTGACTCGTTGACATTGCTGTACTTTGACGAACGGGACAATGTGGTGCTGAAGAACTACCCGCGGATGGTGGTGCTATCTTGTGGCTGTAGATGAACAAATGAATGAGTTTGAACACGACCGACTCGGGGGGCTCGAATTAGAGAGAGACGGGAATTCATGTTCAGACGGACGGACGGCATCATGTGATGTGTCCGTCAAAAGTGTCCGTCCTGTTCAACCCCAAAAAAACCCCTGAAACTGTTCATCAATGTAGACGGGGTCCAATACCGACTCGAAATTCAATCATCAACTTTAAATGAAATTTTCGTGAGTCGGTTTATCTTGCTAAAATCTCAAAATTTGATTGATTTTTATCAAGCATTTCGAGATCGGTTTCCATGTAAATTTGTTCTGATCATTTTATTATGTACACGAATAACTGCCAATTTTTTCTTCACATTCGAAGTTCTGTGCCAATAAAAGTGCTTCTTGAGCCATGTGTCGCAACACCCCCCCCCCCCCCCCGCCCCCGAAGTTTTGAAATTATTAACCGTGGTTTACGTCGTTAACCACGGTTGAGCGCTTAACCACGAGACGAGCATAAATTTGGTAAATTGTGGGGGGGGGAGGGGGTGGGGGGTGTTTCTGTGCTCGGGGGCGGGGAGACGGATTAGAGTAAATAAATAAATAAATGGATGACAATTTTGGGGGGATGGGTCGGACGGGTGTGGAAAAATCAGAAGAAAAAAACATTGTGGACAAAGAGAAAACAACCGCCTGAAGGCAAAGAAAGTTTAATCATCATCAGAGCGGGGGGGAGGGGGCTTCTTAATCCATTCTTTCAATCGAAAGATAAAAAATTGTAATGAGTATAATAAAAGTCAAAAGAAATTGACGAATTTAAAATGGCTTGATCAAATTTCTCTCGCCCTCATTTAGTGCCAAACAGCTTTTTGTGGCGTTCTCGCAGTTCCTCTATTTCTCCATCACCCAATTTCTTGATTTCGTAAAGATTGTCGATGTGAACTCCAGAAATTGAAAAGTCCTCCTTGGTCATATTGTTCAACATTTTATTCTGAAATTGACGGAAGAAGATTTTATTAAAATTGATTTTGACCTTCATGCCAATAATGCCGCATTGATGTGCCAATCGGAATTTGCAAATGGCCGACTTTTTGCTTTTCGTCACCAGAAACTCAACGCAACGCTTTTCAACGGGGCGCAACAAAAAACGATTCGCTAACACCAAAATGTCCTCCACACATTCATCTAAAATATTTGGCAATTTCAATTGTGGTTATTTTAAAATGGTTTTATTTAACAATTATTTGTTAGAAATTACGATCAAAAAACAGACCAAAACAATTAAGCGTCGGCTTCTTCACCCCCCCCCCCCCCTCCCCCTCCAAAAATGGGGGGTGTTTTTTAAAACAATATTAAAACGGAAAATAAAATAGCAAACGATTTTTGTACCGTCCAAATCCACGTTCAGTGGGTCCATTGTGGCGATAAGTCGTTCAAAATTAGTGACGGCATCCGGAACTTCGTCAATTTGAACTTTTGGCTTTTCTTCGGCATTTTCTCCAAAAAACAAAGTTCGAAAAAATTTCGAATAACCAGCCAACAGCTTAAGCGATAAATTAAAAATAATTATATTTAATTTAAACTCACATATTTGTTCACGTTCACCAATTCGCCATTGACCAACAAAGTTTCTTCGGGGCGCACTCCGCTACATAAAAGTGAGTTTAAATTAACGGTCGCGTATCAGGACGAAAGACCAACCGGTCAAAATGCCAACTAACGAGGGGAACATCACTTACTGTGAGTACTCAGATCACTTTCAAAACATGCCTATCGTGTAGAACACCCTCGATTTACTCTTTTTTGGCCCACTCCCATATTAAAGGGTCGAAAAAAGCAATTTAAATTATTGATGCAAGTCTTCTTAATACACGTTAAAAATCATATCTTAGCTCAAAGTTGGGGGAAACTCCAGGATTTGAGCTTCTAAAAGTTAAGAAAAACACGGAAAATAAGTATGAATACGCATTAAAAAGTTTGTATAATAATTGAGCTAGTCACCTCCTCCATCTATTTTTTAAAAGAATAAATTATTTTTTCCAAAAAGGGAGGGGGGGGGGGGGGGGGGGGGAGAGGGCTAGTAGTACACAAAGCACACTTTCCCAATAATTTAAATTGCTTTTTTCGACCCTTCAATATGGAAGCGGGCCAAAGCCGAAAATTTACAAGAGTAAATCGCGGGTAGTCCCAGCGGTTATATTTCTGAAGTTGCATTCTTTGTATTTGTGAGCAATTTTTGTCGACTTTAGAAAATTTATTTTCAAAAGTGGGAGGCTACAAACTTAAGTATTGCCATATTTTCAAATAATATTAGAATTATACGAATAATACGCAGGCATTTTGACCGTGTGCCAAGATGGCACAAAAATAACGATTTTCACACGTTAAGCTGTAACTTTTTAGAGATAACCGACTAACTTTGCTTGTTATAAACTTAACAAATAAAAGCTTCTAATTGCTTAGCTAATGACTAGTTATAACTGGTGGCGCCGAGTTGTTCGGCTAAGTGAATTTACGCATTTATAAACAAAACTTACGGCATTCCATTGGGCTCTTCCGCGATCACTTCGCCTTTGAACGTCACGGCGTCCTCCTCCTCATCGTAAAAACCATTCTTCGGGTCCATCAATTCCTGTAAAATAAAATGAATATTAAAAAATATATTCATTCATTTTAATTCATTCACCTCAAATTTGATAAATTCCAGGCAGCCCCAAATACAACAATTGGCTGTGTAAATATCAAATCTGTCCAGATTTCCTCGCTGCCTACGGCATTCACCGCTTTCCTTGCAAGAAACAACGCTGAATTGAGCTGCCGCACGACAAGTCCAGGCCATGTCTTAAAAATATAATTATTACATATTATTATCGGATTTATTGAAGAGTATAATTTTCCGTGTTCACAAATTAAGATCGCCCACCCGATTTATCGCCATCGCACTGCAGGTGAATGCCAACGTAATCATCACAATGTTTGATCCAGATTTTCCATGGTAATCCGTTGATGTACACAACCGGATCACTGAACACTGCCTTCAGTCCACGTCCTTCAGAAAATTGCTTGAATTTCGGCATTCGCAACACAATTTGGCCTCTGCGTTTGTACTTATTGTCTGCAAGGAAAAATTTGCACAAATAAATAAATAGAGAGAATTTTTGACCGTTGGCAGCCTGATCACCGCCGGTGGTCGACGGACATTCAGAATTTGACGGGTCCATTGTGAATATTTTCGACGTGTTGCTAATAATTATTGATTAGGTAGCAGCTACCAGTGATTAATAGGGCTTGTTTTCATATGCTTTATCCATTTTTTTGTAATACTATCGTAAGTTGGTGGCGCGCCCTCCGCCCTCTGTTGCGAGTTACAAATTGGGTTCGAACATTTTAGCATTTATTTCGTAACATTTTGAATTAGAGCGACTTTTTGGCACATTTTCAGATCATTGATGTGAATGCGGTTGTTTTTGTGCCCGGGGGGGGGGAGCAGTCAAAAGTTGAGAAAAACATTCTTTCCTTTGGATTCGCTAAATTGGGTGGAAGGGGGGGGGGTTGTTTTTGTGCCCGGGGGGACGGATTGGGGTAAATAAATGAATGACATTTGGGGGGCGGGCGGAGGAATCGGACGGGTGTGCAAAATACAAGACAGGGTGGCCATCTAACCTGCTTTAGCAGGTTTTCTGCTTTTTGAGGGTTTTCCTGCTTTTTAAATTTTTTAGAAATTCTCGATTAAAAATGCCGAGCTCTAGTTTATTTCTCCCAATTTACGAAATGAAATGTCCAATTCGTCGAATGCGTTTTGGTCTTTAAGCTCTCGCCGCTGACCATAAAAATGTTTCTGTAATTCCGGCACCAAAAAAAAGAAAATTCCGATTCGAAACGAGCTTTTTTTATTTTAGTCAGATTTAAAAAATTGCAGCAATTTGTTATAAAAATTCCGTCTGCCATGGCGAATCAAGATCAAACATTGGGATGCTTATGTTAGCTTTATCGTGAAGTGTTGTGGCGATGAAAATGGTATGCAATTTTCGCAAATGATTTTTGAACACAAAATTACGTAAATTAATTAAAATTACATTATTAAATTTTATTTAGATATGACTTGGAATTGTCTGGCAAATGTTAAATTTATCGTTGTTTCTTGCAAGAAAAGCGGTGAACGCCTTGGGCAGTGAGAAGGGCATGATGTTTTTAATGCAATTGTTGCCAGTCGCGGCTGGAATCAATTTATCAAATTCGAGGTGAACGAATAAAATAATATTTTTCAAATATTTGTTTTATTTCTTTAATTTTATAGCAATTAATGGACCCGAGGAATGGCTTCTACGATAAAAGGGAGGATGTCGTAACGTTCAAAACCGAAGTGATCGCAGAAGAGCCCATCGGGATGCCGTAAGTTTGCTTTTAAAATTGATCTGGTCAGTCAGGTCGGCAAATTCTACTGATCGTGAATGCATTTCTTGATCACTCCGTCCAAAACATTTTCCTCTTTCTTTTCTAATTTTCTGAATTCAATTTTATATAGTGGGGTGCGCCTCGAAGATGCTTTGCTGATCAATGGAGAAGTTGTGAACGTGAGCAAACACGTAAGTTTAAATTAAAATTTAATTACTTTTAATAATTTTCAGCTGTTGGCGGCCCACTCAAAATATTTTCGAACTTTGTTTTTTGGAGAAAATGTCGAAGAAATGCCAAAGGTTCAAATTGACGAACTTTCTAATGCCGTCACTAATTTTGAACGACTCATTTCCACAATGGACCCACTGAGCGAGGAGTTGGACGGTACAAAGTTTAAATTAACAAAAATGAAAATTTTAAAACATTCAGATGAATGTGTGGAGGACATTTTGATGTTGGCAAATCGTTTTTTGTTGGATTCCGTTGTGAATCGATGCGTTGACTTTTTGATGACGAAAAGCAAAAAGTCGGCAATTTGCAAATTCCGATTGGCAGATCAGTGCGGTATCATTCCCATGAAGGTACAAAATATGCAAAATAAATATAAATAATATTAAATTCCATTTTAGATGAAAATTTTGGAGGAGATGGGCAAAGGGGATTTTTGCGCTGAGAATTACATCAACAATCATTTGGGAGTAGGGGTCGACTCCGTCCCGACCCAACTCCGTCCCGACCCAACTCCGTCCCGACCCAACTCCGTCCCGACCCAACTCAACTCCGTCCCGACCCAACTCAACTCCGTCCCGACCCAACTCAACTCCGTCCCGACCCAACTCAACTCCGTCCCGACCCAACTCAACTCCGTCCCGACCCAACTCAACTCCGTCCCGACCCAACTCAACTCCGTCCCGACCCAACTCAACTCCGTCCCGACCCAACTCAACTCCGTCCCGACCCAACTCAACTCCGTCCCGACCCAACTCAACTCCGTCCCGACCCAACTCAACTCCGTCCCGACCCAACTCAACTCCGTCCCGACCCAACTCAACTCCGTCCCGACCCAACTCAACTCCGTCCCGACCCAACTCAACTCCGTCCCGACCCAACTCAACTCCGTCCCGACCCAACTCAACTCCGTCCCGACCCAACTCAACTCCGTCCCGACCCAACTCAACTCCGTCCCGACCCAACTCCGTCCCGACCCAACTCCGTCCCGACCCAACTCCGTCCCGACCCAACTCCGTCCCGACCCAACTCCAACTCCAACTCCGTCCCGACCCAACTCCGTCCCAGCCAACTCCGTCCCCGACCAAAAAAGTAATTCCTCAGAAAAAAAAAAATTTTCACAAAGATTTTTTCAAAGTTAAACAAATAAGGTAATTGTAAACAAAATAATAAATTCAAGTGTTCATTCGATAATTGCCGGAAATTCCCCCAAGCACTTCAATAATCAAATGGGGATTGATCTGGTTTATTTGTAAGTCACCCCAGCTTGGGGTTCGTTAGGCTTAGGCCTAAGCCACCCTAGCTTGGGGTTCGTTAGGCTTAGGCCTAAGCCAATTTGGCTTTGGAGTTACTCAAAAGTCGTTTTTTCCTTACTTTTCAAAATTTTAAACCGGTTCAAAACACGTTTTAAATTTCTAATTACGAATTCTAATCAGTGCATAAAATAACATATTTCTAGACTATTTAAGAATAAACCTTTCCAAAAAGTTTACCAACAGGCCCCCTATGTTTTTTCGAAATTTGAAAAATTTAGAGGTATTAACTCTATTGAATCTAAAATTTGTAGCTGGGACGGAGTTGGGTCGGGACGGAGTTGGCTCGGGACGGAGTTGGCTGGGACGGAGTTGGCGGGACGGAGTTGGTTGGGACGGAGTTGGGTCGGGACGGAGTTGGCCCGTTTCGATTATTTGGAAACCAGCAAATTAGGAGTTGAAGCAATGAAGGAACTGAGTGAACGCCACAAGATTTTCCGAACGAAATGAATGAGAAGAGAAGATCATATTGATGAAAACAATTTACATTTTATGCTAATTTACTTTTTTGCTAATTCTTATCACAATTTAATAATTCTTCTTTTTGGCGGATTTTTAGGCGAAACACAAAAATTACAAATTGGGGTGTGAAGGAAGACCTAGGCATATCGTCAACAATGCGGTAAAGGCAGCTCGAATTAACGGTTTTTTAAAATTTTGGTTGCAAATCTCTCAACAAATTGAGTCAATCAACGACGCCTATCGGCACCGCTGACCGCCCCCCAGTGCATTTTTGAAAAAAGTGCTTAACAAAACGATGGCATAAAAAGTACGATCTTTTCCTTTTTCGCCCAGACTTGCTCAAAAAGGTGAATGCAGAAATATGAAGAATAAAGTGTTTTTTACTGTTTACTCAATTTGGAACATTTTAAATCATGCCATGGTTTTTTTGCCATATTTTTGACTAATGGAGATGGCTCCACCCTGATTTCGATAATAATTATGTCTCAAATGGTGCCAGATACCAAATCACGCTGAGAGCGTTACAACTCATTACACAATTCCCTGAGGGGTAATATGGCCCCGATTACAAAATCCATTGCGGTGCATGTGCCGTGCCGATGTCATTAATCCGTTTGCCCCGAGGGTAATGAGCAGGCATGCCAAATAAAAATGTTCAAAACCTCATTTGGCAGGCAAAAAACCTCATTCTGTCTGAAAGCACCCAAATCATATACCAATCGACTCCTCTTGGTCTCTTCAACAAGTATCGCAAGATATTTTTGCGCGGAAGCAACTATGAAGGAAGTTATGAGCCATGGACTGAAGTGTCCACCTTTCATTGGGGACTTTTTGTCGATCTTAGGGCTGCTTTTTTAGGTACGAAAAAACAATTTCAGATTTTTGAGAATTTTAATTTTATTTCATTTTTGTTTTTGGAAAATGCCGAAATGTGTGCTAATAAAACTGGAGGTAGTTGTATGCGCTAAAAAGTCGCTCTAAAGTTACAAAATTTTCGGAAAAAAAGCTATTTTGCACTTCTTAATCATAGCGCTTATGCGCAATCAACAAAAAACAACCACTAAAATCTGGGCCCTAAATTATTGTTAATTAGCATTTTGGCATGACATCATCCCATTTTTTTTGAGATCTGTTTTTCTTTCCATTTCACCTGCCTTATTAATTATGGACAAAATGATGATGCGGCGGCGCGCCTAAACTCCAATTTAAAAGGTTCCGCTGCCCCGCCCGGGTAGGCCTTTTTGCACATTCATTTAAAATTTTAGTTTTAAATCCATTAAAATTACATTAAAAATATATCATCAAAAAAGTCTCTGATAAACGCGGGCTGAAGATGGAACTGTTCTTCTTGCGCCATACCGAATATGAACGGCTGTACAATTGCACTGGGCTGGACATTGACTCCATTCCATTGGCACAACGTCTGTTTGTGCCGGAGTCAATCGTCATCTGTGTGCTATGCGCCATTTACTATGTAAACGGAGGACAAAAAACAAATTTGACAATTTTGCATAAATTTGGGCGCAATTTGCTTAAATGAAAATTGGTAAAATTAAAAAAAACGGATAACCGAAGAATTCCCAGGAACCGCCAGCCCTAGTCGTAAGCCAAAGGTTAAAAATGGCCAAAAAAGTTAAGAAATAAATTTACGGCGGTGGTGCCGTTTTTCTTGCTAGGACGACGGCATGTCGGGGGCATGGACCATAACTCCGACTCGGGAAATCTGACGTCGTGGGGACGACATGTCAGGGCCTAGGGCAAAGACCCCGACAAGAAACGGAAAATTAATGTTCGTATTTATTGTAACGCAACCGTTTGATTAATGGGATTAATTGCTTAGTAAGATTCTTGAAAAAAATTTTAAAAACGAAGATTCTGTACGTGCCCTGCCTGTACTCCATTTGGAAGCACTTGCGGGACAACTCCTGTTACAAGTTGCTTTTCTACATTGGCATCACCGACTTGGCCATTCTGTGGATCATCGGCTTCTTCAGCGGTTGGCTCAACCTGCGCGGTGCCGTGTTTTGCTCCTATCCGACAACAATTTATTTTGTTGGCGTGACGATCACTTGTAACAAAACATAGGACAAAATGCCAACTAGGCTTAAACGGTCAAAATGCTAATTGCTTTTGACCGGTTGGCATTTCGTCCTAAAATGTTTGAAATTGCCCCATTTTATTATTTTGAATTTTAAGCTATTTGGAATGCTGAAAGTTCTGCCGATTTGGTAAATTAATATATAATTAATTACTGTACGATGGCATGGCACATTGAATTCTGTCATTTTTGTTTCAGTTCCATTCGGAATTTCAGTTTCTTTACCATTTGCTACGGCATTTTCCCCAATTCGATAATCGTTAGCCACTCCCCAATTGATGACAGATTTTGGCATTCAATCGCTGTGTTGACATCATTTCGCCCAATTTGTCGCGCGTTCTGTTCTCCGGTCGCCGAACATCGCTTTGGATCATCGGCCTGCTCCATGTACGCGCTCTACTGGGCCCTGTTCATTAAGCCCGGTGTGTACAGCAGCTTGCACTTTGGCTGGTTCTTCAACCCGTTTATTGGCTATCGCAACGTCGACATATACAAGGTGAGGTGATCGATCAACCAATCACTACTCATTCACTGATCACATCATTGCGCGTTTTTGCGTTCAATCCTTGTAGCAAAATCAATCTAAGCACATCAAAGCTTGGTGTGGTGGGGTACCAGAGTGCATGCAGCACAGTACCGGACACGGACCTTGCACCAGGGTCCTGCAGCATACGCGGTCCCGCAATCCTTGGGGCATTGCATGATTTTGCAAGATGCATCCAGCAGCGGATCCTGTCCAACCGAAAACATTTTGAATCCCAATCCTACAACAGCAGGCCCGTCTGCAAACCTGGAGTTTTTTCGGCACTCTACTTGGTGCCTGCCATATGAAAATTCCAATTACCGGCATTTACCGCTACTTATCGTGATACCGATTGCGATACTCTCGAGCAACCATATAAATAGTTGTGATTAGAGATTGAACAATTGATATTCTCAATCAAAATCTTAATTGCTACTCAAGTCCTCCGATCTCTACTAAGTGATTTAATAGCGGCTCCCCCTCCCGCCCTATTTCGGTGTTGGATTAGCCGGCGACACAAAAATGTCGGGATTACACAGAATTGGTGCCGCTGCAAGCTTGCTGGTCTGGGGGTCACACGGGGCGCTTAACCGACCCCTTTTTTATTTTATCCAGTTAGCACAGAAAATTTGCTACGATTATTTTTTGTTGATGTATTTCAATTAAAAATCGATCGGTTTTTCTTTGTATAGTATGAGAACAAGCTGCACCTTGTGCACAACATTGGCGTCGCCTTTCTGAGTCCGCTGATCTATCTGATCTTTGGTGTCAAACTGTTCTACGACATTCGGAAGAATCAGCGAGCCGTCGTCTCCGAAATGAGCGCAGTGCAAATACGGGTTAACCCCATTAATTTATGCAACAATTAGAGGAGGGGGGGGGGGGGGGGGGTCACTTAGGAAACGACTTTTCATCAATTGGACATTTTGTCCATGGACCTTTCTTCTAAAATAGGGTCGGGATCAGAATTTTTTAGGAAATGCCGGATAGCGGATTGGTAAGTCCCGGGATTTTATACGGAGCAAAATGATTCCAAATACCAATAAAAAATCGAGATTCAGGGCAAAAATAAATTTTTTTTAAACTGGAATCATATGTCCCGATCGATCCCGACCTGCTCCAGTTTATTTGCGATCCTTTGGCGAAGGTGCATGCATGTTCGGGGATAGGGGGGGGGGGGGGGGATTGTTGGAGTCGGGGGCAAGGCGTCATGCCCGGGGGTTGAATCACGGCACAAAAATGCCGAGGACGAGAACAAATCGTCCAACCTAGACAAAACTGTTCCAGATCATTTTAGACCTTTCTCCAAGTGTTTTTGATCTCCTTGCTCAACTCGTGGACCGGCGTTATTTATGTGTACATGCAATACAATAAAACATGATCAGTGGATGATCACTCTTGCCGAATTTGCTTGGTCAACAACAAAATCGGTTTTATTAATTTGGGTGTTTATTTTTCAAAATTTCAGGTTGCACGTTCACGGTATTATCCATCCATTTATTTTTTTAAGTTAAAATAGTAAAAATATTTATTTAAATTTGTGTCCCCCAAGGATTTCCGTCCGTCATTTATTTGGCACTGAACAAAACCATACGCGAGGACTGTCGCATGCTGTACATGAAGCTGTTCAAGCGTCACCGGATCAGCTACATCGGCGGCATTACTGTGTACCAACGACCAATAGCGAATGTGCCCAACAGAAATTCCGTGGCGGCGGCACCTTTTTAAATTTCACCAAATTTTATTTTAAAAATATTCTCTAATTTTTTTGCTAGCACCGTCCGCCGGCGTCAAATCTTTCCAAAACACCGCCGTTAGTGAAGTTTTAACTGCTTTTTTGTGTTCAAATTGCATAAAATACGACGCTTCTCCACGGGCGTTTTTTTTTACTGTTTCATTTGAATGCCGAGAATTCGGCGATAACCGACAAATATAATATGACGGCAGTTAAAAAACGAATCAAAATATTCAAAAGTAAATCGGCGTGAGGATAATAAAAATGAGATAAACGATGGGTTGAAACTTAATTGTTTCCGCTTGGCCCAACCGAAGAATTGGAGGAGGGGGGGGGGGATAAAAGTGGTTGGCATTCACCACACACCTGTTGGTCATTTTGGGCGAAGAGATTATTGGCGCCGGCGGCAAAATTGGCCGCGGGGAGTTTCGGCCGCCCGCCGGGGCGCCTCAAATGCGCAAATGCCTTGGGACGAAAAGGGAATGAATTTTCGATGAATTTGGCGCCTTTTGAATAGCAAATTGAGCGCCTGGGGGGGGGGAGGCTAATGGCAGCAGATTGGCTGCGCTTTTTGTGGTGCCGAAATGAATGCGAGCGGATGAAAAGGGATACGGTCGTGCCATTTATGCACCAATATTGGTCAAAATATAATCATTATGCACCAATGGACAAAAATTGGTCCATTTTCGACCCGAGTTTAGCGAATTAAATTTAAAAATAATCTTTTGAAAAATTTTTATAGGCTTTGCCAACTTTTTCCTTTGATTTGTGTAAATTAAAATTTCCTTTTTGAAAAAAATGTCCCAGAATTTTAAAAAATAAAATAAAACAAAGCACGAGAAAAGTGAAAAAAGCCTTGTTTTTTTGCCTTTTTTGGCTATAACTTTTAAAATAACAGCTCTTATTTATGGGCCAGTATAATTTACATATGATATGATCATCGGTTATCGTATTACACATAAATATATGTACATTTTATTTCTAATTATGGCACATCCGTTTAAAGTTCTATTCAATAATGGCATTAACGTAGGCGATTTATCAACTGTTCCGTCCAATTCTCGCTGTTGCAGCAGCACTGGTGGTAGCATAAACTCATGTCGTGATAGGTACGGTTAATGTCCTCGTAGGCGGTGACGTTCAGTGTGAGCACCACCGGTTCCTGGCACGTCCGGGTGTAACGTCCACAATCGTTGAAAATGTCACCACCGGCACAACCAAAAGGTTGGGCTAAAATAGCGATAATAAAACCGCAAATCGTTCATTTTCAGTGAAAGGCCCTACGTAAGACTTCGTAAGTGACGTGTACTTCGTGGCCACACGAGCGACATTTGTACAGCACCTCAAGCGCGGTGTGCGTGAATTCTGCAATAAAAATAGGGCAAATTTGTGTTATGGTTATTAAACATTTTTCATAAATTTTCGCTACCAGAAAAGACTGCGTACAATATGAGCACAATGATGGCGGCAACAGACATGATGATGCCAACAATGAAGGCACTATCGTCATGTGTTGCGGCGAGCCCGATAAAAATTACGAGGCATGTGGTGGAAAGCTAAAATGAAAAAATTGTTCCTTTTTCCCCATCAAAAAACTCACTATACACAAGATCCCAATCCAGAAAATCTCGCAACTTTGGTTGATCTCATTCATTAATTTGCATTTGACCTAAAAAAGCAACAACAAAAAACATCCGATGTTTGAAAGCGTCGCACTCGACTCGACTTGACCTCGTTGAATTTGATGGCATAAAGCTGCGAGGTTGGGCATGCACAACGTTGCTCCGTCACAAATTCGCCTTCTTCTCGTGGATTCATCCAAGCGTTAGGATAGTTAAGTCGCTGATACGCCATTTGTTGTGGAAGTTAAATATGAGAAAAGAACCTATAAAATTAAACAAAAAAACTTTTGATGCATAAAAAATGAATGTAAAGAATCAAATTTTGAAATTATTTTCGGCATTTTATTGAGGGCAAACTCGGGATAAGCAATAGAGTGGGGATGGGGAAATAAAGGCAATCCAAATTAGATTTCGAAAAAATCAAATAAATAAGCCATTATGCAAAAGAATAAATAAGATTGGCCAACTTTTTCCTTTGATTTGATAAAATTTAAATTACCTAGGTAGATTTTCAATTGAGAGTGAAAATAAAAATGTCATTTTTCCTTTATGACAACTCTTAGTTATGGAAGTATGATTTACATATAATAAAATGATCATCGGCATCGTATTACACATCAACAAATGTATATTTCTAATATAGGTAAATTATAAGGCACATCCGTTTAAATCCGATTCAATAATGGCATTGGCATGGCACCCTTGAAGTGAGTGCATTGCATTCGCTAAAATTGATCAAATAAAAATATGATAAAATAAGCCTTTTCCTCACATCGCTCGCTCAACGGA
Source organism: Globodera pallida (assembly GCA_020449905.1). Taxonomy (NCBI): domain Eukaryota; kingdom Metazoa; phylum Nematoda; class Chromadorea; order Rhabditida; family Heteroderidae; genus Globodera; species Globodera pallida. The sequence continues at coordinate 51,090 of JAIXHY010000055.1, forward strand.
GGCGTTTGATCAGTTGACTCGTCCAATTCACGCTGGTGCGGCAGCATTGGTCGTACTGTGGACTCATGTTGCGATAGGCGCGTTCAATGTCCTTATAGGCCGTGGTTTTCAGTGAGAGCGGCTTCGGTTGCTGGCACGTGCGGGTGTAGCGTCCATACGAGTTGAAAATGTCTCCACCCTCCCATCTATATGCGGTGGCTAAAATAGCGATTAATAAAAACCCCGTAAATCGTTCATTTTCAGTGAAAGGCCTACGTAAGACTTCGTAAGTGACGTGCACTTGGCGGTCACACGAGCGACATTTGTACAGCACTTCCAGCGCGGTGTGCGTGAATTCTGCAATAAAAATAAGGCCCAATTTGTGTTATGGTTATTAAACATTTTTCATTAATTTTTTCGCTACCAAAAAAAATTGCACAAATTATCGCAATAATGACGGCAAGAAAACAACTGATGGGGGCGCCAATGATGAATACCATCGAACCCTGGCCGCCTCTTGCACCGATCGCGGCAATAGGCACGAAACTTGCGAGGAAAGACTAAAATTATAAATTTATAAAAAATTATCCCCTTTCCCAACAGAACTCACAAACAACGCAAAAAAGAAAATCACGCAAATTTTGTTGGACGGACTCAATAATTTGCATTTGACCTAAAAACGCAAAAAATGACATCCGATGTTTGCACGCGCCACACTCGACTCGACTTGACCTTGTTGAATTTGATGGCATCAAGTTGCGAGGTCGGGCACGCACAGCGTTTCTCCGTCACAAATTTGCCTTCTTCTCGTGGATTCATCAAAAGGTATTGAGCCATTGTTGTGGAAGTTAAATGTGAAGAAAGAACCTGTTAAAGTTAAACAAAATTTTTTTTTCTCCAAATGCAAATGAAAGGGTTTCCATCAGAACTGGGCGGCATTCCCAATTGTTCCCCCCCCCCCCCCATTTTCGGACGAAAATTACAATTAGAGGGTGAATTATACTTTGGATTGCTTTCGAACTGATCAAACGTTATAAATAAGCCATTAATTGTCAAAGGAATGAGTATAAATTAAAAAAAAACAAATCAATTTATAGGCGAAATGGCACTTTTATGTTTTTTAAGCGAAATGAACCGTATCAAAAAAAAGGGGACGAGAATAGTGGTAAAGTTTGAGACTTTAGCCTCATTTTGTCGCTTTTTGGGAATTTCACTGATAAAATGAAAAATTCCTATTAAATTTTGAATATTTGGCGTAATGTTCATCCATTTTTTTGAGTGGGGGACGTTTGGGCGCCGCTGCTTGGGCGCCGCCGTTTAGGCGCCGCAGTTTGGGCGCCGCAGTTTGGGCGCCGGGGACGTTTGGGCGCCAGTAACATTTTTTTTACAAGGAGCAGACGAATTGCAGAATCTGCGGTTATGTACATCGTCAAGTATTTTTATTAATTTTTTTTTGCAGCATTTCTCTTTCACAATTTAAAAAATGGAAAAAGCTATTGAGACAAAGAAAAGAGAAGTAAAACTTCCGCATTTTGTCCATTGGTGCATAATGATTATATTTGTTGTCCCCCCGAAACAAACCCAACCTAAAAATCGCAGTTTTACATAAACACATCCTAATAATCCCAATTCGGTTGGGGCTCTGAATTTTTTTATTAAAATTTTAATTTCAAAAAACAAAATTAGTTTTATTTTTTAATTGACCATAAAAAACATTTGTTCCTATTTTTCCATCATTATCATAAAATCGTTTAAAAAAACTTTCGTGGTACAAAACAACACATTTTGATAAAGTTCATCAGTTCAACCGCGTCTCCCATTCGTAGTCCACTGGCAAAAAGTCCCAACGCATCGGCTGACCGAAATGTTTAACCGTAGGCGCCTAAATTTTGACGTCATTTCGTTAAAATAATTTCATTAAACAAAAAAGTGTCAGATTAATAAAGGTGCGATTTTAATCGCTTAGATTTAAAACTAAAGCCCGGACTTGAGGACCGAAACGAGACTTCGATCGAAAGCCTCAAAAAAATGGACGAACCCCGACTCGCTACCTGCCAACTCGCTAGTACCCAACTCGCTACTTTTATCCCGACTCGCTACTTTTATCCCGACTCGCTACTTTTATCCCGACTCGCTACTTTTGTCCCAACTCGCTACTTTTGTCCCAACTCGCTACCATTTTTTATTTTTCAAAACCACCGATTTTCCTTAAATGATATACCATTCGATTCCTCTCGATGAGACACAACGAATGGTACTATTTTTATGCTCGGGTAACAACCATGAGCTGAATTATAGAGGTTTAAAGTTCACAAAAATGAAAAAAAAAATATACATTTTTGAACTAAGTTTTAATTTTTGTTGTGGACCAATCTTTACAATTTTGGTATCAATCGACAGCTCTCGATGAGACAAATCGATCTAGGGTGGGGCAAGTCGATTCGGCGCCATTTTATAGCATGTGTTTTTCAAAAAAAATGAAGGAGAGCGATTCGAGATTCTGCGCTAACAACAATTTTGGTGTGGACATTTCGCAGAGTGCACATCGAATGAAAGGGTCCCTCTTCCCCTATGGTTTGCCAAGCAAATCAAAGAAAATTGATATCATTCAGAAGCTCTCAGTATGATGAACCTTTGATCAAACTAAAGCTAACCGATTCGTCTTTAAAAAAAGTTATAGCTTATCAGCGCCGAACTGACCCGACCGTTCTGTAGAACGTCTGTGAACCCCCAAAGACAAAATGCTAGAAAAAAAAACATTGGATTCAAAAGGTTTCGGATTTTCGGGAAAGTCGGAAATTGTTAATGTTTTGGAGCCAATACGTTGTCGTAGTGGGTCAATGTGGTTTCTTAATATTAATAAAATAATAAGTAATGGTTTTTAGCCAATGATTTAGTAGTTTTTCTGTTTTAAATGGTTTTTGAAAAATAAAAAATGGTAGCGAGTTGGGACAAAAGTAGCGAGTTGGGACAAAAGTAGCGAGTCGGGATAAAAGTAGCGAGTCGGGATAAAAGTAGCGAGTCGGGATAAAAGTAGCGAGTTGGGTCAAAGTAGCGAGTTGGGTACTAGCGAGTTGGCAGGTAGCGAGTTGGGTATTTACCAAAAAAATTTGGGTCAATCAAGAATCACGAAAAATTTTGAGTCCAAGATTTTTGACGACGAGATTCTCGATCGTCAGGGCTCTATTCACAACTAAAAGTTTAAATGCTTATTGTTAGAGCTTTCGAGTTTGATCAAAAAGTCGAGGTTCGGTCACTGAGAAATTGTTAAATTAGAGCTCACCAAATCGCTGTCTCTCCAGTCAAACACCGGCACGTCGTCATATGTTGGGCCGCTCCATGCGCGGAATTGCAACTTTTTGAACATTTTGTAGTTGGTGCCCTGTAAAAATTTCCATAAAAATTCCGATTTGGACCGGATCAAATCCATCATCCATAGATCAAATTTAAATTTGCGGATAAAGTAAACACCGATGACCCAACCCAACCTTGTAATCAAGCGCTGCATGGTTGGCATGGCCCATGCCGGGCATTTCATAAGTGCCGTTTGCCGGGTTCAAATCGCCTCGGGCGGAAATTGCTAAAAGGTCTCTTTCCTATAAGCTTGCCTGATATTTTTTATGTTCGCACGTTGGCGCCCGGCCACTGACATTTTGGGCCTTATCCCCCCGATTCCCCGACATGCCGTCCCCGAATATGGATTGCGTCGTCCCCGAAGTATCGGGGGTTCAAATCAAAAATTATTTAATTCCCATCATTTTTAGAGAAAGCCCCTACGTATGTCGAAATTATTGAAATCGAGAGATTTCTACGCTTGATGCACATAAAGAAAAATCATCATAGTTTTCACATATTACGTACTTTTTACATCTTTAATTTTTCCATTTGGCCATAACTTTTGAAATGACAACTCTTATTTATGGCAGTATGATATTAATATAATATGATCATCGGTTATCGTATTACACATAAATATATGTACATTCATTTCTAATATTCTAATATATATGGCACATCCGTTTAAAGTCCTATTCAATAATGGCATTGGTATGGCACCCTTGGAGTGCATTGCTCGCTAAAATTGATGAAAAAATATATAAATGTAACAAAATGAGCGTTTTCCTCACATCGGCTCAACGGAGGCGTTTGATCATTTGTCTCGTCCAATGCAAGCTGTTGCGGGCGCAGTCGTTCTGTGGACTCATGTTGCGATAGGCGCGTTCAACGTCATCGAAGGCCGTGGTTTTCAGTGAGAGCGGCTTCGGTTCCTGACACGCCCGGGTGTAGCGTCCATACGAGTTGAAAATGTCTCCACCTGCCCGACTACGGACGTCGGCTAAAATAGCGAGAATAAAACCCCGCAAATCGTTCATTTTTAGTGAAAGGCCTACGTAAGACTTCGTAAGTGACGTGAACTTCGTGGCCACACGAGCAACATTTGTACAGCACTTCCAGCGCGGTGTGCGTGAATTCTGCAATTAAAATAAAGCCCAATTTGTGTTATGGTTATTAAACATTTTTCATAAATTTTTTCGCTACCACAAAGAACTGCACACGCTAGCGTCATAATGACGGTAAGAGAACAACAGACGAGGGAGAAACTGACGAATAATATCGTCATGCCCCGGCTGTGGAATACGGCGATCATCACGGCAAGATGCCCAAAAAATATGATGAAAAACTAAAATTAAAAATTATAAAAAATTGTCCCCTTTCCCAACAGAACTCACAAAGAACGCAAAACAGAAAATCACGAAATTTTTGTTGGACTGACTCATTGTTTTGCATTGGACCTAAAAAGCAAAAAAATAAATAAACATCCGTTTGAAGGCGTCGCACTCGACTCGACTTGACCTTGTTGAATTTGATGGCATTAAGTTGCGAGGTCGGGCACGAACAACGTTTCTCCGTCACAAATTTGCTTTCTTTTCGTGGATTTATCATAACGTAGTGAGCGATTGTTGTGGAAGTTAAATGTGAGAAAAGAACCTGTTAAAATTGAACACACATAAAATAAATGTAAAGAATAAAATTTTGAAATTAATTTTCGGCATTTTGTAGAAGACAAAAGCCGCTTTATATGTATATAGAGCTTCTCCAAATGCAAATGAAAGAGAACTGGGCGGCATTTCCGCTTGTGTTTTACCGAATTTTTTTTTTTTTGACTTTTCATTTTTGGACGAAAATTACAATCGAAAGTGGAATTATGCTTTGGATTGCCTTCAAACTGATCAAACTTTATAAATAAGCCATTAATTGTCAAAGGAATGAGTATAAATTTTAAAAAAACAAATCAATTTATAGCGAAATGGCACTTTTATGTTTTTTAAGCGAAATGAATCGTATCAAAAAAAAGGGGGACGAGAATAGTGGAAAGGATAAAAAAAATTCCACAGGCGGTTGAATCGGGCGAAAGGGTTGGATGAGCTTCGTTTAAACCAGAGTAGCCAGATTTGAGACTTTAGCCTCATTTTGTGGCTTTTTGGGAATTTCACTGATAAAATGAAAATTTTCTATTAAATTTTGAATATTTGGCGTAATGTTCATCCATTTTTGAGTGGGGACGTTTGGGCTAGAGTGCGGCAAAATCAATTTTCCGGATCCTGTAACAGGATTGGAGCTCAACATTTTTTACAGGACCGGATTCTCAGGATTAATCCTGTAAAATTCAGGATCCTGCCAATCCTGTTGTAAAATTTACAGGATCCTGAACAGGATTACAGGATTGGTTCAAAAATTTTCAAAAATCAATTTTGGTTTCAAATTAGGGTTGCTCTCCGACCATCAGTGACGGGAAAGCCGGGGGTCGGTGGGTTGGCCATCTCGGGGATCGTGGACGTCCAAATTTTCGGGGTCGAATCGGTGGTGAAGAAAATTTTAATTAAAAAATTTTGTCACAAAAATTTCAGCAATGTCTCAACCAAAAATGGTCGTTTTGCCACCCCAGCAAAAATGGTACGTTTTGCCACTAGCAAAACGTAGGGTTACCATTTAAGCTAGGAATTTTTAAAAATTCACATTTTTTGGGCAAAAAAGGAAATTTAAGGTTTTCTGAATTGACATCAAAAAATTTTAAAAATCGAAAAAAGTTTAAAGAATTTTTAGAAATTGTTTACACCACCGTAAATGTTCACATAAAATCGGAATACCATTAACACCGTAGGGATCCGAACCTCGACCTATAGCATCACATTAGCCCGCACCACTCACCACTACACCACCATCATTATATCCAAACTGCTATGATTACAGGATCCTGCCCACAAATTCGAATTTCCGGATCCTGTAACAGGATTGAACTCAAAATTTTTTACAGGACCGGATCCTCAGGATTAATCCTGTAAAATTCAGGATCCTGCTAATCCTGAAATGGCTGAAAAATACAGGATTCCGGACAGGACCTGCAAAATCCTGCTCAGGATCCGGTCCTGCACCGCACTCTAGTTTGGGCGCTGCCATTTAGGCGCCAACGTTTGGGCGCTGCTGTTTGGGAGCCGCCGTTTGAGCGCGCTGTTTAGGCGCCGGGGACGTTTGGGCGCCAGTAACATTTTTTTACAAGGAGCAGATCGAATTGCAGAATCTGCGTTATGTATAGAGAGCGGATTTATATTGACTAAAAAACGCTACTAAAACCCAAAAAAGTGCCAAAATATTGATTAAAAAATAGGCTAAAACCAACCAAATCCAGTCATTTTATGCGTAAACCCCTTCAAAATTCGTTTATCTTTATTAATTTTGCTTACAATAATTGTAAATGTACATATTATTTTTTACATGTTTTTGAAAATTTTATAAAAAAAATCAAATAAAAAAATTTTAGGGAAAATGTCGATCTTTGGGGGTGCATTTTTTGTCAAAGAAAAAGTCTAGTGGTGCTTTTTGGTCTGAAAATTTTTTTGATTTTTAAGGCTACATTTTTTGTTTTTATTCCATTTTTCTTAAGAATTTTGGGAAAAAGTGCCTGAAATATTAAATTTCTTTCAAGAATTTTCGGAAAAATACCTAAAAATTGCATTTTTCTCAAGAAAAATGCCCAAAATATTGATTTATTATGAAAAAATGGCGAAATATTGATTTATTCTCAAAAAAGCAAAAATATTGATTTATAGGGACTAAAACGTCGCTCTAATTGTAAAATTTTTTGAAATGAATGCTATTGCCGGGCTTCTCTCATGATTCCCTATTCTACAAAAAATAGGTTAAAACCTGAAAATCCGCTCTCTAGTTATGTACATACATCGTTTATTAATTTATTTTTTTTTGCAGCATTTCTCTTTCACAATTTGAAAAAAAAATGGAAAAAGCTATTGAAACAAAGAAAAGAGGAGTAAAAAAACTTCCGCATTTTGTCCATTGGTGCATAATGATTAGAGCCCGGATTTTTAGGGACTAAAAAACGTGAAAAAGGGACATATAACAGGGACTAAAAACCCACCCCCCCCCCCCCCCAAATAGGGGCTTAAAACCCCAAAAATTGGCAAAATAGGGACTAAAAAATGTGCTAAAACTGACCCCAAATCCAGTCAATTTTTGCGTGAAAACCTTTAAAATCCATCATTCTTTATTAATTTTCTTCTTACAATTGTAAATGTATTATTTTTTACATATTTTGCAAATTTTATAAAAAATATCAAATCATAAAATTTCAGGGAAAATGTCGATCTTTAGGGGTGGATTTTTGGTCCAAGAAAAAGTCATTTTTTAGGGGTGCATTTTTGGTTTGAAAATATTTTTGATTTTAAATGGTACATTTTTCGTTTTTATTGCATCTTTTTTAAGAAATTTTGGGAAAATATTGCATTTTTTCTTAAAATTTTGGGGAAAAGTGCCAAAATAGGGACTAAAAACGCAAAAACAGCGAAATAGGGATTTATTCTCAAAAAGGCCGAAATAGGGATTTTTAGGGACTAAAAAGTTTGCAAAAAAATAGATTAAACCCTAAAAATCCGGGCTCTAATAATGGTTATATTTGTTGTCCCCCCGAAACAAACCCAACCTAAAAATCGCAGTTTTACATAAACACATCCTAATAATCCCAATTCGGTTGGGGCTCTGAATTTTTTTATTTTAAAATTTAAATTTCAAAAAAACAAAATTAGTTTTATTTTTTAATTGACCATAAAAAACATTTGTGCCTATTTTCCCATCATTATCATAAAATTCGTTTAAAAAAACTTTTGTGGTACACATTCAAACAACACATTTTGATGAAAGTTCATCAGTTCAACCGCGTCTCCCATTCGTAGTCCACCGGCAAAAAGTCCCAACGCATCGGCTGACCGAAATGTTTCACCGTAGACGCCTAAATTTTGACGCGATTTTTAAAATAATTTTATTAAACAGAAAAAAACTTCAAAGGTGCGAATTTAATCGCTTAGAAATTCAAAACTAGAGCCCGAGGACCGAAACGAGACTTCGATCGAAAGCCTCAAAAAAATTTGGGTCAATCAAGAACCAGGGCTCTCCACAACTAAAAGTTTAAATGCTTTTTGTTAGATCCTTCGAGCTTAGCCAAAAAGTTGAGGTTCGGTTACTGAGAAATTGTTAAATTAGAGCTCACCAAATCGCTGTCTCTCCAGTCAAACACCGGCACGTCGTCATATGTTGGGCCGCTCCATGCGCGGAATTGCAACTTTTTGAACATTTTGTAGTTGGTGCCCTGTAAAAATTTCCATAAAAATTCCGATTTGGACCGGATCAAATCCATCATCCATAGATCAAATTTAAATTTGCGGATAAAGTAAACACCGATGACCCAACCCAACCTTGTAATCAAGCGCTGCATGGTTGGCATGGCCCATGCCGGGCATTTCATAAGTGCCGTTTGCCGGGTTCAAATCGCCTCGGGCGGAAATTGCTAAAAGGTCTCTTTCCTATAAGCTTGCCTGATATTTTTTATGTTCGCACGTTGGCGCCCGGCCACTGACATTTTGGGCCTTATCCCCCCGATTCCCCGACATGCCGTCCCCGAATATGGATTGCGTCGTCCCCGAAGTATCGGGGGTTCAAATCAAAAATTATTTAATTCCCATTTTTTTGTTGTTGTTGTTTTGCTCACCGGCCTCTGCCGTGTAGGGAGGCGTGCAGTTGCAACGGCTGTACGGGTCGTGGGTGTAATCGTTGTAACTTAAAGGGCAAAAGTTGGAATCAAATTGCTTCAATTAATTTTGAAAATTGAATAATTTCTGTTAAGGAAACAATTTTTATCCGAGTTTTTACGCTTTCAGACCAGACTGAACCAAGCCGATGATATATTTTCAGAAACCGTCAACCACTAATTCTGATTGATCCGTACGTGATCGGATCTGATCAATTTTAAAAAATATGTCTCTCCAAACTCACCGCATCAGCTTGGTAAGACTGTCCAAATCCACCACGGTGTGCTGATCTCTGGCAAAAATTTTCGCCCTCGGGCAAGTTTTCCAGCTGAACCAATAGAAGTCGTTGCCCTGAGGGGACAATTTTGGAAATTTTGACTATTTTTGGCCAAATGCCAGACAAAATAAAAGTACTTTTTGTTCAAATCCGCTAATGCGACTGATCCGCGTGAAAAATGGGATATTATAGCTGGCAAAGTATCTCTTCTCCTTCAGCAATTGCGTCAGGTCCTGGTACAGGACGAGAGTGCTGAAAATTGTGCCAAACTTTAAAACGAAAAATTCATCAAAATTATTAAGAGGCTCAAGACTCTCAAACAGTATGCCTAATTTCTTTCCGTACGGCATTTGTTCAAGCACATAGAACAGTCCGTGTTCCGGCAGCTCCTTCCCCGGCTTGAACTTGTTGTAGTCCTACGATCAGCCATTGGTTGTTGTACGTGCCGGAATTGTACCGTTTGAAAATGTGGCACCATTCGCGTGCCGTTCGAGCCATTTGATTCGAAACAATTGCTCGCACCCAACAATGAAGCTGTGTGTTAAAATGACAAAGTTAAGCTGGTCTGGGACTAAGGATTGTCTATCCGGGTGCCAATCCGAAATGTCTAGAACTCTGGATTCATTCTAGAGACCGGACAGGGTCGAGATCCCGTCGGGATTTTCTCGAGATCCCGCAGGATGAATTCGGGATCCCGACCGAGCATTTTTTGAATTTGTTCGGGATTCATCGCAATCCCAAGTCAAAATCACGAACGATCAATTCTTCAAAAAAAAAAATTTCGAGATTGTGGGATCGGAATTTGTCAGGATCCCGACCAGGGAATGACCGAGATTCCAATCCCGAAAAATCGGTTTTGGCCGGTCTCTAATTCATTCCAAGCTCCCAATCACAATTGATCAGTCTGGTGCACAGCAAAACGCACCACGCCTTTAGGTGTGATTTCTCCAAGAAGTGTGTTGTTGAAAATTTTCATTGTCGTCTCAAGGGTAGCCTAAAAAGAGGTGCAAAAAAACAAAAAAAAACATTTTTCCATTTACCAATCCAGAGCTGAGCAGCGCAAAGTCATCCGCAGAATACAGTAGGCCGGGATAACTGGATATGGTAGTCGTGTGTCCAGGATACAGTGCTCGGTCTTATTTGGGGAATTTTTTTTTTAAATAATTGAAAACTAAATCCGATCTTCGATTTTCTCTATTAATCCTCTGATCGCGGGTTCTTGAATGCGGATTTATTCATTATCGGGTTTGGGGTTGTAAAGCCCGGTCGTGTCCAAGTCAATTTTTTCAAAGTCCTAAGCCAAATTAGAAAACCCAAAAAATCCAATTACCATAACCAAATTTGTACAGTTTCAGCACACGCAGAAGGCTTTCAAAGCCGCACATTGTGACTTGGGAGAACAGAATGTCTGCATTGTTGGGCGCAACCTTAACACACCGAGAGGATTGGTTGTTCCCCGACCCCGACCCCGACCCCTAAACTCTTCAATTAATCACATTTCGCCCAATTATGTACTGATATTGACGATTGATCAAGCACAACCAGTAGAACGATCGGGGAGGGAACCCCCTGGGTTTGGTTTCATTTCCTTCGCCAAATTCTTGTTGAATCATTTTCCCTTAATCTTGAGCAACCCTAATCGCTGGAATACAAAATTTTTTTAAATTTCAAGCTCACTTTAACGAGTCCGGAGCATCGTCCGCCAGTGCCTTCATCTTTCGGATCTTTGCTTCTGTTGAACTTGGTCTCGAGCTCGTAGAAATCGCCATGGGTATTCAACTGAAATTAAAAATTTGCTTAATTTATGCGCCTTGGCATTTTGTGTAATGCCATAAAATGCCGCTAGGCTTAACTTTCATTCAAAATTTTTTAAACAATTAAGCGAATTTAAATTTACCATCAGAATGGGGTTAAGGGAATAGTCGATGGACACGTTGAACGGTGCCCCGCTAAAGCCATGCCAAACGCCTGTCACCTGGAGGTAGGCTCGCTTGACCTAGGTAAATTGTTTTTTTAGAAAAACAAATTTGAAAAATCAATCCATTAACCCCCTGCCAGTAGGCGTCATCTTCTGGCGCTTTTTCAAGCCTCTCCTGCACATAGGCCAAGTTCTGCTTCAGGTACGCCTTCAACTTGTCGCAGTATGTCTGGTAGTCGGTGCAGTAGTCGTAGATCACGTTCTTCAGATGCAAGTCCAGAACGCGATGCGTCAATATGCCTGGAGAGGGGGGGGGGACAAATTTACAAAATTTAAATACAAAATTTAAATACCGATTAAAATTAAACTATTCAAAGATAAATTTATGATTTTCGGATCAAAAAAAGTAAAATGATCTTCCAAAAGCCCTCCGGTCAGTCACGATACCACTCAAAAACCTTCCAAAACGCCGGCAGCATATGCTTGCATGTCCGGATCAGCCTCCGGCTTGGTTTCGACCTGTAAAATATTTTTTCACATTTCTGGCATTTTGTCTTCAACTTTGACACCACACCTCCAAATACGACCAACCCGTCATGTTGATGGCATTTTTGTAACGGCCAACGGCAACTAAACATTTGAATTCATTCAAATATAATCTTGTTTTTTCCTCTCTTTTAGGAACAAATCAAATTAGGAAAAATCGAATCAGTTTAAATGTACAGAAATTAAAAATCAAATCATAACAAAAAAAATATTGTTTTCAATATGTTCACCTTGATGGCGGCAATCGAAGCCGTCCACCAATGTCGGCTTTCCGTCTACCAGGCACACACTTTTGTACGTGTAATCGGTGTCCCGTCCAAATTGTGCAATTTCATCGTCACCGTCAACTTTCTGCTAATTTAATTAACTAAAACCGGTCACCCCTTCCCCCAATCAATCAAAATCCCGATCAGAACTCGGGAAAGAGTCCAATGTCGGTCAATGAAGGGAACGAAAAAGGTTGGATAACTATTGGATCGATCGAGTATTCGGACGACCTCCCCCCCGGGGGAATGAATGGATCGGACCCTTCCCTGATCACGCAATCCGACTTTTAGAATATTGTGGCTAGTTCGAACCTTTTCTGCATCAGTGCTGCCCGGCCACCAGCCATTACGGTGCCATGGAAGAAACTGTAGTGCAGCACAGACTGACACAAGTACTGTAACAGTAAACCGGTGGGGTGAGGCAACAATTTGGATTTAAAAATATGTGGCGCTTACCAACGAAGAAAATGCCTAATGATGCTAGTGGTTTGGACATAGTAATTGGCAATTATTCTCGACAATTGGAGTCGGTTGCACCGATTTTCGCAAATGCAAAGAGTGCTCCAAACTTTGGTGGAGGAGGAACCCCCCCCCCCCCCCCAAAGTCGCCATAAAGACGGAGCAGTCCAGCTCCATGTCTGTGCTGGTGCTGATAAGAAGACCAACCAACCAAACCAAACGTTGTTTGCATGGGAAACCCCCAGCAAAAAGAGTGCCCAATTCATTCATTCATTGGTTGATAAGATAAAAAAAGTGGTGCTAAAATGAAATGAAATAAATTACCTACCCACCAAAATATGGGGAAAAGGAAGGCAAAAAAAATAAATAAAACAAAATAATTCTTTTTTTTTTTAAATTAATAAAAAAAAATGCATTTTCAAAGATTAAAATGATGGAATAAAAAAGTAGTGATCGCACTTTTTAAGCCAACTTACGGTGTAAAAAGGTGCCAAAAATTGGAAATTGGAGAGAGCATTGATCAATGTGGAAATGTGCCGCACGGCATCTTTAATTAAATTGTGTGCCGGAATCTGAATATTTTCAAACCCAAAATGCGAACAAAAATGGTCAAAAGCGTGTCTGGACTACAAGTCGCGCGCGCGGGTCGACATAAAGTTGCCGGATGTTTTGGTGACGTCATGACAATGTCAATAAAATATTTTATAATTTGTTTACAGACAAAAATTGTGACATATATTCGATGCTTATTGGATATATAATCTTAAGTGGATTATCGATTCGGAATATTTTGGCACTTCTCGCTCTCATCCAACCACAGAAGCCCCATTCACATTTATTATATATTTTATATATATTTATTATTAAAAAAAGTAAATTTATTTTCCTATTTCCAAAAATAAAACATTATTGGAAAGGGTCGCATGATGAAAAAGTATTCACTAAATTATTTATTATCTAGCAAAATTATGCCGCAAACTTTCAAAAAATGCCTTTATTATGCTTTATTCTTCCTCCAACACTTTTGTACGATCAATACCGTACCTATTTCGAATTCCATTGATACCGTACCAATTGCTGATGTCACCGATACAGTACCCATTGCTGATGCTATCGATACAGTACCAGCCAATGTTGATGTCATCGATACCGTACCAATTGCTGATGCCATCAATACCGTACCAATGACTGATGGCATCGATACAGTACCCATTGCTGATGCTATCGATACAGTACCAGCCAATGTTGATGTCATCGATACCGTACCAATTGCTGATGCCATCGATACCGTACCAATTGTTGATGGCATCGATACAGTACCAGCCAATGTTGATGCCAATGTGGCCGCAAAAGCAAAAATGCACAAAAAGAAACCTGGTACGCATTCGGTACCCACCAATACGGTGGTTGTTAATGACAAACCGACAAATTCGTTGACGGCTGCCGGCGCGGCACCTTCCACGGCAAGTGACTACATTAAGTTGGCATCCCGTGGCCTTGTCGAGCCGGGCAATCTCGTCCAGAGAGCGGCACCTTACGCCAAAGCAGCCAGCTTGAATGCCGGCCGTGCACTGCTTGCCGGCACTAAGCACGGCTTCAGGTAAAAAAAGGGGGGGGGGGAGGGGAGGTGATTTTGATCACTTATAATAATGCTTTCATTGAAACGCCTCTGTTGATCAGATCAAATTGAACACGTTTGTCGTTCACAGGCTGACCACCAACTATGTGGTGAAGCCGGCCTACCGCTGGGGATGTCGTCTGGTCGGCAAGTGCGCCCGTCAACTGTTGCGCGGGTTGGACCCAAATTGGAAAACGAGTTGGGAGCGTGCAGCACCAGCAGCAGAAAGCTCCGTTCCGGCACAAAATCGTCCAAAATCACAAGCATCAACAACAACATCATCATCAGCCTCACATATGGTGTAGTTTTGCAAAACTCCGGAATAAAATTGTAAAAATTTCCATTTTTTTCATTGTTTACCCCTTGAAAAAATTTTGCTTTATAAAAATTTGAACAAAAAAATGCTTTTCCCACCAGAGTGATGAAAAAAGCATGCAGCGGAGAGGGAAGGGCATTTTTATTGACGAACAACGGGCACAACAAAAGTTGGCACAGCAAAAACAACTCCAACACAGTGGCAGCAACACCAGCGGAAAGCTCAAAGCAATTGTTCAATACGACGAAACTGAAGATGATGACGACGATTCGGATTGGTAATGATGCTTGCTGAAAGATAATTGAATGATGGCACGACCAAGAATGGGATTCTCGAATTTTGGGTTTTGGAGCATAACTTTTTTGATTTGTCCACGCAAAGCTATTAAATTGAAAGTAAAATGTGCAAAATTGTGGTGTGCTAATCAAAGCTGTTCGATGAACCCATTCATTTTTGACGTCGTTTCCTTTTTCTAAACAATTATTGTTTCTCCGGTTATAAGGGCCCCTCGAGGGATAATCTTTGTCTCGCATCCATTTGAATCATTTTTGAGTATTTTATACAGTTGAAATGGAATTTAAGCCCACTAATCTGCGAATTGAAATATTTTCACTTTTTTTCGATCAAATAAATTTTAAATATAAAATTGCCCCCGGCGATTTTCTCATCCTTTTTTTTTTGCCTAAGACCAATCTTTGGAATTATTTTTGTCTTTTACCCATTCTTTTGATTTCTTTTTGTCTGCAATTTTCCCATAAATAAATGTCGTAAATCAAAAAAGAATTTAAATATTAATAAAGAAAAAAAACCCTTTCCACCACTTCCCTCAACTAATTAAGTGTCTCTTGGCTATTTGAAATGCTTGTCCCGGGAAAGAACCAATTCCGTGTTATTCCCGGCTTTTCCAAAACTCGAGCTCTAAAAAGCTTAGTTTAAAAAGTTCAACGCAAAAAACCATTTGTTAAAAAATTATATTTTAATTTTCGTGTCTTATTTTTCTGGTCGTTTAAGCACGCACCAGAATTGTTTTCTGATTTTTTTGCGGCTTTAGAATTCTAACGGTTAAAAATATTTTGGAAAATTACTTTTACTTATTACGCATTACTTTTTTAAAAGTTCAGTTATTTTTGAGTATTTATAATTTTGGATGAAATTTAAGCCCACTATCTAAGAAAACAAACTGTGCCTGAAATACTTTCATTTTTGTTTGTTCATTGGATTTTAAATATAAAATTGCCCCGGCAGTGTCTCTTGGCCTATTTGAAATGCTTGTCCCGGGAAAGAACGCATTCCGGGTTATGTTTTAATTAAAGCCCCCGGATTTTTAGGCACTAAAAACGCCAAAGTGCCAAAATCGGCATTAAAAAGCCCTGAACAATTTGTAATCCAAATTCCTTTGCGCTCAATTGCAAAGTCGCCGCATGGAAAAAAAGAAAATTATACATTTTACTACAATTTTTTGAGACAAAAAACAAAACAAAAATCGGTCTTTTTCCCAAACTAGCGATCGGACGGGATTGGGATTCCTGCCACTCTTGGGAGGTCGGGATTCCGACCGGACATTCTTCACGGGAAGAAACTTATGAAGCAAGTAAGCCCTGGACTGAAGTGTCCCTTTCAATGGGGACTCAGTTGTCTACAGTTTAAGAAATAGGTAGGAGGCCTTTAAGACCTAGAACGTACCCTCCGGGAACAGGGATGCGATATATGTGCGGAAACGTGGAAATTCGCAAGTTTTGGGGTCCTTTTCCACGGTTTTTCCACGTTTTTAAAAGCTGCCATGTTTTCCACGTTTTGGGGTTTTTTGCCACGTTTTTTCCACGGTTTAGCCTCGAATGGACTTTCTCTTAATTTATTGGATATATTTAAAAAATTTGTAAACATTTTGCCAATATTTGGACCAATTTCTTAACCAATCTTGTAAAATCTTTAAAAAAAAATCCGCCGGACCTCTCCCCATTCTTAAAAAAGCTTCAAAAATAAGGCCATTTTTAAAATTTTGATTGCAAATCTCTTAACAAATTGAGTCCAAATTTCAAAATTTTCTCGGCGGCGCCTATCGGCACCTCCGACCCACCCGCGCCCCCAAAAGAAGCAAAATTCGCAAAAATTTGCATTTTTGAAAACTCCTTAACAAAAAAGCAATAAAAAGGTAAAAAAAACACACCACCTAAAAATCGACTTTTTCCTCCAACTGCCCCCCCCCCCGAAAACATTTTCTGGCTACTGGCCTGGCATAATTACTTCCTTACTCAACCAAATTTGCTCAAAATGGTAAAAAGTGTTAATAAATATGCTAGTTAATGATTGTTTGAGTAATTTATATTAAATTAAAGGCTTAAAAAAAATTTCCACGTTTTTTCCACGTTTTTGAAAAAAATTTCCACGTTTTTTCCACGTTTTTGAACTCGTTTTCCACGTTTTTATGTTTTGCCGATCGCATCCCTGTCCGGGAATGAAAAGGGATTGTTTTCCCAGACTTGTCTTAATAGCATTATTTAAAGCGTTGCTTTATTGGAACACTAAAAATATTCTAAAATGTCGGACAATGAAAGCGAATCGGAGCAGCAACAACAAATGGAGAAAATGTGAGTTTTGTTTCCTAATTTGTCCCATCGAGTTCAGCCCGTCTTTCGTCCCCCCCCCCCCCCCCCGACTCCACCCAGGGGCGTGCTTCGCGAGCGGGGATGGGCCCGGTATAAGACTGGAGGAAAGGGAGAGGGAAATGGAGAAGGAAGGGACCCTCTCCCGGGAAGGGGCCCAGAATCAAAGCTTTAATTCTAATGATCAAATTAAAAGATATTAATCCCCAAATTTCAGTTTCATTTGTGCCGACATTTGGTACGGAGTCTTCGCCTTTATTCGCCCCCTTGAGCTCGGACTGAAAATGGCGCTGATCAGTGATCGATTCGGACGTTTTGGTGGACGTCCATTTCAAGTCGAGGAAATGGTCGTTGCGTTGGCTGCAAATTCGTCGTGCAAATGACGGAAATGGCGCAGAAATGGTCACCAAACGCCTTGGTAAACGGTGGCCAATTCCTGAAGGACCGCCTCCAAGGCAAAGTGATCGGCTTCAAACGCATTATAATCAGGTCATTTCAATTTAAAAACCCCAATCTTTGATGATTTTGTATAATTTAGTTACATTGACCAAACCGTCATCGAATTTCTTCAACGCATTCGCCGTCTTTTTGACTCTTCCGGCACAAATGTTTGGATTATAACCGACAACGACCAAAGCCGAAGCTGGGAAATTATTTGGCAAAATATTTGGCCTTTGGTCAATGACAACATTTGCGGCTTTATTTTATACTCCTCTCAATTGGACCGTTTGCGACGATTCTCTCCGGCAATTCTTCGCAATTGCGCAAATCTCCGATCGATCGAATCCTCTGGACTTTTCCCCGAGTTTCCGGCCGACGACAACGCCGAGGCTTCTTCTGCCCGAGCTTTGGCCAAATGGTTGCTCACCCCCCGCGGGGATGGTCTTCCGAAGATGCTTTATTGTCGTTTTTATTCGAAAAAAATGAAAGGACTTAAAAAAGTAATTTATAATCAATTTGAGAGTAATTATTCTCTTTGTTTTAGTCATTTCTCAATGCTTCTGAGCCGGTCAATTTCATCATCCGCTTGCGTTCTTTTGCTGGCATTGAACCATTTGAGCTAAAGAACAATTGGACGAGGGAGCGATTGACATTTCGACGAATAAACGAAGACAAATGGCTGTTGGTGCGTTGTCCAATTGTGCGAGAAAAGGACAAATGGACTAAATGGGAGAAGGAGGCAATTCGGTGGGAATGGAAGCGTCAACGGAATTGCATCGCCATTACATTCCAAGACAGTGGCATCGGCGACGTGTACGGACTGACTGAATTAATCACAAAACTTTCCCATCGTTTAAGTCTTTCTTATTTCAGGATGGGTGAGGCAAACGAAGGCCCGAGTGAGGAGCCCACCGAGTGAATGAACCGGAGGGAATTTGGTGGAAGAAATTCAAAAAGAAAATGGAATAAATTGAAGTGTTGTTGCTTTTGCCTGGCCGATTGAGTCTGGCGCAATTTTTTTTTTTCCGCAATTGTATATCAGAAAAAAAATTGACCTCAAAAAATTTATAGAAAATTTGGGTAAACCGACCCCGAGACCAAGGGTGGGCAAAACTTTGACTTCGAGCTTCGTGAAAAAACTTCGGGTCTTTTGAGCTTCGGCTATTTTTCGGGTAAAATACACCACCTAAAGATGGTATTTTTAACGAGAATTCATTAATGAATTCTGAGCTTAAAATATTTAACATTATGACAAATTTCAAATCCTTAATTTAACATTTTTTGTTCAACGATCGAGTGCTTGTTCAAAACTCCCCGACTGAAAATCCTCCATGTTTTTAATTTAATAATTTTGAGTATTTTATACAGTTGAAATGGAATTTAAGCCCATTAATCTGAGAAACAAACTGTGCCTAAAAATATTTTCAGTTTTTTTTTTGTTCAAATAAATTTTAAATATAAAATTGCCCCCGGCAATTTTCTCATCCTTTTGTTTTGCCTAAGACCAATCTTTAGAATTATTTTTGTCTTTGACCCATTCTTTTGATTTCTTTTTGTCTGCAATTTTCCGATAAATAACTGTCGTAAATCAAAAAAGAATTTAAATATTAATAAACAAAAAAACCCTTTCCCGACTTCCCTCAACTAATTAAGTGTTTCTTGGCTCATTTTGTCCAAACTAGAGATCAGGCGGGATCGGAATCTCGACCGAGCGTTTTTTGAATTATTCAAGATTGGTCGAGATTTAGTCGAGCGATTTGTAGGGAATTTTGTGGGCTATTTATCCTTCAAGACCGTTTTTTGCATAAAATTTTCCAACCCTGCAGGCTTTTTTCCCGAATAATTTGGATATTCAACAAAATGTCAGACAACGCAAGCGAATCGGAGCAGCAACAGCAAATGGAGAAAATGTGAGTTTTGTTTCTTCTGAGCCCGTCAATTTCATCATCCGTTTTCTGCGTTCATCTTTTGATGGCATTGAACCATTTGAGCTAAAGAACAATTGGACGGGGGAGCGATTGACATTTCGACGAATAAACGAAGACAAATGGCTGTTGGTGCGTTGTCCAATTGGGCGAGAAGAGGACAAATGGGCCAATTGGGAGAAGGAAGCAACTGAGTGGAAATTGTGGCGTCCACGGAATTGCATCGTTATTACCTTCAAAGACAGTGACATCGGCGACGGGTACGGACTGGCAATTAAATTAATCTCGGGATTTCGCCTCCTATCATTTAAAATTTGTATTTTCTCAGAATGATTGACGCAAACGAAGGTCCAAGTGAGCCTAAGAAGCCCAAAAAGTGAATGGACCGGAGGGAATTTGGTGGAAGAATAAATTGAATTGTTACTTTTCCCTGGCCGATTGAGTCTGGAGCAGGGTTGCAGATTTTGTTAATTTTTTCCCCATTTTGGATCCGCAAGGCTTTTCGAATGCAAAAATTTTTGGCAAGCCCCGTCCCGTCCGAATCAGGGATGTGCTCTGTTTTGTTCTGGTTTTCTGATTTACCAGAATTTCTGGTCATTTTGGGCACCAGAATTCTGTTTTCTGATTTCTGGTTTTTAAAAAGGCGACCAGAATTCTGTTTTCTGATTTCTGATTTTTTAGAGAAAAAACCAGAAAAAAAATCAGAAATTTATACATTTCATTATCAAATTTGCATAAACATTATGCCATTTTTTGCTCAAATTTTCTTAAGAAAACGGTTAGTTTTGAAAGAAATTGTTTGATTTTTTTAATATTTTCAGACTTTTTCAATTGAAAACCGGCCAAATTACGAAATTTTGGACCAATTTTCTTAACTAATCTTGTTAAATTTTCAAAAAAAATTTCCCGGCCGACTCCATCCATTCCTAAAAACCTTCAAAAAAAGTACCATATTTAGTAAATTTTGGTTGCAAATCCCTTAACAAATTGAGTCTAAAATTTCAAAAATTTTCTCGGCGGCGCCTATCGGCACCGCCGACCCTCACCCCAGCAGAAGTAAAGCAGTTTTTCAAAAAAATTCGAAAATCGAAAGAAAAAAACACTCTCTAAAAATCGACGTTTTTGGCTTACCCTGCCACCCCAAATTTTTTTTTGGTAAGATATTTATTAATGCTTCAAACTTTAAGATTTTGAAAAAAAAAATTTTTGTAGAATTTAAAAAAATTTCTGTTCTGATTTTCTGATTTACCAGAATTTCTGGTCGTTTTGGGCACCAGAATTCTGGTTTCTGATTTTTAAAATGGGGACCAGAATTCTGTTTTCTGATTTTTTTTCATGCAACCAGAATTCTGATTTCTGGTTTCTGGTTTTTAAAAAGGCGACCAGAGCACATCCCTGGTCCGAATCCCCCCAGGCCAAAATTCTCCATCAAAGCAGAAAAGCCCCATTTCGCCTACACGCCCAAAAAATTACCATTTGAGGCTCGAAGTTCGAAGCCCAAAAACACCCGAAGTTTTGCGAAGCTGAAGCCGAAGTTTTTAAAAATTACCTGACGGAATTCGGTAACGGGAATCTGGACCCTCCAAAAATTTTGTATTCCGATCCGAGCCAAAATCCACCGGAGGAACTGGAATGAGGTGGTGCGGTGCCGATAGGCGCCCCCGGAGAAAATTTTGAATTTTTGACTCGAATTGTTAACAAAATTGACCCTCAAATTTCATAATATTGCGATTTTTTGATTGATTCAATTGCCAAACAAAGGGCGTTATCTCGAGTTTTTAGATTAAAACCAGGGTTGCCATTTGTCCTTATCGGGGGTTTAGGGGGTGGGATCAAAAATCTTGGGTATGTCCAAAATGTGGGGGTCGGGGTTCTTCCGGCCCGGTGGTCGGGGGTGAGATCCAAAATGCCGGGGGTCTTCGGGGTCGAGAAGCAGCTCTAGTATAAACTTAAATAAAATTCAAATTAATTTACTTTGTATGTATGTGCAAAGTTAAATTTTATTTTCTTATAATTTTGTAGAAGCACAAAAATGTACAAAAATGGGGGCAAATGAATGCTTTGTGATGGACGGAGTCGCGGCGGAAACGAGTTTATGTCCGTCCCTGAACAGCAGACGGCGGCGGCAGCTAATTTTGTCCTTCACCTGCTTGCTCCGACGGCGGGGAAGCAGAAGCAATTTTTTACAGTGCAAAAGGCCCTCCTCCCCCCCCCCCCCCCTCACCCGTCAACCAACCACAAAATGCTTTCTCTTTGCATGTCCAATTTTTTACAAAAAATTAAAAATAAATGTACAACGACAAGAAGAGGCGGCGGCGAGAAAAAGTGTTGGCCAAACCAACCCGCCCATCGTGTTCAAGTCGTTGTTCATGTGTAAAGTTCAGCAATTTTGGACAAAATTGGGCCTCCTCTTGCATATAAATGGACAGCTTCCGACAGAAGTGAGCATCATTCATTCATTCAACAAAACTTTTTACCCCAAATTTTTTGGCATTTCCAAATTCTTTCGACCAAACATGGCACTGTTGTTCCGCTCAAAAGTACTTGTTGGACTCTGCGTTCTTTCCCTGTTCATTGCCACTGCATTTGCTTCGTTCGGAGGACCCTTCGACTTCTTTGGCGCTGCTCCATTTGATCCCATGCCCGTGCCGGTTGTGCCACCACCGCTGCCGCCACCACCGCCGCCGCCTCCACCACCTGTGGTGTATGTCAAAAAGCGTAAGTGCAATTTAAAGAAAAAGCCCGACCAAAGACTTGACAAGACTTGAAACTTGAGCAGGATCTTGGTTTTGGAATAACCTGTTTTATTTGGGCTCTAAACATATTCCATTTTTTCAAATTTTATTTAAAATTTCATATTCTATAATTGCACAGCAATTTTACTTTCAAAACAAGGCTCGAGATTTGAGAGTAAAACCAATATAATCGAAATTTTTCGAAACAAATTCCCACGCTTTGAGAAAAAAAAGAAATTCCTGATTTAATCTTACAACAAGTCCAGATTTATTAGCCCGAATATAGAGACCCCATAAGCTCGGGACTTTTCTTGACTCGATGCCAAGACTTTTGAGCTCTTGAAAACAGTGTCAGAAGCAATTAGCTGTCTGATCGGATACAAATTACTAACTTTTTAGCTTACGGATATGGCGGTGGCTATGGAGGAGCTTTCGGCGGGGGTTTCGGAGGCGGAGGCTATGGATACGGCAAAAAATGAATGAATCTGCTGAAAATGATGGACCATTCAAAATGTTCTTTCTGTACATTAATGCTGTGATGTTTTATACATTATGTACTTACTTTTGTCTTTTATGAATTAAATGAAAAAATGCCAAACAAAAGAAGTTGATCGGGGACGGGCAGCATTATAAACAACTTTCGGGGTTTTATTTTGAATTAAATTGATTTTAACATACCTGTATGTACTAAATAAATCGTTAACCCTACAACGAGGCCGGGTTAAGAACCCTTAAGAAAAAAATAACCCGGGTTAGATGAGCAAACTAAATTCAAATAAACCCGTGTTAAGAACCCAAAGACGAGCCAGTTAAATTGAAATAAATTTTGTTTTGAAAAAATTGCATTATGCAATTATTTTATTGAAAATACAAATTAAATGCCCATTTTTCACGGCACACTGAAACATACCGGATCGCCCTTAAACGGTCCCGCTTTTTTATAAAGCTTTCATTTTGTCCATTATTCCTTCTTTTTTTGACCGATACTTATTTTGTCCCAGTTTGTGCAAAATTACCCCCGGCCCCGCTCTGCTCTAACCATAACTATTCGAATCTCTAAAGAGGCAAATCAGAAAAAGCGTGCCTTTTTTTTATCCAAAAGTTTGGCGCGCCGTTTCATTAAATGAGCTTAAAGCAAAAAATGCTCTTACTGTATTGTTTTTAAGTTTATTTCGTTTTGTTTAATATTAAATTAAACCAAATTTTGCATATTTGTGGTTAAACCTTTTTATCCAATCGATGAACTCACTTATTTTTGGCGTCGCTTCCTTTTTCCAAACAACTATTGTTTCTCCGGTTATAAGGGCCCCTCGGGGGATAATCTTTGTCTCGCATCCATTTGAATCGTTTTTGAGTATTTATTCAGTTTGAATGGAATTTAAGCCCACTAATCTGAGAATTGAAATATTTTCACTTTTTTCGTTCTTAGAAATTTTGGAATAACTACTTAATCAGGGAATGGCGCCAAACCGAATAAAATTACCACCAATCGATTCCGCTCGTCGAGCTGATTACGAATCCGTAAAAAATTCTTGCCGGAAAAAATTCTGTTTGTCACTTAAAAGTCGGTTTTTCAAAATTTTAAACCGGTTCAAAAACGGATTTTAATTCCCAATTTTTAACTTTTATTGACGAAATTGTAATCAGGGCATCAAATAACGTATTTTCAGACAATTTTTAGAATAAAAAATATTTTCAAAAATTTTGGCCAAAAGGGTCCCTCCCCCCAATGGTTTTTGGCCAACTTTGAGGAGCCATAACTTTCTTCATAATTTTTTCCGGCAAGAAATTTTTACGAATTCGTAATCAGCTCGACGAGAGGAATCGAATGGTATATGATTCATTCGGTTTGGCGCCATTCCCTGATTAAGTAGTTATACCAAATTGCCTCCGGCGATTTTCTCAGCCTTTTTTTTTGCCTTAAGACCAATATTTGGAATTATTTTTGTCTTTTACGCATTCTTTTGATTTTTTTATGACTGCATTTTTCCCATAAATAAATGTGTAAATAAAAATCAAAATAAAATGAAAATATTTAATTTTAATAAGCAAATAAAAATTACACCATCACCCATTAAGAATCCCTTCGCCATCTGGAATGCTTGAGAAAATTTTTTCCAACCCTTCAGGCTTTTTTCTCAAATAATTTGAATTTTAAACAAAATGTCGGACAACGCAAACGAAACGGAACAGCAACAACAAATGGAGGAAATGTGAGTTTGTTTCCAATGAATCAAATCAAAAGCCATAAATCCTCAAATTTCAGTTTCATTTGTGCCGACATTTGGTACGGAGTCTTCGCTTTTCTTGACCCTTTTGAGGTCGGACTGAAAATGGCGTTGATCAGTGATCGATTGGACGTTTTGGTGGACGTCCATTTCAAATCGAGGAAATGGTCGTTGCGTTGGATGGAAATTTGTCGTATGGATAACAAAAATGGCGTACAAATTTTGAGTTTCCGCACTGGTGAACTGCTGCCAATTCCCCAAGGACCGATTCCAAGCAAAGTGGTCGGCTTCGAAGGCATTGAAATCTTGTTGTTTTCTTTTCTAAAAAGTTAACGAAATTTAAAATGTTTTTGAACTTTCAGTTACATCGACCAAAGCGTCATCGAATTCCTCCAACGCTTTCGCCGGCTTTTTGACTCTTCCGCGACCACTGTAGATATTTATACCAACAAGAACAACAGCCGAAATAGGGAAATTATTCGGCAAAAGATTTTGCCTTTGGTCAATGACAACATTTGCCGCCTTCTTTCATACTCCCCCACCCAATTGGACCATTTGCGACAATTCTCTCCGGCGATTCTTCGCAATTGGGCAAATCTCCGATCGATCGATTCTTTTGACCTTTTCCCTGAATTCCCTGCCGACGACAACGCCGAAGCTTCTTCCGGCCAAGCCGTGGCCAAATGGTTGATCACTCCTCGCGGTGATGGTCTGCCGAAGGTGTTTCGTTGTCGTTCTTTATCGGCAAAAATAGAAGGACTCAAAAGGGTACTTTTCTCATCTTTTAATCAATTAGAGAGTAATTAGTCCCGTCGTTTTAGTCATTTGTCAGTGCTTTTGAACCGGCTAATTTCATCATCCGTCTGCGTTCACCGGTTTATGGCCTTGAACCATTTGAGCTGAAGAACAATTGGACGGGGGAGCGATTGACATTGCGACGAATAAACGAAGACTATTGGCTGTTGGTGCGTTGTCCAATTGGGCGAGAAGAGGACAAATGGACTAATTGGGAGGAGGAGGCAATTGATTGGTATTGGTACCCTCCACGGAATTGCATCTCCATAAATTTCAACGACAGTAACATCGGCGACGATACGGATCAATGTAACCGGATGCCGGTTTTTTCTTTCGGGCATTTTTGGGTATAGGAGTGCATTTTTGGTCTAGAAAGTTTATTTTTTTAGGGACGTAATCGCCGAAAGGGCAATTTGTTCAGTTTTTAGAACATATTTAGGTACCTAAACCCGAGTTTTTTTAAGCAAAATTAAGGATTCCATGAAGTTTCGTCGATAGAACATTTCGTCAACGACGTTTCGCCAATAGACATTTCGTCAACGGCATATTAAAGTGAAAAATCAATTGTTTTAAAATATATATGTTCATTTACATTAATAATTATGAACTAATTATTTTTTGAAACGCAATAAATTAATTCAAACAATCTATTTCCCATACTTTTTTAAATGTAAAATTTAATATAAACACTACCACCCCCATTTTGTAGTTACAATAATTCTTTTTGTTGGTTTTTATAAATCTAAAATATTGACGAAATCCATTCTTTCGCCCTCACACTCCGATCGATGAAGTCGCTCTTTTTTGGCATCGCTTCCTTTTTACAAACAATTATTGTTTCTCCGGTTATAAAAGCCCCTCGAGCGATAAACTTCGCATCCATTTAAATCATTTTTGAGTATTTATACAGTTTGAATGGAATTTATGGCCAACTAATCGAGAAACAAACTGTGCCTAAAATATTTTTACTTCTTTCTTGTCAAAAAAATTTTAAACATAAAATTGCCCCCGGCGATACATATTCTTTTGATTTGTTTTGCTGTAAATAATGTCGTAAATAAAATCGAAATAAAATTGAACTATTTTAATTAGGGTTGTACGGGAGCGGTATAATAAAAATGTTTTAATAAAATTTTAAATATTTTTTAATTAAAATACGAGCAAAACAAGAATTTTTGAAAAATTCATCACATCTTCCGGAATTTTTGCTTCAATTTTCTTAACAAATATCATTAAAATCACAAAAAATTTCGCCGGACACCCTCCACTCTTATGTAATTTTTTTTTGAAAAATTTTCCTAAATTCCGAAACAAAATGCTTAATTTTGCTAAAATTTTGATGAAATTTCTTAACAAAATTGAGTCAAAATTTTAAAAATTTTTCTTGGCGGCGCCTATCGGCACCGCCGACCCCACCCTCCCCCTAAAATAAAACAGAATCTCAAAATGCTGATAAAATTGAAGTTAAAAACAATGAGGAAGTTATTTTTTAATAACAAGACCATTGAACATTGCAAAAAAATCCTCCTTTGAAAAGTCCCGGAACCAGTCCCGGTTTTCTGATCACGGCAAATCCCGGTCCCGGTTTTTCCCAAAAGTCCCGGTCCCGTACAACTCTAATTTTAATAACAATAAATAAATAAATTCAAAAAGTTTTCCCGGCGGTGCCTATCGGCCCACCAGATCTCTCGCTCCTATAAAACTTGCCAATTAATAGCCAAAGTTAAGACAGTCCGGGCGCCAGCCGGTATTAACGTCCATTCACTCGATTGGCTTAAAATATTACCAAAATGCTTTGTCGAAACCTAAAACTAATTTGAATTTTTTTTTTAAATATCAGATAAACGAAGTGAAACAGCAACAATGAATGAAAAATGGGTTTGTCCTGAAGAAATTAAAATATTAGTTCTATTTGTCCCGACGTTTGGCTAATTGTCTTCGATGGTGCAAATTTAAGACGCTATTCTTCGATGGAGTTGCTTAGAGCATTTGATTTGTAATATTTTAATTTGCTTTCAGTTTTCAGCTCAACGAGGACCAGCTGTCGTGTCTTCTCCACGCAAGCAACTTACTTGGATTAGACTCGCTGGTGAGTAAGCTGTCGGTTTCAAACTGAACCTAAACCGAAAACCGCCATTTTTTCGGTTTCGGTTAATCGAAACCATCGGTTCTTGGTTCTAATAAAGACAAGAAATTTAGATTTCTGGTTTCACTTTTGACTAAATAATTTTAAATGTTCAATGCGGCGCGGCTTGCCGATCTGCTGCACGCGAGCAATCTCTTAAACCTAAATTTGCTTGTAGGATTCAAAAATAATGTTTCTATTAAAATCGCCGATACCCAGTACCACAGCTGGGACATTGTTAGAAAAAATATTTTCCCTTTACTCGTGAAAAACAATTATGATTTGGTTGTTTTTTATCCGACGTCCACAATTTGCGACGACTTTTCCTTCCAATTCTTTGAAACTGCCCAAAGCTCCGTTCAATACATTACCTGTAATTTTTCTCAGTTTCCAAGCGCAGTTGGACAGGAGACGCATTTCTTCGATATCGACTCGGTCACTCAGCGCGCCATAAACAAAAGCAGTCGCGCCCTTCCGCCGTCGGTCAGCTACGTGAGGTGGCCACAACACCGACCGACGAGCAGCACAGCTGGGATATTGTTAGCAACAATATTTTCCATTTGGCCGCGGAAAACCTTTGCGGGTTGTCGTTGTTTTTTATATCCGACATTGACAATTTGCGCCGACGTTCGCCGTCAATTCTCCGAGAATGCCCAAATCTCCGTTCCATCCATTACCTTGGATATTTTCCCCATTTCCCGTGCGCAGACAACGACGACGCTTCTTTTACAGAAGCCTGGCCAAATGGCTGCTCGCCCCGTGGGCAGATTGAACAGGAGACGCACTTCTTCGATATCGACTCAGTCATCAGCGCGCCATAAACAAAAGCAGTCGCGCCCTTCCGCCGTCGGTCAGCTACGTGAGGTGGCCACAACACCGACCGACGAGCAGCACAGCTGGGATATTGTTAGGAACAATATTTTCCATTTGGCCGCGGAAAACCTTTGCGGATTGTCGGTGTTTTTCATATCCGATATTGTCAATTTGCGCCAACGTTCGCCGTCAATTCTCCGAGAATGCCCAAATCTCCGTTCCATCCCTTACCTTGGATATTTCCCCCATTTCCCGGGACAACGACGACGCTTCTTTTACAGAAGCCTGGCCAAATGGCTGCTCGCCCCGTGGGCAGATTGAACAGGAGACGCACTTCTTCGATATCGACTCAGTCATCAGCGCGCCATAAACAAAAGCAGTCGCGCCCTTCCGCCGTCGGTCAGCTACGTGAGGTGGCCACAACACCGACCGACGAGAAGCACTGCTGGGATATTGTTAGAAACAACATTTTTCCTTTGGTCGCGGAAAACCTTTGCGGATTGTCGGTGTTTTTCATATCCGATATTGTCAATTTGCGCCAACGTTCGCCGTCAATTCTCCGAGAATGCCCAAATCTCCGTTCCATCCCTTACCTTGGATATTTCCCCCATTTCCCGGGACAACGACGACGCTTCTTTTACAGAAGCCTGGCCAAATGGCTGCTCGCCCGCGGGCAGATGGGCTTCCAAAGACGCTGCATTGTTGTTACAGTTCGCATGGACTAGACAGACTCAGAGAGGTCATTTTTCTATTTATACAGTAGGAAGTAATGACTTATTCCCTTTCTTTTAGTCATTTGACAATGCTCGAGAACCAGTTCGTTTCATATTACATTTCGCATGGAGGCCGCTTTCGTTGAGACATTTGAGATGGCGACCAATTTAAGTGGAGAAAAATTGACGTTGCGACTAAGTCCTCTACACGCGTACAGTGAAGCGGATTGCGAAAGATTTGTGAGGACTCTTAATTTGTTGGATTGCTTTTTTGTAAAAAGAATAGCCTACCTTTGGCCTAAGCCGCCCTGGCTTGGGGTTCGTTAGGCTAGGCCTAAGCGACCCTGGTTTGGGGTTCGTTGGCGAAAATTTTGAATTTTTGACTCAGTTTGTTAAGGGATTTTCAACCAAAAGTTTGAAAATACGGTACTTTTTTGAAATTTTTTAGAAATATGAGGTTCGGCGGGAGCGGCACGTTTGGGCGCTGCCTTTTGTGCCGACGTTTGGGCGCCGCTGTTTGGGCGCCAATAATTTATTGAATTTTTTTTCACATGATCTATAGCTAACAAAAAAAAAGGTTTAAATTAGAGTAGGTCGGGTTCGGGATTTTTTTTTGGTAAAAACCGGGACCGGGTGTAGAGGTTCCAAATTCCGTGTAGAGCAATTTTTGATTAAAAACCAGTGATTTTTTTGTCGGCTGCTGGAGTGGACCCATAGTTCGCCTTAGGCTTAAGCGGCTCCTTAGGCCTAAGACTCAGCTTAAGCTCCTTAGGCTTAGGCCTAAGCCTCAGCATAGGCTCGGGAAAATATGGATACTGTCCAGACTTAAAATCGAACGAAATATATCAATCAACTCCTCTCGGTCTGCAATGTAAGAATCCGAAAAAAAAAATTTTGGGCAACCATTACCTAAGAGTTACAGACCCGGGACTGAAGTGTTTTGACTGGGGACTCAGTTGTCCACTGATTAAAAAAATTGAAAAAATCACTCATATTCAAAATTAGTTGATAGAAAATCAAAATTGGGAATTTATAGCGGTTTTTAACCCATTTTACAAATTTTCTTAAAGCGGTTTAAAAACCGCTTTAAATTCTCAATTTTGATAAAAGCGCATTTATCACATCTTAAACTTCAGTCCCTGACCAAAATTTCACTAAAAAAATTTCCTAACTACATTCTAAATCATTTGAATTTCAATGATTTTCAATTTCAGATTGTCAAAAAACTGCGCTGTTCCGATGGATTACGACAAACTGAAAAAATTCGGGTAACGAAATATTTAAAGCAAAGCAAAATAAATGTTTAGACATCCGGAAAGAAAACAAATTAAAGCCGTTGTGATTTTAGTGAATTGGAGGCTAATTCCCCAATTTTTTTCTTATCAAAATCTTACAAGGCCCTAAAAAGTTTCTCTATATGCCATTTACCCGTTAAAATCTTAAAATTTTCTCGGCATCGCCAGCCCCCCCCCCCCCTCCCTCCCAAAAATATATTTAATAAAAATGGAACATAAAACAATTTTATTTATTTTGTTTATACCAAAGTAATTTTTTATTTCTTTATTTTGCCCTTTTTTCAGACTTCGATATTGCAATATCAATCGGACTGGCCCTCACATCGCCATGACCGTTTTGGCCGGCATTCTCATTGGTGTGACGACCCAGGGCGAGTACATTCGGATTTATTGGGAAGGGAAGATGGCCAAATGGAGGAAAACGGAGGATAAATCGATTGTTGCCTTGACGAATTAAAAATTCATCACTTTGTTAGTCAGGTTGTTTTTTTTTGGAAATATGGATAAATATATTCTAACAAAATTTAAAACATTTTTTTGAATCTTTTCTTGCCGCCAGACCCATCCGGCTTCTAGGCGAGCGCAAAAAAAAAAACGGGGTTCCTAGTATTTTGGTTGAAAATCTCTGACATTTAAAAATTCTACACTAAAAAGCCCATTTATTTGAAAATCTCAACAAAAACAGACATTTAAAAATTCCACAAATACCCAAAAATGCCACGTATTTTGTTTAAGAAATGAAACCTATACAGTGACAAAAGTAGCGCCGGGAAACACTTTTGAAAAAGTTGCGTCCCGGTTCCCGAATTGTCTTTCTGCGGCAAAAATCATCTTCTGGACCTTTAAAGTTTATTTTATTAATCGTATAAATGGGTCAATCAGATCTTGCGAAAATGTAAGATACTGATCATGAAAAGACTGCACGTGCTTCTTCCTCTTTCCATCTCCAATGTGTGCCTTGTTCATTCTTCAACGCCTGGCTCACTGGACGGCTCGGCCTCCTCGTTCCGTAGCTTTCTTTTTGCTCTCTCGTCAACCTCTCTACCCCCCGGGGACGAAGGTTTTGGTGGCAACCTTGGTGGCGTCATTGGACTGCTAGAACCCATTTTTTCACGACGCGGCGGCACCATCGGTGGCGACGATGCTGTTGGATGAACAAAGGGCGGCGAACCGTCGCTGTTTGAACTGCTTGAAAAGCCCTTTTTGTTATGCTTTTTCTCCCTCTTCTCAGGGTCACCGACTTTAACAGATTGGCACTGTCCATTGAAGCTGAAGATGATGAGGGTACCGGAGTTGTAGCAGCAACACAGTCATCGGCAGACGCAATGTGACCGTTTGCTAGAACGGAGAACGGCTTGGTCCCGTCTTCGCAGTCCATTCTTGTCGCTGCAGTCGGTTGGATGCGACTGCGATTCAGACGTGCCGGTTTTGGCCTCTGCTTGGCCAAGTGAACCAAGTTGGCAGCACCGGGTGCATCGTTGCTGCTGTCACCACCGCACTTCTTCTTTTTATACTGCCCATCGTTGTTCATATGCGCAAAGTCGCCCATCACACTGCGCGACATCAGCACTGCGGCCATCGCGTCTGCTGCAGTTGTGCGAGCTGTGTGATGAATAGCTTAAAAACTTTTGGACAAACATGTCCATACCCTAAATCCGAAATTTTTTTTAAATATTAAGCGAATTTCCTTTTTTTAGGAGTTGGAGATGTTCAAAGAATACTCTTTCGTTTAAAAGACCAATGTGACCACCAAGCCTGTATCTATCTAGGGGGGGGGGGGGGGGGGGGGAGCAGCTGATTTGTTTGCCCACCCCCCGAAAAATTTTTCTGGCTACGGGCAAGGGGACCACAAAGCACAAACCAGCACTGTCGTCGTTCGGCATCATGGCGGACTCGGGCCGGTGACTGTGAGTGCCGTTCCGGAACTTTACTTCCTTGCGTGTACGTGTTGAATATGATGCGGACGGCTTTTCTTCGACCCGAAACATTTCCTGTGCGTCCTCCGCCAGCAGACAATGGTGAACAGTGGCAAAGAGGTGGGACCAAGCAAATTCCCTGTTGGATTAAAAAAATGATCAGAAAAATTTGGTTTAAATTTTGATGTGCCGTTCGTACTTTTGGTATTTGTCCATCAACGTCATTAAATCTTCGCGCAGTGCAGCGACCAGCCGTTTATTTGTTATGCACTTTTGCTGATCAATTGCCGCTTGTTGCTCCTGCGCATGCATTTGAACGCCCTCCTGATCAGCGAGAAGGAGAGCAAATTTTCGGAGAAAACGCTAAAATATAAAAATTTATTAAAACGCAGTGCTCGAATCAACAGCACATGCACACCTCGCTGTCCATGTCTGACACCACATGTTCAATTCGTTCCGCAAGCTGGTCGGCCATCGTTTTGAGCTCGTGCCCGCCATTTACACCGCATATTTCGCCATCGTCGGCACATGGTTGGCCAGAGCCGGAATCGCTCCGTTGAGCAGTGATCAGTTTGCCAATCTTATGGAATGCGATTTTCTTCAACTCAGCATCTTTACCACTTCCGTCCAGTCCGTAATGTTCACAGAACTGAAATGTAAATTTGGACGTGTTCAAACTGATTACATTTTCCAGAGGATTGATTCATTCACTTCAACCATTCTCACATTGTTCAGTTTATGGATGGTCTTCAGGACAAAATGACCCAACGGAATAGTCTCCATTGTTGGCGATAGGGCCCGAATTTTTTGATTACGCTCCAGATACTGTTCAATTTCCTCCATCTGAACAAAAGGTGTCAGTCACCGTTTTCGTCTCGTACACGCCATGTCAAGTCAGTCTCGAGCACTGCATTCACTTGCCTGAAGCTGAAAACGGGCGCGTTCACTGGGCAGTCGGGCCATCGACACGACACACTCGGCCGCATCACTGAACGGCATCTGGAGGCCGTCCAATTCTATGTTCACGCGCAAAGCGCGTGCCAATTCCGCGAAGCCATCCGGGCCAATTTGGTTACGATCCAGTGAAAGCCATCGGAGCGCGTGGTTCAACTGCAGCGACTTACACAACAGTCGCGCACCGGCCGGACCAAGCTGGCGATGAACAAAAAATGGCGGAAATTATTCGCCCAAGACCAAGACAAAACCCTCAAAAACACACTCACTTCATTGTTGGACAAATCAAGCCGCTTCAGCCGTCCACAAAGTCCCAAAGCATTCAGAAATACGCTCATGTGCGGGCCAAGTCGCGCATCGGCCAGCGACAGCTCCTCGATAAACTAAAAATGCAAAGATTTTTTTCAAAAATTAAATATATAAATAACTTTTTTTTACCGATCCTTCTTCGTCCTCTCCAACTCCGTTGATCAGCTTGACCAGCTCGGCCAAAATTCCTGCCAACACTTGCGCATGTTTTTTGGCTGTCTTGAGCGCAAAGAAATTTGCGCCACCGATGTCCAGAATGCGCAAATTTGTTGTACGACTGAGCGCAGACAGCAAACGGAATGCCTGCATTGGAATATCATATTATTACTATAAACCGAGCCGGTATAAAATTTCATGCTTTTAAATTTACTTTTCCGGGGACAATAATGGGGGGAGGGGGCGCGCAACGTCGGTAAAAATTTTAGAAATACTTTTTTTTTTGAAGAAATTTTCATTACATTTTTCCGATAATTTTTTTGCTTTCTATAAGACTTGAATAATTTCACTTTCGGTTTTCAAAATCAAATAAACACCTCTGACTTTTCAAAAGCAAAATTTGTGACAGCCCCTGGCGGGAACATGAAAATAAATGTGACCAACAGTTCTGCTGCACCTCATGTTCCAATGCGTTATCGCGCAACGAAAGTGAGCCAATGCAATCGCAGCCGCCAATGTGCTG
The DNA here is from genome assembly GCA_020449905.1 of Globodera pallida. Lineage (NCBI taxonomy): Eukaryota > Metazoa > Nematoda > Chromadorea > Rhabditida > Heteroderidae > Globodera > Globodera pallida. Next base: position 85,098 of record JAIXHY010000055.1, read on the forward strand.
CTCCAACATGGACACGCAGGTGGCAGAGCCAACAATTGCGGAGTCGAGACAAAGATGAAGTGAGCCGGCCAGAATATTTTGATTGGCGGAAAGGCCTGTAGAGAAAATACAAAAAAAAAGATTTATTAAATTTTTAAAAATCTCCACCGTTCAAAATGCCCTGCAACAGTTCGGGTCCAATGTGCGTGCCGGATAGGTTCAGCTCCTTCAGTGAATGCGCAGCGGTGAACAGCTCGCGCGCCACTTGGGCACTGTCTTTAGCGCTCCCGCTGCGTTTGCTGGACGGGGGAGCGCAATAGCAAGCACCCAATCGGAGCACCTCCAGCCCGAGACCGCCCAGCTTTAGTGCAGACCACAGACGGTCTAGTTGGATGGCTTAAGACAGAATTTTAATTTGAAATTTTTTCTTTATTTGGCAAACCCCATCACATTCATCTCTCCCCCCCCCCCCACTGAGTACGGCTTTATCGCTATCATATGAAAAACATTGTGCCCCCCCCCACACCAGTTCCGCTGAGGTCCAACAATCGCATGGCGCCGCCACTCAACGCCACCAGATTGGCCAACTGTTCGGCAAGCTCAGCGCCAGTGCCCAACTGATTGCCGCTCAGGTTCAGTGCCCGCAATTGGAATCGCTGTGCAGAAGCGGAGGTTGACGAGGAGGACAATCGCTTAGCTAATGCAACAGAAACGATTAAATTTTCACAATATGAAGCGCACATGGAATGCCCAATTTCATTATTTTTAAAAAAATTTAATAGTGCCACCTTTGGCTGATGTATGGTCAACGATGTTGCTACTGCTCCCCCTCCGTTCAGCGGCCTCGGCACGTGCACTTTCGGCCGCCAATTCGATGCCATGATGGAACGCATGCAACAGGCACAACGCCGACTTCTCGTTAAGTGCGCAGTCAGTGAGGAACAATGTGTGAAAGGCGGGCAGTTGGGGCAACAGCGTGCCAAGCTGGACAAGACCTGAGTGGTGGGGCGAACATTATAAGCATCAGAAGACGAACAAAACTACAAAAACCTTTTTTGTCCTCCAGGCTTAGCTCACTTAACCGCAACTTTTCCAGTGGCAATGTTTGGTTCAACGCCAGCGCGGCAGCCAATTGCGCTACAAAATCCTTCGGGGTTGTGCAGCGGCACAGGCGCAACGAGCGCAGGGAGTGCGAACGACGCAGCAAGTGCCACCAGCGCGTCCACGTGTTCTGGCTGGAGTCGCAAAGCGTTGGCACTGAGCCCGGTGAAGAAGTCCGAGAATTGGACGGCACCAATCAGTGCCTGCAGATCTCTGGGAAAATTTTTAGCATTATTAATGTGATTTTTAGTCAATTAGATAAAACTAGTGAGTGACCGGATCTCGTCAGGATTTTCCGAGATCTTGCCTCCCAGGGTTTTTAGGCCACCAGGATTAAGCGGGGATCAGGATTTTAACAGGATCCCGTTCGGTTCATTTTTTAACACCGGTGCACGTTTTCACAACGTCCAATTTCTTTGTAATTTTCATTTTTAAATTTGCAGTTTCCATGAGGCCCGGAATATTGTATTTATAAAATATATTACTTTGCTGGCAAATGACTGAAGTCGTTCAAGTCCAACTCATGTTGGCCGTGCACAAAATAAATGCGTTCGATGTCCCAAATCACTTCGTCCCGAAACGGCTGTTCCATGCAGTCGCAATGGGCCTACACAAAAAAATGTAAATCACTGGGCTCTAAAGTGTCCGGTTTGCGAATTTCGGGGAAAAAAATTTTTTGAAAAAAAAGCACAACCAAATTGTATTTAGGATTTAAAACGTAGTTTTATTACATTTTTAAATATTACATAAAAATGCCGTGAAAATTTTCTCTAATTTAAAAAATTTACCACGTAAGAGCGTCGGAAGTTGTGGCATGGCAGTTCAGGAACGGAGTTGGGCAGAGAGGGGAAATCGGCGACCAACGACGGGGTGATGGTCAAAAAATGCTTGGCCAAACTGCAACAAAAAAAAAACGGCGATGATGATTATTATATTTGCACAAAAAGCATAATTTAATAATCGTTTAAAGTGCCTGCGATGAATGTCCGGGAAGTAGTGCTTGAGTGTGGCCAGCAAGTCCAGGGCCAACTCGCGCACCGCAGCGGCGTGATGTTGCTGCTGCTGTCGCTCTTCCGTGTCGTCGTCGGGAAAACGGACAAGAACATGCAGCATTGGGGGGACGGCGGACGGCTTGGCGACACGTTCCTCCCAACCAAATTGGAGCTAAAAATATTTCTTGATTTCCAAAAAAATAAGCTTAATAAATTTACGATTTACAAAATTTTAAAAAAGGTTGAAAGTGGATTTTGAATAGCAACTATAGTAAAAGACAGCGTTCGTTTTAGATTTTCAAAAAATTTTGATATTTTTCCAAAAATGTAATTCCTCAAAATAAAATTAAAAAAATTGACCCCCTCAAAAAGCCTAAAAATGCCATAAAGAAGTACCAAAAAGTGACATAATTTATAAGGAAAAAGCACTGTCAGGCACTTAAGCCTAAAATAAATACTGTCAACAGTTTAAAAGAGCACACACTTGGTGGTCCTGCTGCAACAGCTCCAAGTAGCGCAGTGCCACAATGTTGAACGACTTCTCAATTTTCAAACTGTTCACGCTTTTGCCGTGCAGGATGAAAACGCGAAATTTGGCGATCGCCATAAAGCGCGGCTCCCATCGATCGCCCTTTTGCTGGGCGAGCAGAGCGCATGCGAGTCGACACTCCCAAAATTTTTGGCCAAAAATTGCACCCGAATTTTCTTTAAAAAAATGTTGAAAAAAATTTGATGGAATTAAAAATTCAGACATTTAATCGACTATTTGATCAAATCGTGATCATCGAAAACGTCAAATTTATGTTTGTTCGTTTTTACCCGATTCCTTAAAAAGGTAATTTATTCAAAAATAAAATGTTTTTTAGCTTTTATAAATTTTGAAAGGCCCGCAGTCCGGTAGCACGACAAAATCCAACCTTTGATATGTTTGCAGATTTCGTCTGCTTTCTCGCGATTCAATGACGACATTTTTGTAGAATAAAGTAAATTAATTTTGTTCAAAATGTCAAAACAAAATAAGCGATGGAGTGAAGAAGAAGTGTTGCCGAATGATGACTTTGCAAGGAATAATGAATAATAATGATATGTGCATTTATTACTATTAAAGCTCTGAAAATTTTATGTTAAATTTTAAAAACAATGCAAAAAGTACAACAGGAAAAAAAATTTCCGGTGGTATACCGAAAACCGGTAGTACCGCATTTGGTATAACGACCGGTATTCTTTTCTGAGAATTTGCTTGACTTATGGGGAGCGGGGGGAGGGGCGATGCCAATAAGCGCCGCCGGGAAAATGTTTTAAAGAATTTAACAGTTTTTGTTGAGAAAACACAATGCCAAAGCGTGAGTTTCTTTAAAATTCCAAAATCTTGCCAAATTCTCATCTCCAAGGACATTCTTGGAAATAAGGACATTTCCAATTTTTAACTATCGAGTGTCCATTTCCAAGGTCTGTCCTTGGCATCCAAGGACGAATCGGATCGAAGCTTTGCTTACATATACTAATATGTATCATATCAGTTTAACCAAAAATTTGAGCATTGATCCGTAAAGGGGGGTGCCCTTTTCATTTTTTAAGTACGCTCGCTTTTGACCATTCCATGTGCTGTGACGACTAACACCTGGGCCTTATGCAATCTTAAAATTTTGATCCATTCTTTTTTTTTGCCAAAATTTTCTATTTTTAGTCAGAAATGTTGGCGAGGAGGGTGGGGGGAGGGGGGGGGTGAGAGGGGAGGGGGTGGGGGACCCCCACTTCATTATGCATTAAACAAAATCCAATAGAGAGGAGAAAATGTGTTTTGTGGACAAGGAAAGAAGGCTGTGCTGATGGATGGTGATGGTTTATGGCAGTCGTTGGAGGGTGAACGAACTGCGGAAGAATGATACCATCCCAAATTCAATCCATCCATACAACAACATCCATCAACCAACCGGTGGCGATAGCAATGCTCCGCCTCGTCTCGTCTTCCCCCCCCCCCCTCTCCCTTCCTCTTCTCGTCCCTCCTTTTCGTGTCCATCCCTCCCCCCCCCCCCCCCTCCGCTTCCTTCTCAGAGATGTGAAATGGTGAAGGGGAAAGGGCGGCAATCAATTGACGAAATTTGTCATCATCACCGGACCGACCACCGGCCGACCACTTTCTTCTTTCCTCCACATTTTCGTTTCGTCGAGAGAGAAATGAGAATTAATTGTTTTGTTGAGTTCGTATTTATGGGTTGGGTTGTGTTGAATTGACAATGTGTGTAAAGAAAGATCAGTGATCAAATCACACATTCTGGGGCGGGGGGGGGGGGGGGGGGGGGTTCGGCATCAGCAGTGAGTGAGGAGATGTTCATTTGATATGAACGTGTAATTAAGCTATATAAAATATACCTAACCTCTCCTCTGCTCAAATTTTAAAAGTTCAACCGACAAAATTATAAAAAACAATCCGCCCGCCTCCAAAATGCCAAACGGTCAAAATGCCAAGTAAGCCAAAAACGGTCCATGCAAACTCGCATTTGTCCACTCTCATACAAGCCAAGCTGTATGTATGCCAGTCACTGCTTTGGAAGCTGTTCATGAGTCGAAATTGTGAAACAACGGGATTAACAGAAATGAAAATCTAAAATTGCCGAATTTCTGGGACGGAATTGGTCGGGACGGAGTTGACCGACCACCCGCTCTCTTCGCCCTCTCCTCTCTCTCTCTCTTTCTCACCCTCCCTTATTCACTCATTTCCGGTAGTGTCTCCCGCCCGCGGCGGCGCCCATTACATGCCAATGTTTTCTCGTAATTTTGCCTCCTCCTCAATTTATTCCATTCATTTTGCTGCCCCTCACTTTCAACTCTCCCCCCCCCCCTTCATTGGTTTACCCTTTTTACCCCATTCACATTCCATTCACCCCCCCCCCCCCTACCCCTATTACTCTAATCATCCCCTCATTGGGATTGAAAGATTCCCCACCCAGTCCCATCATTTGCTCCTCCCCCCCCCCCCCCCCGCTTTATGCGTCATCCAACCGAAATCCGCGACGGCAGCTTCAGCAGCACCAACACAAAAAGTGAACGTTTTTTGGTTCAAGAGCAGCAGCAGCAAGCAGAAGCAGCTCCTCTCTTTTGCGTTTGTTGGTCCAAAACCAAACACAAACAATCGCTTTCTCGCCTAAAGTACAGACGCACAAAATGTGTCAACAAAATCAATTTTCTTCATTCGTCGTCCCCCCGGGGTCCAAAGGTTGCTTCCTCCCCCCCCCCCCCCCCCCCCGTCCCAACTTTTTGGAGGCAGGCACAGATTACACAAACCCATCGCGCCGCTTTTGAATGAATGTGAATGCACACAATGTGCAAAGCGTCCGGGTGGGTTGGAGCTATGCGCTCTCTGGTTACTGGACTGGACTTTTACGCACGTAGGGGGAGGGTTTGTTACTTATAAACTGAACAACCAAAAAAAAATGTGTCGTTCGTTTAGGACAAAAAACAAAACTTTATTGGTACGAAAATTTGTCTCCCCCCCCCCCCCCCCTTAGTACAATGAATGAATGAATGATTAAGCGGGGAAAAAAACAGCAGCGACGCTGCAGCACTAGACAGAGAGAGCGAGAGAGGAGGAGGAGGAGGCTTAATGGGGCAGCGGTTTTTTGATGCTTTTGGGGGGGGGGGATGAAAATTTATGTCGCTGGCGGCGACGGCGTCGTCTCCGTTTCCTTTGTTTCCATCGCTTCGCGTTCACTCTCTCGCCCCCCCCGCCCTTTTCTCTGTCACTCGAACTGCTTGCTCACTCTCTCTTTGCTCTGCTCACATTTGTCGCGCCCTGCTTTCCACTACAAACCCAGCAGAAAAGTGCATCCAGTACATGAAGGTGTCCTCTAAATCGTGAATTTTGAACTGATCTACCTATGTAGAATACTAGAGTTCCATATTTGAGGCTTTTGTGGTTGTTTTGTCTCAATGACAAACGGTCTTCTCACCACTGTCCCCCGACAAAATGTCTCCTTGTGGGAAAATGTACAAAATGTCTCCTTGTGGGAAAATGTACAAAATGTCTCCTTGTGGGAAAATGTACAAAATGTCTCCTTGTGGGAAATGTCTCATTGTGAGAAAAACGACAAAATGTTCCCCCGTGGGAATCTGATTTAACAAAAAAAACGTTTTCTTTTTACGGCCGAGTCCTGGGAGGATTTTTTAACCTGTCTGAATTTTGGCCTGTAAGGACTTCTGATTTTATATTTTGGCCTGCTAAGACTTTTGATTTTATATCTTTGGATGGACCTTTTGTATTTGGAGACATTTTGTCGGGGGATGTTTTGTCTGTTATTTCGAACCCGGGTGTTTTGTCCTCCGGCCATGCTGTCTGGTTAGGCGTGCTGCTTGCGTTCCTCGATCACACACGCACACGTGCACCTCTCTCTAATTCTCTCATTTCGATTGCACCCCTCGCCTCCATCATCTGTGTAATCCAATCGCACATACCCTACCCTAAATATATATCTCTCTCTGGCTGTACCAATAGTTTCCCATTCCTCCCAGCACCGATTGTCCCCTCCAGCGCTTTCGTCCCCCCCCCCCCCCTCCCCCCTTTTTGCATATTCCACCACCACCACCTCCATTCTTGGACAATAATGTCTGGAACATTGAATTGGACTGTGTGGAACACACTTTCATTTCATTGGGCTACCCCCGCGTTTGTTGTGTTGTTTTGTTCAGTTACTTTTACATATGTACCAACACCGATTTTCATTAAATCATCAGCAGCAAGAGGAAAAAACTTCCTTTTATATGTGTGGCTTCCTGCCATTTTGTAAGGAAGTGAGCGCGACATCCCTTCAGGCAGCCCCCAGTGGCAGCCCGCCGGGGGGAGGCGTTCGGAAAAAAAAAAATCAAATTTAAGGCAATGTATCCCCCCAATTTTGAAATTTTTAGTGTAATTCCCTACAAAAAAGTAAATCTTCGAAGCGCCGTTCGGCTCCGTCATGCCCCCCCCCCCCCTCCTAAAACTAAAAGCTGATCTTAGCTCCCGCTCACATCTCGCGTGAAAATGATGTTTCTGGCCAGCCTCCCCCCCCCCCCCCCCCTCCCCCGCTGCCGTGTGATTTCGACATCGTTTAAGCAATTGGCTTTTGATAAATTATCCAATAAAATCATATGTTGAAAAGTCCCAATCTTAATTCTTTAAAGCATTAGTAATTTATTTTTTGTTCGTCTTCAAGATCCGCCACTGTCTTGAAATAATCTTTTTTAAATTTTGACTGGTACACTGATTTGTTAAGCGCATTTTGTCGTTTTGTCTAAAAGGGGAATATGATTTTTGCCCGCCGGACCGTTTGTCCATTACCGGACATTTCGTCTTTTGCCTATTACCGGACTTTGCCCTTTTGCCCATTACCGGCGGGCCTGTTGTTGTTGTGCCGCATAAATCGGGGCGGAACCTTTTTGCGTTGTTTACATGTGTTACACCCCCTGCGGCGCTGTCCGATGTCTCGAGAAGTTTTCATTCGTCGTCCCCAACACATTTTGTACACACTTTGTATTTATATTTATATATAGTCTCTCCATTCTCGATGATGGGACGACCAGCAGACCGGGAATTGATATAGGAAAGTGGGGGGGGGGGGAGAACGTTTTATTGACGAAAGAACAGCGAGCGAGAGAGCGGAAAAAATGATTTCATCTTTTAGAGCTTTCGACTTTTCACCACCGCCATCAAAAACTTACACAATTCAGCGTTTTAATCGACCCTTGCACCACCGCCACGTCAACCCCAGCATCCTGTCCCCCCCCCCTTTACTTTTTGCGTTCCATTCACTCCCCCCCCCCTCCCCCCCCCCCCCCTCTCCTCCCCCCCCCCCCCCCCCCCTCCATTCATTTTGCGATCAGAGAGTATACTTTGACACCATCGGCAATCAAATAATTTGTTCCTTTCCCTCCTCCCTCCAGAGGGCTGCGTCGAAACCTTTCGATTTCGATAATTTCGAGGTTTTTTTTCTACCGACGAAAATCGAAATAAAAAAATTTCAATTTTGAAAATACTTTCGATTTCAAAAAAAAAAGTTTCTTTAGACGCAGCCCTGACTCCCTCCCTCCCGAGTTTCACGCCATTTTTTCAGCTTTTTGTTTTTATCTCCTGCTCCAGGCCGTCTGTGTGTGTGTGTGTAAAGCTTGTTTTTTTCTAATAAAATAAAAATTTGCTATTAAAAAAAAGGCTGCGCGTCACCCTCTCTAATCTACAGCACACAGCAAAAAAGGAAGCGATTTTGGCATTTTTGACCGGATAGAAAGATGTTTGCGTGTGCAATTACACACTGTACATATTGCCCCAGTCATTTACATATTTTTTCATTTAAAATTTTGTGTTTGAATCTCTGACTCTGTAAATTTTGTAAACGTGTCGTGTCGTCTTAATCAATACAACAAAAAAAAGAAAGCCAACAACAATCATTTTTCCTTTTAAATTACTTTCAATTATGTATGCACATACACTCCCACCACCAATCCCCCCCCCGTCATTCTCTGCTGATGATGATAAGAGGGGATGGGGCTAAAAATGGATAGGTCTTATGTTTGGTGGTAGTGGCGGCAACGTTGGTGGTTGGGGTCGCCCAGAGGAACTGCCCCCTCCTCCTCCTGCTGCTGCTGCCCTTTTCCTCAAATGGCCCCCGATGATGACAGTGGTGGGTGGGTAAAATAGAGGGGAAAGAGACGACGTAGAAAAATCAGAAATCAGTCTTTTTTACTCAATAAAAATTCCCCCCCCCCCCCCCCCCCTCCCCCTCAAATTCATGTGAAAAGTCATCAAATCGCCGCCCCCCCCCCTCACTCACATATGTATATAGAGGAGAGTCATCCGTTTTGATTATTCCCCCCCCCCCCGCCCCCTCTCTCCGGCTTGTGCTTTTTGGGGGCTCTCCCGGACTTTGGGCCTGGTGTTTGTTCACATTTTATTGAAAAATCGCGAGAATGTTAAAAATTTCAGCCTCCAGTCCCCTCAGTCTGCCCCCCCCACACACACACGTAAACATTTGTGATGAAATTTGGCTTAATGTAGATGCCCGCCTATGTGTAAAAGAAAAAAAAGGCTCAGTGTGCCCCTTATCACATTTAACTAATTAAAACGAAACGTGTCACTTCCCCTTTCCATCATCATATGAGACGCGCACAACACGTTTTGGTTTGTTTTTCCCATTTTTGTACGCTTTTTTATGTCGAGAAAAAACGGTTGTTAAGTTGGTTATTGTAAAGTTCCCTACAAAAGGTTGTTGGAAAATGGATGAAAAAATATTCAAAGTGTTTACAATTCTATTTGGATATTTGGCATAATGTCGCAGAAAAAATAAAAAGTATTTTTTTTTTGAATATTTGGCATAATGTTGTTAACAAAGATTTTTGTGAGATTTGGATAATTTTCTTAACAAATCTTTCAATCTCCGGCGTGTCCCTCGTTAATAACCGTTTAAAAGCTTACTTTTTTTTTGTACCTGTCGGCAGCAGATTTCCACAAAAAGGAAATTGTTCAATTAATCGACGTTTACTTAAATTTTTCATTTAAATAAAGAAATATCGAGCTTCGGGACATTTTGTCGTCGAGCCATTTATCCACCCAGAAAAAGTGTCTACCATTTTTTGTGTTCAGATGCTGTTGTTTAATTAAGCTACGATTGACCCATTCTCTATTCCATCTCGGGCGCAGCAGACGACAATGACGGTCGAAAGCGGAGGCGTTGAGGGAGGCGGCGGCGGCGATGGCGCGGCTGACGGGGGCGGCTCCTCAACGACGGACGGAGACGCGCCGCCCAAAAAGCCGCCCTCCGAGCAGCCACCGCGGCCTGGTACGCCTTCAGCTGCTCATGCTGCTGCTGTTGCTGGAGGAGGACGACCGGCAGAGACCGGCTGCAAGCTGTTGTGTGACACGGATGCGGGTGACCCGGACGATCCGGAGGATGACGAGGTTTTTTAAAATGAAACAAGGACTGGTTAGCGGTTCCAAACAGATTAAATCCACCAAAAAAATCGAAGTCTTCTTTAATTGAAATTTAATTTTGAAGAAGAGTTTTTTTTAAGGAACATGGAATTGCGTTTTCTGACTTTTTCTTACAAATTCACGAGTTTTTGTTGCTGAACAAACACACACAGATTCGTCCATTCACTTTTTGGTTCAGATTTTGGAAGAGTCACCGTGCAAGCGGTGGTCAAAGCGACGCGAGAAGGTCAAGCAGCGCGATGTGCCGGGCATCGATGCCGCCTATTTGGCCATGGACAATGAGACGGGTAACGAGGTGGTGTGGAACGAAGTGCTGTTCTCGGAGCGCAAGAACTTTCGCGATCAAGAGGTTTGTGTCTTTACCCCCATCAAAATTGGTTAATGAAAATGCGCAATCAAAACCTCACAAAATTAGAAACTTTTTGACATTTCCGGGTGAGTCCCCGTCTCGAATACCGATAAACCCAAGAAAATGAGGAGTTCGAATTGAGATTAAGCATTGGAAAACTTCAAAAAACTGTTTTAGGAAAAGATACGAGCCGTGTTTGACAATTTGATTCGATTGGAGCATCCAAATCTCGTCAAGTTCCACAAATATTGGATGGACACGAAGTCGGACAAGCCCAGGGTTGGCGTTTTGATTGTACTTGCTGCACCTTTTTCTGTGACTTCAAAACAATTGTTTTCAGATAATTTTTATCACGGAGTACATGTCGTCCGGCTCGATGTCACGCTTTTTGCAGCGCGCGCGTTCTTCCGGTTCCTTGCTCAACATTAAGGTTTGCCCGTTTGGAATGTTTTATTTGTTTTTATAGGGTTTTCATCATTTTCTGCAAAGATTTTGCAGGATGTTTTGTTTTTATAGGACAACAAAAATTATAACAAAATTGTTTTTTCTTGGTTTTTAGGCGTGGAAAAATTGGACTCGACAAATTTTGTCAGCCCTCTCCTATTTGCACTCATGCGATCCGCCCATTGTGCACGCCAATTTGACCTCCACTTCGGTGTTCATCCAACAGAATGGGCTGGTCAAAATCGGATGTGGTCAGTCAGAGATTTTAAAAAGAACATTTATTCGACAATTTTTCTTCAAATATTGGCAAAAAACCCGGGGTTGGTTTGCAAAGATCCCTCCGCACTCCACGGTTTAAAATCAGTGTTGGCATATGTACTTGAATGGCAAGTGCACTGCTTGAAAATGCTCTTTAAAATGATAAATGTACTTGTTTTCAAGAATGTACTTGAAAATTGGCATTCTCAGCCGTACAATAAATAATGTATTACATTATTTGGGTTCTTTTTAGTGGCACCCAAAACCATTCACCACCACGTGAAGACATTCCGCGAAAACATCAAAAATGTCCATTACCTGGCGCCTGAATATGACCGTAAGTCTTCTTTTTGTTTTTTGGGGGGCGCGTGATGGTAAAAAATTTAAATTTTTTAGACCAAACCGAGACAACCATTCAGGCTGACATTTATTCGTTCGGAGTCTGCGCTCTTGAGGTTTTTGTGTTTTTAAATGCTGAAAACGCTAAAATTTTGTCTAAAATTTGGTGGTTGGATTTGGACGGATCGCGGCAATGCGATCATTTAATTTGGTCATCCAATTCCGGCAAAAAACAAAACAAATTACAGATGGCCACAACGGGTGCACTGCAAAGTGGCTGTTTCAATGGTGCGAGCACTTCAGCAGCTACTGCTTCGATAGGCCTTCCATCGACGGCATCGACATCCGCATTGCTCGGCACCGTTGCCGCTGCTGCAGCAGCGGCGGCGGCGATTGAAAAGGAAAAAACAGCCGAGCCCGGCGGCCTTGCTGCCCCTGCCTGTGGAATTTCATCGTCCGCATCGAGCAGCATGCTGCCTGTACCCGCTGGGAACGGCGTACAACCACCACAGGGTAGGCTAAAGGCGATTGTTTGGGTTGAGTAATCAAATGCCCCACAGGTAGCGGCGCTGCAGGCGGTGGTGGCGGCGGAAGCTGTTTCCACATGGTCACGGAAGAAATGGTGCAGAAAGCGCTCCATTCTCTGGACCAACCAGAGCAGAAGGTAAATAAAAGTTTTTGGCGTTACGTTTGCCTATATATTGGAACACAATTTGAAGCAGTTCATTGAGCGCTGTCTGGAGCACGACCCGGCTCGCCGTGCCAACGTCATTGAGCTGCTTGACCGTCTTGGCCCACCAGAACCGGATCCGGACGACACATTCGATCACAATCAGCATTCCCAACACGAAGACGGGTAGGTTTGTGTGTGACAAATAAGCGTTCAGTCAGTGTATATTAAAAAATGCTACAGGTACATCACAAATCATCATCATCCCCACAATTTCGTCGTGTCCGCGGCTACCAACACTGCCGGCGCTAACGCCACGTCTATTGACATCAACAGTTTGTCGCCTGCAGTTACAACGGCACCAGCAACAATAACGACAACCGTTGCACCAGCAGCTGTGCCGTCGATAACGACGAGCAATGCAACACAGACATTGTCATCAGCCACAACGACGACAACAACAACTATCTCATCCACAATTGCCACCATAATGACAGGAAGTTTAACAACAACAACTGCTGTTGCAAATAACAACATCAATGGCGGCGGGAACATCAACGGCATGTTGCTGCAACACAACAACAACAACACCAACGCGTTGGGCAATGGCGGTGGTGTTGCTGCACCAACGATGGCGACAACCGCGACAGATGAGGGCTATCACACCAACCAGAGCATTGTGGACGGAGGTGGTGGTGGTGGTCAGTCGGCATTGATGAACACGAGTGTGAGTAGTGCTGCTTACTTTATTCCATAGATTTTTACACTCATAGAGATCAGAGTGGTACTGCTGCTGGTTTAAAAAACCAAATATTGTATTACGTTAGATTATTAGTTGACGGGGTGCGAATCATTTTTAAGCCTATGATTGCAGGCGTTTGTCAATGCGGTAGGAGGAAGCGCATTTGGCTCGTCACTTCATGGGCATGGGCATGGGCATGCCGAGACGACCGTCAATGGCGGTTGTGGTGTCGTCGTCGACCCAGCCAACGTCGGAATTGTTCAGCTGCCGCTGAATCGTGAAATGCGCCAAGTTGTTCAGCTGCACGCTGAACTGTTGGAGCCAGACTCAGAGGGTGTGGCCACCAAGTTGCGTGTACAGCTCCAACTTGACGATCAGATGAACCGCCAGTTGACTGCTTCGCTCCGTGAAGGGGACACTGCTGACAGTTTGGCCGCTGATCTGGTCCAGAATGGCTTTGTGTCCGAGGTGGGCTTTTGAGTTTTGCGGTCGAATGGCTGACCAGCTTCGCCCTGATGTCATGCGAGAATAAATGTTTGTTTTTTTGTATAGGCTAATTCGTCTAAAGTTTGCGAACTGTTGACCAATGTGATGAGTAGCCGCACGGTGCAGCTGCAACAATTACGCGGCAGGAGAGGGTCATCTGCAGCTTCTGCTGAAGAGTCGTCGCTTCCACTGGTGTTCAAGGAGGTGATGAACGTTGACAGTGGCAATGGCAGGATAGTTGGGGAGAAGGAGGAGACAAAGGAGACAACGGCCACGCGTCGACGAGCATCACCAACGCACATTCAGCAACAGTGAACGCGGTGAACAGCTGCGCTGCGCACGCTGCTGCCAACAAACAACCGATTGATCCGCTTTTTGACACATACGCCACCCACACACATTTTATTATTAATTATTTTATCAATCATCATCATCATCAACAAACACGTACATATATATATAAACAAGTCCGAGACACACACACACACACAGTGCTTTTTTGCCCATTTTAAGTTCTTTCGTTTTTTGCGTTTATTGTTTCCGTTTGGTCTGCCAAAATTAGGGGATCTGATCAAGATCTTTGGGGTTCAGATCATGTACGGTCGGAGGATCGGAAGGGTTATTATAATTATCATATAACAACAGAGCAAAAACGAAGCACAATATCACATTAGGGGGGGGGGGGCGGGTGTACTTTAGGAAATCCGCTTGAATGGCACCACACACAGTGTTAATTAGTAGAAGAAAGCGTGTCGGCATTGTTTTTGTTGCACACACCTTCCAAATGTTTGAATTGTTCTAAAAGAAGGGATGTGTATGGCTTTTAACGATGATTGTATTTTGTTCTTTTTTTATTATTATTTTTATTGCTCTTGAGAATTTCGGATTTATTTGATAAACTCGCCTATCTTGACATGCATTTTGGTCACACTTTTTGTTGGGTGGTCGTCGATTAGTTGTCGGTGCTTGTTTGGTTTGAAAGATTTGCCGTCCCTGACGCTGATGGGAAGGGGGGAGCAAAAGCCGGGTGCATTGGCAATGGCGGCAAGTTGCCGGCGTCGATGGTTGTGCTGCTGCTGCTGCCGGTGTGGTAGGCGGTGAGCAGCTCGACACCGGTGCAGTGCCAATAGGCCATGGCGGCCAGGATCAGCATGTGCCACCACTGGTGCGAGCAGCCGATCAGATCAAATTTTCCTGTAAATGTGTCGTCAGAGAACATAGAGAGTGTGCGCGATTGCTGTGCTCGCTTCGCGCAGACACTTTTTTCGGGGGTGTATACCTTTGAAAAATGATTTTTTGTTTAAGGTTCAGCTCCGACCCTTCGGGGGCTCGGGGATATGATCCTCAAAATGTCGGGGGTTCTGGGTCGGGGCCTACCCCTTGTTTTGATTTGTTGAAAAAACATATGGAGAGATAGCTGGGTTGAAAAAAGTCTCACTAAAAAAAGTCTTCTTCCCAAACAAAGGATTTGACGAATTGTTCAATTTGAAAAACAAACAAAAAATTAATAGAAGTTTTTTGTCGTTAAAATGAATTAAAGAAATGGATTGTCTAGTTTATTTCAAAATATTATTTCTCTCATTTTTACCCGGCAAAATTCGTTCCGGAATTAGCGAAATGTAAAAGCCGAAAGCGGCGCCGAGCAGCGCGAACAGCGAAAACAGACTCGGCAACCATTGGCGTACATGTTCACTGCTTAGGCCTCCGTGGATCTTAAATTTCCATTTTTCTACAACAACAACATTTACTCTCCGGCTGGGGGATTCGGCAATATTTAAAATTTAAAAATCAAACAAAAAAAAGGATTTAACAAAATGCATAAACATCACACATTATATATTAGTAGAATACAGTATTTGCCTGGATGTGAAAGGAGATTATGGTGTTTTTTAAATCCAAACGAAGAATACGGTGTATTTGAATACGATTTTGTATATACGGCATTAATCTAACTCAAAAGGCGAATCTTCTTAATGTAAAGCTTTCAAATGAGAGACTATCAAACTGTTTTGTTTGGTTGGTTGTACTAGGGATCGGTGCCAAAACCGACTAGGTCTTGAGGACCGATCGAGATTCTCGATCGGTCCGATCTCTAGAAACGATCCGTCCTCCCCCTCGGGGGCTGAAAATACGGACGGCACTTTCAAAGGAAAGTGTGAGTGGACCCGGTGGAATATTATACGGTATTTTTGCCTGGATCCAATGCCACTGTTGGGCACACCGCTATCAGTGCCATCGACAAATACAGTACAAGCGGCACGTCAATGCGCCGTTTGGATTCGATGGAGAAGCGCCGGAATGGCACATAAATGGCGATGATGATCACTAATGCGCCGATCAGCGTGCCGTAGAACTGTTGCAACTCCTTTTAATTAATAATTGAAAGCAA
The DNA here is from genome assembly GCA_020449905.1 of Globodera pallida. Taxonomy (NCBI): domain Eukaryota; kingdom Metazoa; phylum Nematoda; class Chromadorea; order Rhabditida; family Heteroderidae; genus Globodera; species Globodera pallida. Next base: position 100,804 of record JAIXHY010000055.1, read on the forward strand.
AAATTTATCAATATACCTACTAACTTTCGTATTGAATTAGCTTCTAAGGAATGCTAAAAATGTGCCAAAATAAAGAGCCCCTGGGGGGTTACGGGGAGGACTTTGCAGCAGTTTCAAACCGGAAAGCGGTAGAACGACGTGTACAATCCGGTCATGTACAGTCCGGTGAGACCTGCCGACACACCGAAGAGGTCGGCTCGGAGCCTGTTACAAAAAAAAAATTGCTCTCAATTTTTTTTGTTCAAAAAAATTTTTACGGACCATTGCTTCCGGCGCTGGGGCGAATGGCATCCAAAAATGTGATAGGCAGAGGAAAGAAGCATGCACAGCTGAAATTTTTAAACAAATTCCAAATAATTTTAATTAATAATTTTTGAAAGCCTTTCTTCATAAATAGGCGAGAATATTTAAATATATAAAAAATTTGGATAATATAATTAATTAACAAATTACTTTTTTTTTTGACGAACAAAACATAAGAAAGTAAATGTATAAAACCAAAAATATTATAATTTTTGTTAATTGAAAAAAATGTTTATGAAGCAAAATTGAAAAAAAATTATATATTTTTAAATTGAAAATGTTTTTTGTTTTGCAATAATTGAACATTTTTAAAATTGGAATGATCGCGACCTGACAGCACAACATTGACACGCCCATCACCCAATAGTCGGACGCCGGCGCGTTTACTGCTGGCAACGCGTCAAACAGCGTCCAGTTCTGGAGGTAGCTGAACCAGACAAAGCCTAGCAGGTGGCTCCAGACCTGTGGGAAATTTTTTGTTGTTTTTGGCGTTTTATAATCAATAAATTGTTTTTGAAATTGTTTTTTTACATTTAAAGTTTCGTTGTTCCATTGGAAAATTGAGCGCATGCACAGGGCCCAAGGCAATTCCTGGGGTCTGTAGTGTGATTGGATGTGCTGGTTGAGCCTTTGGACATTTGGGAATTGAAAATTAAATTTAATATTAAACTGAATTAATATTTTTTTCAAAAATAAGCAATTTAAAAAAAATTAAAAACAAATTTTTAAACAATACAAGCCTAGAGGTTCAGAAAACTTTATTCTGATTTTTTGTTTAGTTATTAAAATTTGAAAAAAACACAAAAAATATTAAATTCAGACCCAAAAGCCGCTTTTCCTTGGTTGTCTTCACTTCTTTTTTTATTCCTATTATTTTTATGATTTTGTAGAATTTTTCAAATTTCTTTTTCATAAAATAAAAAAATTAAAATTTATTGCCTAAATTATTTACTTTACAAACTTTTATTCGCCCCAAAAAAAACTGACCACATGCACGGCTTCAACTGATCTCGGTGGAGAAGCCGAATTTGGCTGTGGCGAGTGCAGAAATTGGCCGTTTGGCAGTGTACACAACGCCGACGTGGTCGTAGGCCCATGTTTTTATCTAATAAAAATGATTTAAATTAATTATCAAAACAGCGAACCGCGAATGTTTTGAAGTGATTGAATTGCGAATAAATAATGTGGGGAAATTAAAGACCGGGCGGGAATCGGGATCCTGTCGAGATTTTCTCGGCATTGCGCGCGATTAAATTCTAAATCCCGACCAAGCATTGACGGGATCCCGACCGAGCATTGATCGGGATTTGGTCGGGATGCCGACCGATGATCGGGGTTTTGGTTGGGATCCCGACCGAGCATTGATTGAGATTTGGTCGGGATCCCGACCGATGATCGGGGTTTGGTTGGGATCAGGGCTGGGCGAAACTCGGCTCACACCCAAAACCGAAACTCGAAACGAAACAAAATTTTTTCGCGAATCCGAAACGCAAAACTCGAAACCCCAAAATACCCAAAATTTCGGGTCACCCGAAACCGAAATTTATTCCGACCGATCGGGATTATGTCGGGATCAGGATTTGGCCAGGGATCTCGGCCCCCAAAAAATTAGTTTGGCCGGTCTCTAAGCGTGCATTTGCTTGGCCGGGCTCTAATGTTAAAAATCAAAAAGAACACAAAATTGTATTGTATGTTGGAGGGGGGGGTTGGTCAATTCGATTTATCAAATTATCGAAGTTATTTATGGTGGTGGCTGGCCAGCCTTTGCACAAATGTGAAATGATTGAGAGAGAGAGATAAAAATGTGAATATAAAAAAACTCAAAAAATGATTTTACGTTTTCTGATTAATCGGGGAACATTTATTAATATGTCTGTCAAACATTTTCTATTCTTTTTAATTCAATTGATTTTAATTATTCAAAATTCACGGTGGCATTTTGCAAAATGAGGGCGACACCCCCTTTTAGTGTGTAACACATTTTTTGCGTTAATTTAATTGCGCAAAAAATGGACCAAAGATTATTGCTGCTGGACTTGTGGGAGGATGTTTTGTGTCCGTCCAAGTTTGGTTTCGTTTCGGGAATTTGTAAAGTGTCTATCCGCGCAACTTTTGTGACGACGCCATTCCCCCCAAGGGGCTAAAGAGGGGGCGGGGGGGGGACGGCAGCAGGAGGAGGGGAATTGTCGTGAACGACCATCGATCGATCGGAGTGCCCGCCATCCTCCCGCCCGCCCGACCAATTTTGACTTTCAGATATGAATGAAGAATATGACGATGACGAGACGACAACGTCGCGACACCGACGAGTCCAAGCAGTTCCGGGACCAGCAAGAGCAGAGGAACAAGAAGAAGCAGGTTACAATCAAACAAAGTTGGTTTGGTTAATTGCGTGTGCAGTATTATTATTTGTTGTCTGAACATTTTTGGATGAGTTTGGGAGTTTGGCGAGCAAAATTGATGGGATGTGATGGAATTTTGCTGTGGTTGAGCGTTCATTTATCAGCCAGCAACAGCGCAACCACTGGTTTTTGACGACGTTAATTAGAGCGAAAAATGGGGGAATGGATTTCCGTAAAAATTGGAGGCAATGATTTCTGCTTGGAGTCCATGATCCGCCGATTGTAATCGGACTGATCCGCCCGCCGCTGATTGTGATCGGACTGATCCGCCCGCCGCCGATTGTGATCGGACTGATTAGCCCGCTAATTGTGATCGAGCCTGCCGCCGATTGTGATCGGACTAATCCGCCCGCCGTCGGACTAACCCGCCCGCCGCTAATTGTGATCGGACTGACCCGCCTGCCACCGATTGTGATCGGACGGATCCATCCTCCCCAACCAAGCCTAAGCAAACCTAAGCATAGACTAAGCAGCAGTTATTGGCTCCGGTCAGCAAAACAATGTACCCAACAACAATTAAGAAATGAAGCCCGCCCGTCCAGTTGATAAAAAATTATTTACAAAAAGAATTACAAAACAAATTTATTTGTGATGAAAAAACATCAAATTTTGAGGAGAAAAAACAAAAAATTGTTAGCGCTTTTTAGACCAATTTTCGGCCAATCTAATAGCTTTTTTATATTCATACAGGAAAAGAATTTCTTCCACCAAATCCCTCCGTCCATTCACTTGGACTTTTCGTTTGCGCCAATCATTCTGAAAATTAAAAAAAAAATTTAAACGCCGGAGGGGGAAGTTTTGAGACTATTTCACTCCGTTACCCGTCGCCGATGCCGCTGTCGTCGAAGCTGACGATGAAGCGATTCCATTGGCGGTACCATAACCATTCAATTGCCGCCTCCTCCCATTTAGCCCATTTGTCTTCTTCTCGCCCAATTGGACAACGCACCAACAACCAAAAGTCGTTGTTGAAGCGTCGCAATGTCAATCGCTCTCGCGTCAAAGCGTTCGCCAGCTCAAATGGTTCAATGACAAGAGTAGAAAAATGCCAAAAACTGATGATGAAATTGGCCGACACAGAAGCATTGACAAATGACTAAAATGAAAGGAATAATTACTCTTAAATGACTATAAAATATCCCGGATTTGTAGACCCGGGGGTCTGATAGATGAGAAAATTCGGGTGGTTCGTTTTTTGGGTCAATTTACTCCCCTCCCACTCCTAAAAATCTTAATTAAAAAGACGGACGCAAAAAAGACGCATGTGAAGAACCCGGTCCGGGTGTTAGAAAAATCCGGACTTTTTGACCCGAGCCCGGGTATGATCGAACTGAGAAAAGCCGGGTCCACTTTTTTTCAAAATTCCGATCCCTATTTTTATTACCTCTTTGAGTCCGTCCATTCTTGCCAAATAAAAACCACAACGAAGCATCTTTGGAAGATCATCCCCGCGGGGAGTAATTAACCAGTTGGCCACGGCTTGGGCAGAAGAAGCGCCGGCGTTGTCTTCGGCCGGAAATTCGGGCAAAAGTCCATAGGAATGAATCGATCGGAGCTTTGCGCAATTGCGAAAAACGGACGGAGAGAATTGTCGCAAACGTTTGAAATGAAAGGGCATCAACGGAAAGCTGCAAATGTTGTCATTGACCAAAGGCCAAATCTTTTGCCAGATAATTTGCCAGCTGCGACTTTCGTCGTCGTTTGTCGCGATTTGAACATTTGTGCCGGAAGAGTCAAAAAGCCGGCGAATGCGCCGAAGAAATTCGATGACGCTTTGGTCGACGTAACTGAAAGTTCTTAAACACTTTAAATTTCAGTACCTTTTAAAAAAAGAAATGACCTGATTTCAATGCATTTGAAGCCGATCATTTTGTTTGGAATCGGTCCTTGAGGAATTGGGAGCCGTCCACCAGAGCGTTTGGTGACCATTTCTGCGCCATTCCCTCCGATTATGCTACAAATGTGGAACGAACCCAACGACCATTTTCTCGACTTGAAATGGACGTCGACCAAAACGTCCAATCGATCACTGATCAACGCCATTTTCAGTCCGAGCTCAAATGGGTCAAGAAAGGCGAAGACTCCGAGCAAAACGTCAGCACAAATGAAACTGAAAATTGGGGATTTATGGTTTTTGATTTATGGGTAGGGGGATATTCGGGACGGACTGACCTCCGTGGGACAAATAGGAAACAAAACTCACATTTCCTCCATTTGCTGTTGCTGCTCTTCGACGCTTTCGTTGTCCGACATTTTTAGAATATTTTTAGCGTCCCGATAAATCAATGCAAAAAATCATGGATTTTAGATTTAAATGGGTATATATTTATGGTCAAGAAATAACAAAAAAATGTATTCCAAAGGTCCCTCGGCAATAACCCGTAGAAATGTTTGTGATGGACGTGTCGGGGAAGAAAGATTATTTGGAATTGAAAGAATGGAAATGTTTTCCGCTTTTTTGGGATTCAATTATTTGTTGATGGCGCCAGGGAATAAATAATATTTGAATGAATGTCAACAAATAATTATTACTTGTCGCTGAAATCAAAGAATTGGCGGGGTGGGGGACAAACAACGAATTGAAAGCAATCAATTGGAGTCAAGGATGGACGGAAATCTTTTGCAAAAAAACGAACGGCCAAAAAACAAGAAAATTTTTTTTCAAAATGAAATTTAAAAAAAAATTTATTAAAAGAATTTATTTTAATAATAATATTTGAAATATTCACAATATTTGTTTAAAAATTTTGAAAATTCTTATTAGGGCTGTTCGCGATATGAAATAGAGCCCGGGCTTGAAGACCGATCGAAAATTTCAAAAAAAATCTCGACAAGAATCTCGATATCCGGGCTCAAGAGCAAAAAAAAAGTCGGACTAAATTTCCCAATCATCATTCTTGACTTCTTTTATCTAATAGATCCATTCATCTTGTTCAATGCAAATACACGAAAATCTTTAAATTTTGAATTCAATTATTGGGTGAAGCATTTTTGGAAAAGAAAAAGCGGATTTTTGAAGAGATTTAAAAGCTTATCCACTACACATTTGCGCGATTCCAATCTCCAATTATGACAGCTTGAGCCTAAGCTTAGACTTGCGCCTAAAGCCTAAAATGTATTGCTCTCAATGAGGAGATGAAAAATGCTAATACTGCCGCTGGCCCATGGCAATGTCGGCTTTTGTCACCAAAAAACAAAGGCTCTTCAAACTTCATATGGCAACAGAAGAAGCCAACAATTATTGTGCCAATTATCGATTTTTCCGATTAAATTTCTTCCACAAAACTTCGTCCATTCATTCACTTCTTGGGCTTACTTGGACCTGCTTTTGCCTCAACCAACCTGAATTAAAAAAAGATTTTAACATGGGAGGATGGCAAAGCTTGAGATTATTCATTCCCTTACCCGTCGCCGATGTCCTTATCGTCGAAGTTAATTTCGATGCGATTCCACTGATTGTCCCAATCCAATTCAATTGCCTCCTTCTCCCATTTAGTCCATTTGTCCTCTTCTCGCCCAATTGGACAACGCACCAACAGCCAATTGTCTTCGCCCAAGCGTCGCAATGTCAAACGCTCCCGCGTCAAATTGTTCTTCAGTTCAAATGGCACAACATCATCGTCGTCATCATCAAAGCTAATGATGAAATTTGCCGGCTCAGAAGCGTTGACAAATGACTAAAACAAAGGGAATAATCACTCTCTAATTGATTTATTATATAAATAAGCAATTAATTATTACCCCTTTGAGCCCTCCAAGTTCTGTCGAATAAAAGTCAAAATGAAACATCATTGGACGACCATCTTCACGGCGGGTGACGTTGCCACTGATCAACGGCCAAATCTTTTGCCAAATGATTTCCCAGCTGCGGCTTTGGTCGCAGTCGGTATTAATATCAACATCGGTCCCGGAAGAGTCGAAAAGTCGGCGGATGCGTTCAAGAAATTCAATGACAGTTTGGTCGATGTAACTGAAAGTTCATAAACATTTTAAATTTCGTTACCTTTTAAAAAAAGGAAGCTACCTTATTTCAATCTCTTCAAATCCGATCACATTGCCTGGAAGCGGCTCTTGAGGAATTGGCAGCCCTTCATCAAAGCGTTCAATGTCAATTTGTGCGCCATTTCCGTCATCCGCGCGACAAATTTCCATCGAACCCAACGACCATTTCCTCGACTTGAAATGGACATCCACCAAAACGTCCAATCGATCACTGATCAACGCCATTTTCAGTCCGAGCTCAAGAGGGTCAAGAAAGGCGAAGACTCCGTACCAAATGTCGGCACAAATGAAACTGAAATTTGAGAATTAGGGTTTTTGATTTGATTTGATTTGATTCTGGCCTTTCCCGGTCCCGTTCTTTCTCCTTTCACCTCTCCCTTTCCCCGGGCCGTCCCCGCCGGCTGAGCACGTCCCTGGGCCCTGATTTGTGAGAGAAATCGGGGGGGGGGGGATGTTTGGGACGGAAGAGGTTCTTTTCGGTTATGTGTCAACAAAACAAAAAAAATTATGTCGTCAGCAAAAAGGTGTTTCTAAGGGTTTTCGGTGTCTTAGAATCCGAATCCGACCTCTATTTCAATCTATTTCGAACCCCGGACATGAATTCAAAAAATTTTTCTCGCATTTTGCCATTAAACAGTCAAAATTTTCAAAACATTGTTGAATTTATGACACCAAACTGCTATTCTTTAGTCTGAACAATGCAAATCAAAAATAAAATTTAATGAAAAAATGCCAAAAAAAAATTTTCGAAAAATTGTTCGAATTCGTGTTCAAGGTTCGAAATTTGCTGAAATGGAAGTCAGATTCGGACACTACGATCCCGAAAACCCTTAGAAACACCTTTTATTAACTTTGAAAAAAATTTTATATTTTTTTTGTTGACACATAACCGAAAAGAACCACGGAAGACGGACTGAAGACAATTAGGAAGAGCAAATTCACATTTTCTCCATTTGCTGTTGCTGCTCCGATTCGTTTGCGTTGTCCGACATTTTTAGAATTATTTTCAGCGTTCCGATAAAGCAAATTCTAAATTATGCAATTTTAGATTTAAATGGCAATTTATGCTCGAGAAATGATGGATTCCAAAGGACCGGCAAAATGACCCGTATAAATGTTTGTGATGTGTCGGGGAACAATGATTAGGTATTTCGAAATGTAATGGATATGCTTTCCATTCTTCACAATATTATTTGTCGCAGAAGTAAAATCAATGAATGGGAGGGGGGGGGGGGGGGCGGGGTAATACTTTGGTTTGTCCCTTCCATTTAAAAAAAATTTCTTTTAAGTCATATAAAACACATTTCCGGGGGCATTGCTGACAACCGATGGTGGACGACGGATACAAAATGCGTTCAAAATGTAGATTAGATGGGCAGATTTTGAATTGGAGAGCGAACGGCTCACAATAAGAGGCCACTTTGTGCATCGATTTTGGGCATAAATGTGCAATTTTTTGGAAAAATAAATTACCACTTTTGTTAAGAATTCGGGTTTGGGGGTTGGAATTGGGTGAAATAAATGTTAGAATCGTGATCACTGATCAGCGACCCCGAAAACCACCGGAAATTCGAGAAAGGAAATTGTTTTGCATCATAATTTGTTGATTGATGGATTTGCTTATGATTAGGGATAGGATTTTTATGTTATAACATATTTTTTTCGTGGATTCCTTACCATGTGAAAAGCCCAAAAATAGTATTTGTTTTGAAAAATTTTTGAATTAGGGCGACTTTTTAGCACATATTAAAACATATTTTGGGGGTATTTTTTAGCACATATTTACTGACATATTTTAAGCTTTTTCAGAGTTTTAGCACATATTTCGCCATTTTTCAAAAATTCCTTAACAAAAATGTAATAAAAACGAAAAATACACCCCTATGGATCGACTTTTTAAAAATTTTCAAAAATGTACCCCTAAAAAATGACTTTTTCTTGGAACAAAAATCCACACACAAAGATCGACATTTTCCCTAAAATTTTTTTCTTTTGATATTTTTTATAAAATTTTCCAAAACATATGAAAAATATTATATTTACAACTGTAGGAGCAAAATTAATAAAGATAGATGAATTTTAAAGGTTTTTATGCATAAACTGACTAGATTTTGGCCATTTTTGGCACATATTTAAGCACATATTTTGGCTTTTTTGGGATTTTTAGCACATATTTTGGCATTTTTTAGCACATAAAAACATACATATTTTGGGTTTTTTAGTACATATAAATCCTATCCCTACTTATGATTAAATTTGGTTAAACATTTTCGCGTTTTTCGTTTTCGTTCTAAGCAATCGTTTTGTTTTCGTCCATTCCTGGCCCTTATGCTTACTGGTATAACGAATTTCGATAATGCCTTTATGTTAATAGACATTTCTTCAATTAAGATTTAAATAAAATTTGTTTTTATTATGAATAATTTGTTGTTTGTTTTAATTTTTTAAATTAAAGTCTAAAAAGAAAATTTTATTTTCTCTGAGAAGAAATTCTTAAAAAGTTTTTTTGGGGACATTTGGGTTTTAATTTATTTAACTTTTAGTTTGAGTTTTCAGTTACCAAATTTTTTGGGATTTTCAATTTTTACTTTTTTATTTTACTGATTTTTGAATACACATTTGGAGGGTGGCGCGGGCCGGTACCGGGACGGGATTTCCCGGGTTTTTCAGGTCACAGTACTTTTGTTTTTTAAATAAATGTCCCGGCCCCGGTTTTTTGCACCCTGGACCTAGATAGCCAAAAAACCTGGATGAATCCAGGTAAAATCCAGATCCAGGGGACTCAGACATGGATCCAGACCGCGGTATTTTTTTGAAATTTTCATTTTTTTTTGGTTGGCGAAATCACCGATTACTTAAATTTATCTTTGTTAAATACTTGTTGGGGGGGGGCGGGCGGGCCGTGCCAGACTTTCGAAATATTTTCGAAAAACTGCCTTGAATGGAAATTGGCCCGTCAATGGAATCGCATCACCGTTAATTTCAACCACAGTTTACATCGTCGTTGGGTACGGACTGACTGAACTTTAAGGGGTTTTTATTTTATTTTATTTTATTGCATTTTAAAGAACCTTTCTGTACGAAGTTTTTTGCGAATTTCTATCAAACCTTTTTCAAAAAGAGAAGTAAAGAGGGGGTTTGCTAACGCATTTTACACGCTTATGCTTTTCCAATTATCGAATCATTTTGATTTTGATAAGTATTTTAATTAAAACAATATGAATAAATCTATTAGATTTGCAGTTTGTGGACATAATAAATTGTGGTGCCCATTTTTCGGATTTTATGCGACAGCGGCGATCTTTGACCCCATTCATTCATTCATTCTTTTGACCTCTTCTTGTGCGGAGTGATCGGTGGCGATGCGACTTCATTTTTGCGTCAACCATCCTAAAACAAATAAAAATTTAAACGATGGGAGGAGAAGCTTTAAGAACTTCTTAGGGCGGGAGGGGGGGGGCGATGGTGCCGATAAGCTCCGCCGAAAAATTTTGAATTGACACTGTTTTAAGAGATTTGCAAAAAATGTTTTGAGCAACAGCGGAAACAAATGTTGCAGATCAAGTGGAATATAAAATTAATTCCCAAGTACATATTCGTTTCGATTAATTTTATTATTGATCCATACTACAATACCAATCCCGGATTACTTCGAAAAATCTGTGACCGTGATCACGTCCCCCAAAAATGCCGTGATCCGTGATCAGTCCATCCCTGGTCCGTACCCGTCGCCGATGTCACTGTCTTCGAAGCGAATGCCAATGCCATTCCATTGACGGGTCCATTGCCACTGAATTGTCTCCTTCTCCCAATTAGTCCATTTGTCCTCTTCTCGCCCAATTGGACAACGCACCAACAGCCCATAGCCTCCGATGAGTCGCAATGACAATCGCTCCCGCGTCAAATTGTTCTTCAGCTCAAATGGCTCAAAGCCAGAAGACGAACGCAGGCGGATGATGAAATTGACCGGCTCAGAAGCATTAACAAAAGCCTAAACAAAGGGAATAATTACTCTCAAACTGATTATATGACTGATAAACTACCCATTTGAGTCCCTCCATTCCTTCCGAACAAAAAGCACAATAAAGCATCTTCGGAAGACAATCCCCGCGGGGAGTGAGCAACCATTTGGCCAAGGCTTGACCATAAGAAGCCTCGGCGTTGTCGTCGGAAGGGAATTCGGGGAAACGTTCAAAGGCGATCGATCGGAGATTTGCGCAATTGCGAAAAATCGACGGCGAGAATTGTCGCAAACATTTGAAACGAGAGGGCGCCGAAAGAAAGCCACAAATGTTGCCACTGACCAAAGGCCAAATCTTTTGCCAAATAATTTCCCAGCAGTCGCTTTCGTAAGGAGTATTAACAAAAACATTTGTTCCGTAAGTGTCGAAAAAGCGTCCAATGCGTTGAAGAAATTCGATGACAGTTTGGTCGACGTAACTGAAAGTTCAACATTTTAAATTTGTTAACTTTTTGAGGAGGAAGCGACCTGATTTCAATGCGTACAAATCCGATCACTTTGCCTGAAGGCGGTTCCTGAGGAATTGGCTGCAAAGCTCAGGCGCAAACCCGGTAATGGTGTCTTTTACTGGTCCCGTTTTTTTTTGTTTTAATGGAGGTTTTTAAGCAATTCTGAGAAGTACTCAGGGGTTATCGAGGTTGCTGATCACGTCAGATTCATTATGACGTCATCTAATCTATGATTTAAACATCTAAGATTTTTTGAAAAAAAATCAAAAAATTTTCAAAGTCGCTAAAAGGGTGCTTCTAGGGGTATTCGGGCGCGTAGAATTCGAGTCTGAGCTCCATTTCGGTCAATTCGAACCCCGGAACCGAAATCGGACAATTTTCAAAAAAATTCAAAAATTTATTTTGGCTTCAAAATCATTCAAAAAAGCACAAAACTACAAAAAACAAATCAGATTTGAATTCTACGCGCCCGAATACCCCTAGAAACACCCTTTTAGCGACTTTGAAAATTTATTGATTTTTTTCAAAAAATCTTAGATGTTGAAATCATAGATTAGATGACGTCATATGATAAATCTGATGTCATATTCGTGATCAGCAACCTCGATAACTCCTGAGTACTTCTCAGAATTGCTTAAAAACCTCCATTAAAACAAAAAAAAACGGGACCAGTAAAAGACACCATTACCGCAAACCCTCTAAAAAAAATGCCTGCTCTACTCATTAGGAAACAAACTCACATTTCCTCCATTTGCTGTTGCTGCTCCTCTTCGCTTTCGTTGTCCGACATTTTCAAAATTATTTTAGCGTTACAATAAAGCAATGCTGAAAGTCATGTGAATTTACATTTAAATGGGTATTTATGCTCGAGAAATCATAACAAAAAGATGGATTCCAACGGTGGGGTGACTACCGTCTGGCCATTACCGTCTCAGGTACAGCCTTTCGAATGATATGAAGATTGGTGTCTTAAAAAAAGTTACGAGCTGCTAAACGTAATGTTGTTTGAAATATTCACAATTCATCGATCGAGATTTCCATTTTGCATTTTTGCTCCCAATTAATGGATAAGTATTCTTGGAGCTTCAATCTCTATGTAGTGACGTAATTTAGTCCCGGTCCGACGGAACGGAACCCCCCCCCCCCCCGGGACTTCGATTTTTTAAACATAGGGACTTAAAATATCACTCAGAAAACCTTATAAAATGTGGGCAAATTTGGCAAAAATTAACGTATTTTTAAAATTTTGGTTGGAATTCCCTTAACAAATTGAGTCAAAAATTCAAAATTTTTTTCGAGGCGCCTACCCCCCCCCCCCTCTCGGGTTTTTTGGTCCTCGGGCTCGGGTCAAAGTATCGGGCTCAGGCTCGAGAAATTTTGGGTCTTTTGGGTCTCGTGCATCATTAAATGTGTGTACCGTAAGCATCCCCCAATCCAAATCAATCAACCATCGGAGGTGTACTCTACCTCCATGTAATCCTCGCGCATTTCGTTTTTGGCAAAAAAGCGCGTTTTCTTGTTATGAAAATGATATTTTCTTCCAAATTTTCATAGCGCAAAGGAGGAAATTCAATAATTATTATATCATTCATCGATTTTCTGTTTGAATTTCCACCAAATTCTCTCCGTTCATTCACTCGTTGGGCTCCATTGGAACTTCATTTGCGCCAATCATTCTGAAAATACATTTTAACGCTGGGCGGGGGGGGGGGGGGGGTTTGAGATAATTTCAGTCCGTTACCCGTCGCCGGAGTCCCTATCAGTGTTTTTCTGTTCCAAGAATTTTGAACCTGTTCCTGTTCTGAAATCTTAGAACATCCTGTCTGTTCTGTTCCTGTTCTGTTCCGACCTCTAGAACAAAACAGGAACAGGACAGTGTAAACTGTTTTTAGACTGTTCCAAATCAAAATTTTTCCGAGTGAAATTTAGTCTGAAATTTTAATTGATGATGTATTGGACAAAATGTTCAATCAATTACTAGTGATGCTCGAGACCTAAATTTACCGAGACTTAGCCCCGAGACTCGAGATTGACCCCCAAAAATTCGAGACACAGGAACAGAACAGGCCAAGCTGGAACAGCAAAACACTGGCCCCTATCGTTGAAGCAAATGATTATGCTAATTCAAAATTTTCTCGGCGTCAAAACTGACATTAATGCAGACATTTTGAAAACTTCGCCACAACATGGCCTTTTGTTTAGGGGAAATCGGCCAATTTTTGTGAATATTTCCGGATTTTTTTGCCAAAAAGTCCGGATCGAAAAATGTCCGGTAATCCGGTTTCATCCCTGGTCCGTACCCGTCGCCGGTGTCGCTATTGTTGAAGCAGACGATGATGAGATTCCATTGATAGTAGCATTCCCACCCATTTGCCTCATCCTCCCACTCTGCCCATTTGTCCTCTTGCCCAATCGGACAACGCACCAACAGCCAATTGTCTTTGTTAAAACGTCGCAATGTCAATCGCTCCCCCGTCAAATTGTTCGTCAGCTCAAATGGCTCAATGCCAGAAAATGAACGCAGACGGATGATGAAATTGGCCGACTCCAAAGCATTGACGAATGACTAAAACAAATTCTCTCAAATTGATTTAAGAAAGAAATTACCCTTTTGAGTTTTTCCGCCGAAGACAACCAACAATAAAGCATCTTCGGAAGGCCATCCCCGCGGGAAGTAAACAGCCATTTGGTCAGGGCTTGTTCAGAAGAAGCATCGGCGTTGTCGTCGGCCGGAAATTCGGGGGAAAATCCCACGGTATCGATCGATCGGAGATTTGCGCAATTGCGAAGAATCGTTGGAGAGAATTGTCGCAAATGGTCGAGATCGGAGAAGTACAAACGAAATCCGCAAATGTTGTCGTTGACCAAAGGCCAAATCTTTTGATGAATAATTTCCCTTCTGCGACTTTGGTCGCAGAGGTTGCGTGCGATGTAAACATTTGTGCCGGAAGAGTTGAAAAGACAGCGAAAGCGTTGAAGAAATTCGATGACGCTTTGGTCGATGTATCTAAATTATACAAAATCCTCAAAGATTGGGTTCTCGAATTACCCGATTATAATGCGTTCGAAACCGATCACTTTGGTTGGAATCGGTTCTTGAGGAATTGGCAGCTGCGGTTCACGACTGCGTTTGTTCCGAATTCCTGCGCCATTTCCTCCGATTGCGCGATCAATTTCCATCGAACCCAACGACCATTTCCTCGACTTGAAATGGACGTCCACCAAAACGTCCAATCGATCACTGATCAACGCCATTTTCAGTCCGACGTCAAAAGGGCAAAGAAAAGCGAAGACTCCGTGCCAAACGTCGGCACAAATAAAACTGAAATTTGAATTTACCGTATATTCTAAAATACAGCCCCTGGGGGCTCTATTTTCATTTTTTTATATACGGTATTGCTTTGATTTGATTGATTAGGAAACAAACTCACATTTTCTCCATTTGCTGTTGCTGCTCTTCGTCGCTTACGTTGGTCGACATTTTGTAGAATCAGATTATTCGGGAAAAAATGCCTGCAAAAATTTTAATGACTTCTTATAATTTTTTTGTTAAAAAAATCTTTTTTGGACAAAATTGATTCCAGTTGAAACAATTTTTTTCAACAAAAACTGCAAAAAATCGTCTAGATAGAATTCCTAACAAATTCAAAAATGGTTCGTTCATCAACCCATAAAATTCCCTACAAATTGTCACTTCTTAGATTGTAAAAACTCGCTTAAGAAGCGATCAACGGTCAATCCCGAAATATTCAAAAAAGGCTCGGTCAAGATCCCGACCAAATCCTAAAAAAATCAAAAATGTTTCGGTTGGGATCCCAATCCCGTGCGGTCTTTAGTTTGGACTGACCGATTTTAAAAGGGATCGAAATTTTGTGTTTACGCAGTAATATGAAATTATTTAAGATTTTTCGTGCCAATCTTGGCACTTTTAGTGGCGTTTAGAATGCCTATTTCAGGGTTCCTTCCCGGGACAAGCATTCCAGATGGCGAAGAGTTACTTAATAGGATGAAGGAAGTGGTGGAATGGATTTTTTATTTATTAATAAAAATTCGTTTTTATTAACAACATTTATTTAAGGGAAAATTGCAGCCAAAAAGAAATTAAAAAAATGTGTAAAAGACAAAAATAATTCCAAACGATTGGTCTTAGGGCAAAAAAAAGGATGAGAAAATCGCCGGGGGCCATTTTTATTTAAATTTTCTATGAACGAAAAAAGTGTAGATATTTCAGGCAGTTTGTTTCTTAGATTAATGGGCTTAAATTCCATTTCAAGGGTATAAAATACTCAAAAATTGATTCAAATGAATGTGAGACAAAGTTTATCCTCGAGAGTCTTTTATAACTGGAGAAACAGTAAAGAAAATTCCTTTTCCCTCAATCGAAATATGTATCATATGATCCATCACCCTAATCATGCCGATACCAATCCGCCCGGTCTTTAAAGCAAAAATCCGTAAAATTTATGGCGGAAAACAACTATGAAGCAAATAACATATTCAGACAACTTTTAGAATAAAAAATATTTACCACAAATTTTGACCAAAAAGGGATTTCCCAACCCGGTGCTTTTTCAGTTTGAACCGGTTCAAAGCGGGTTTAAAGGTCCAGCGCGCTATAATCGTTTCATCGTTTTCAGCATTGTTCTAAGTGTCTTTGACTACGAATCATGTGATGCACATTTTACCCCTTAATCTAATAATAACACCAGACATTCTTTTCCTTAATTGCTTCTTTTCTTTCCACCGTCAGATCATCTTCAACACCGATCAGAAGCCTGATCGGCTTCAAATCGTTTGCGTTGTTTTTCGCCGCCGAACCGGTTATTTTGTTTTTGATGCGGGCCGCCAATGTCTGCGCAGAATATATAAGCTTAATATCATAAATAAGAAATGAAGACCAGAGGGCACGGACCATTATTTGGCTTTGTTACATGCATATAAAAAATTACCAAAATATTATTTTAATTGAATTTAAGCATAGGTACGTGCAAGTTAAAACACTCACTAATGAGTTTAATTCGAGAAAGTTGCTTGCATTAAGCAACTCCGCTAACTGGTCCTTGTTGAGCTGAAAATTGGAAAAAATTAAAATAATTAACGGCCAAATGTTTTAACCAACTGACCCCGCTGAAAAAGTTCTTCTCCTGTTCGGACATGTAAAGCTTCTTACACTCATTTTCTGCGTTCTGTAAAAGAAAAAAGACTATACAAGTAAATGAGTATACCATTTTTCACCATTTTAATGACCGGTTCTTCTATGCCTAAATAAAAATTCAGTCTAAT
This sequence comes from Globodera pallida, assembly GCA_020449905.1. Lineage (NCBI taxonomy): Eukaryota > Metazoa > Nematoda > Chromadorea > Rhabditida > Heteroderidae > Globodera > Globodera pallida. The sequence continues at coordinate 117,264 of JAIXHY010000055.1, forward strand.
TTTTTACATTTCAATTTCAACTCGCCATTGCGTAGGCCCATCCATGTCACCACCATTTTGAAGACGTTGACGGAAATAGCTTCGATGTCAAAATTTCCATCGCGCGTATACCATGCATACTGTAATTTTAAACAAATAAAAATAATGTTTAAAACGCAAAAGAGCCCACTTTTGTAAACGTTTTGGATTGGAGAAGGAGTAAGAAAGCCACCGTAATATCGCCTCCGTTGCACTTACAATTGACCTAAAATAGCAAAAAAAGGTAAGTATTAAAACTTTTACAAAAGACAAAAAACTGCAATCATACAAATTAAGACTACTCTCACAATTCTTTGCCGATCTTCGGCGCTGAACTCTATCGGTGGTGTGGGTGGAGGAGTTGCACAAGCTTCCGCTGCGGTGTGCTCCCTTGGGCCTCTGATTGCATCGATCGATCTAAAAGACGGATTTGACAATGGAAGGAGAATTTGAGACTATTCATTCCCTACCCGCCACCGATGTCATCGTCTGTTAAACTGATAACGATGCGATTCTGTTGACTGTTCCATTTCCACTTAATTACATCCTCCTGCCACTCATCCCATTTCTTCCCATCTCGCACCATCGGACTTCGCACCAGCAGCCAATAGTCCTTGTTGAAGCGTTGCAGTGTCAATTGCTCGCCCAAATTGTTCTCCCGCTTAAATTGTTCAATGCCAGCAAAAGAATACAGTCGGATGATGAAATTGACTCTCACCGAGGCATTGTCAAAAGCCTAAAACGAAGGAAATAATTACTCTCGAACTGACTATAAAATGATATATTACCCATTTCAGTCCTTCAATTCCCGTCGCATTAAAACCACAATTAAGAAGCATCTTTGGCATGCCATCCTCACGAGGACTAAACAGCCAATTGATCCAGACACGGGCAGAAGGCGCATTTTCGTTGTCGTTTGCCGAAAATTCGTGGAAAGATCCACCTGAATCGATCACGCTGAGGTTTTCGCAGTCGGAAAGAATTTTCGCAGAGAATGTTCCCAAGCGGTAGAATTGAAGAGGCCCCAAACGCAAGCTGCAAATGTTGTCATAGACGTAAGGCCAAATCGTTTCACAGATAATTTTCCAGCTGTTGGCGTTCATATAATCTGTTGTTGTGCAAACATTGGTCCCCTTTTTGAAGTAGAAAAGGCGTCGAAGGCGGAAAAGGAGTTCGACGACGGTTTGGTCCATGTAGCTGAAAACTTTAAATCAGAAATTTAAAAAAACAAACGACCTGATTTCAATGTCTTTGAAACCGATCACATTGTCTGGTGGGGGCTTTTGAGGAATTGGCGATGCCGTCCAGTCGCCAACAGTTTCTGCGTAATTTTCGTTTTTCGCGCGACGAATTTGCATCCAAGTACTCAACGGCCATTTTCTCGATTTGAAATGTTCGTCTACCAAAGTGTCAAATCGGTCATTGATCAGCGCTATCACTTGCCCGAGCTGCCACGGACAAAAAAAAAGGAAGACTTTAAACCAAACGTCGGCATAAATGGAACTAAATTTGGGATTTCTTGCTTTTATTTGAGTCTTCAAGACCCAAACTCACTCCATTTGATTTGCTGCGCCGTTTTGCTTGAGTTAACTGACACTAGAAAAGCCAAATTATTTTAGGTCCGACAAAGCAATGCCAAAACAAATTTGGAATATTTTAAACCAATCATTGAATAGACGTTAAAAAAAAGAAAATTAAATGAAACGTTCTTTCTACGAAAATTGGTAAAATGGCAAAAAAACAGTTTTTTTTTCTCCACGCCGATCACAAGCACATTGCCGACTTCCATGTTGAATCGGCACTTGCTAAACCATGTAAAAGCAAAAGCAATCAATAACATAAGTAAAAACAATACAAATATTTCCATTCATTTTCAATTTAAACTTACGCCAATGGAGACATAATTGGCATATAATTGTAGCCGAACAGCTTTAAAAAGACGTTGGAAACGGAGGAGGAGCAATTAATTCTCTGTTGCTTCATGTTCCTTTTGTTGAGCACGTTCAGCGTGGCATCGTCGGCCTTGCGTTTGATTCAACATCGACCGTGACGTGCTATGTTAGGAGTATGTAACACTTTCGGTTAACTTCAGAACTGTTGAAACGGAATAAAATTTAACCCAAATTGTAAATTAACAAATTTTTTGTCAACATAAAGCAAAAATTGAATGCTACCGTTTGCCATTTATGGCATACAAACGCTCAAATCAACGTTGTCAATTCGCACAAGAGTCGGGTTGACGCTGCGCGGACGGCGTTGTATTAGCCTAAAAGCATAACAATTTCAAAACAATTAATTTCTGTGGATTAATCAAAAAACGACACAGACATTGGAGACGCAAAATGAAATCGCTCATTTTTTGTTGGCACGCGTTGGTTTGGCAGAATGAAAATGCACGACTTCGGGAACAGCAATGCTTAAAGTATGGGCATTGCACATTTTGTGTCCATTTCCGGATTCAAATATTTTTTTTAGCAAAACCAGCCAATAAAATTAAATCTCACCCTCAGCTTTTCCGGTTCGCGTCCGGCCGGACTGTCTTGACTTTGGCTACGAATTGGCCCAGTTTACAGAGAAAAAGGTCCTGCGGGCGAACGTATTGCCTGTAATTTAAATTTGAATATTTTTAGACGATTTATCAAAAACGCACATGAACGGCAGGAAGTAAAAGTCACCGCAGAAGTTGAAAGCGTTCAGCGCCGAATCCGTCGTTCTGTCTGGTTCCAATTTGTCCGGATGAAAGTTCAACGCCAGCGGTTGTTTGCACGCCTTCCTGATTTGCGCTTTGTCACCGCAGGGCTTAAGCTGATGCGCTTCGTAATCGGGTAACCGATCCCCGTCCGGACCGATCGGTCCGGACCCAGACCGCTTTAGAGACCGGCGCCCAGGTCGATTGGATCAGACATCCAGATTGTTCTTTTTTTGATTTCCGTGGATAACCAAATAAATGTTCGGTTCAAATGCGGTCCCGGAAACCGTTTCCAAAAAATTGCCAATCAATTAGACAATTCGCGGCTTTTGTAATAAAGAAAATCCATTCCATCCCCCCCCCCCCCCAATCAAAAAGCGATTGACCCAAGCGGATTGGATCAGACATCCAGATTGGTTGTTGGATGTTCAAAACTTGATCAGTTTCCAAAAAAGTGCCATTCAATTAGACAATTCGGGAATTTTGTCCTTAGGACCTTTTGATATCTCAAGCAGTAAACGATTTGCCGCCTCAACAAGCAACAACGAGCTGTTGCCGGTCGGCACCTTTGTTTGATGATGTTGGTTGGTCGTTTGAGACGTTCTCTTTTCAATAATTTAACATTAAAAAGATTATGAAAATGGAGACGAGCCCGGCCGGACAAAAATAAAGAAAATCCATTCCATTTTATTAAAAATCAAATTAGTTGTTAAATCTAAATGGGCACACAAATAATTCCAAAGATTTAAAATGGGAGTCAGACCATCGAAGCCCCCCCCCCCCCCCTCTCCCTGATTTGCCGACCCATCGCCCTGACCAATATCAGACCTCCCCAGCCCACCCTAAAAGAAGAATGTTCTTCCCATACAATCAAAAAGCGGATTTCTTGACCCAAGCTGATTGGATTAGATATCCGATTGTTTTTTTGGATGTTCAGAATTAAATCCGTTTCTAAAAAAATTGCAAATCAATTACTATATTGACTGCGCCGGCACACACAAAACATTGAAATGAATGAATGAATGAATGAATTAATTAATGGAGGAGGGTCAATTAAATGTGCAATAAATACAAAAAATAACAAAAATGACCAACAATTGCCTTCCCTCCTTACCTCCTTTTTGACCTGTCAATCAACACATATTTGTCCGCCGCGTGTCCGCACTTTTCTTATATACATACCTATGCACATTTTTCATTACCAAAATGTAAAACGAATCTTTTATGCTGACGAGAATCTCGATTCTCGCTAACATTTTGGTTAGGTACATCGAGATTTTCCGAAAACCCCTTATTTTTCGAGATTCTCGGTCCTAGGCAATAAGTTTGTGATTTATTTTGTTGCTGGGGGTTTGGAGTTGCTGACGTGATCTCGATTCTCGGGCCGGTAAAGGTTTTCACGCATAAATTGACTGGATTTGGTCAGTTTTAGCATATTTTTGAACCAATATTTTGTTTTGGCATTTTTTCGGGCTTTTTGTCCGTATTCTCGGGGCGGGGCGTGCCAATGATTGAAATGAAAAACAAAACAATTGAATTGTTTTTAAATTTTGTTTTTAAATTGAATAAATAAATTTTGTTCGAAATATGTTTTCTTCGCTTTAATTGTTTTTTAGAATTAAGACAAGATCCCGGACCGATCGAGATCGCGTCGAGAATTTTTGAGATTCTTAAACGCGATCGGTCCCCCAAGTCTCAAAAAAAAAAGTTTGAAAATATTTTTTGCGAACAGGTTTGACGAGAGAAGCCCAGAAATAGCATTCATTTCGAAAAGCGACTTTTTAGTCCTTATAGATCTCGGGTTTTTGAAAATAAATCGATATTTCGACATTTGCATTTTTAGTTCCTATTTTAGACATTTTTCGCAAAATTTATTTAGAAAAATGTAATAAAAACGATAAATGTACCTTTAAAAACCACTTACCCAAAACCCCTAAAAAATAACTTTGTTTTTTGGACAAAAATGCTTCCTAACGATCGATTTTTCGATATTTTTATTTTCGATTTTTTGGAGGTTTTGCTCAATAGTTCAAGTCAATATTTCACGTTTTCTATTCAATATTACTCTCGCCCGTACTCATAAGATTATTTCAATCGTTTATTTTGTCTTGACCTCATTAATAACGTAATTTGAATATTTTTCGTCTTTTGGCAATTTTCATCATTTTTAGCATTGTCGCGATGAGCTGCCGGGCCCATCCATGGCGTACTGTCGCAAATCGCGCGTGCTGTTTGAGTGCTGGAACAGCGCGGAGGACAGCGACTGCACGGAGTGACGCAACCGCTGGTAGAGCGGTGAACAGTAGCGAAGTGCGAGCTGAATTTGTTTTTGAATTTAAAAATGCGTTTTTAAAGAGAATCCCAAATGTTTCAAAATGATCGATCAGTCGACCGACTTCAGTGCCATTTTTCCCGGGACAACCGGGCATTTGCCGGCTTTTGGAGGGTCCGTGCCGGGTTTTAGAGTTTTTCCTATGACATTTCTGTATGTACTTCGTACGGCGGCGGTTCACGGACGCGGGCATTTGTTGGAAGGTGAAATTGTGCATCTCCAGTTGGTCCAGATCCGTCCTGACAAACTCCAACAACGGTTCCCGATCTGTGCCAACGCGTTGTTGTTGACTGCCGATGTTTTCTTCCTTTTTTTGATAACACTTGCCGGGTGGCATCAATCACATTTGTATCATTTGTCAAAAGTCCGGACTGAATTGACGGTACCGCATCAATGCCTTTAAATCGAAAACACTATTAGACCAATCAATTGAAAATGTCATGAAAATAAACTAAAAAATATGGCATTTTGTGGCCTTTGGGTTGTTTTGGCACACATTGCCGCCATCAAAATCATTGGACCTTCGGAAATTGTGATGAAACGTGGCGGCGGAGGTTGATGATGTTGGCGGCAAAATGCCGTTCTCGTCCGGCACGGCAAATGATTGGGCTGAAGACGACGACGATTATTCGTAGTGCAAAAGTCGCTAAAAATAAAATTAATTTAATTAGGTAAAAAAAATGAATTTCAACTCCGTTGTCGCTGAAAAATGAAATGGATTGGCTGCGCTTCATCGCCAATTCATCCGGTGCCATCGCTTCACCACCATTCTTCTGAATCTACGCCGGAGGGAGGAGAGGGATTACGTAATAAAGATCCCGGCAAAATCCCGATCCTGATACCAATCAATCCCCAAAACCCGACCCCGATCAATGCCTAAATACATGGGTTGACGGGACCGGGACGGGATTTCCCGGGGTTTTCAGGTCCCGGTCCCGGTTTTTTGGTCCCGCCGGGACTGGGTAAATTTTCAAATATTTTTAATTAAAATGCACAAAAAAAAGAATTTTTCATCACATCTTTCTGAATTTTTGCTTCAATTTTCTTAAGAATTTTGTCAATTTTTGTAGAATTTCCCGGCGGCGCCTATCAGCACCGCCGGACATCCGCTCCACTCTTCCGTAAACCAATTTTTACTGAAAATTATTACGAAGCAAAATGCTTAATTTTTCGAAAATTTTAGTGAAATTTCATAACTAAAATCCCAACATTTTACTCAAGCCCTCCTTCCCAGAAAAATTTAAAATTTTCTTGAAAAGGGTCGGACACTTAATACCCGAACCCGCAATTTCAATCTGGTGCTGACAATATATCCATCCATGCCATTTTTGTACCGTACCCTAAAATTACGGTGTCGGTGATCCACAATGGCACCGTAAGTAGCATGAACGGCCGTGTCGTTGCCGGGCACGGTGGGCGTTACATGTCGCCAAGGGTACGACAAAATTTGACGGAACAAATTGGCGGGCTGAGAAAATTCAAATTTTTCTAATTCCGAACAAAATCTGTAAGATATAATCGTATCCATGGTCTGGTACCGAAATCGTAGAATTTTTTTTTGTAGAGTCAAGTTAAAAGACTCTCGAGCTGTAAAAAATTTACTGTTAGGGTGAGGTGTGGCAAAGACAAAATGGAAATATTGTCAAAAGGCATGTAGCAGGATGTAAAAAAAGTAACCGGAACACTGAATTTGCAAAAGATTTTGCACAAATAAAAGACAGAATAACTGGGGGAAAGTTAGAGACTTAGGGGTTCATTAGGCTTAGGCCTAAGCCACCTTGAGCTTGAGGTTCATTATGCTTAAGCCTAAGCCACCTTAAGCTTAGGAGTTCATTAGGCTTAGGCATAAGTTGGTTTTTCCTTAATTTTCAAAAATTTCAAGATTTAATTTAAATTTAAAATTTTTATTTTCTATTGACAAATTCGTAAACCCGTCGCCTAAGTCCCTATCGTTAAAGTAAGTGAAAATATTCGATTGACGCTTCCATTCCCACTGAATTGCCTCCTTCTCCCAATTAGTCCATTTGTCCTCTTCTCGCCCAATCGGACAACACACCAAAAGCCAAATGTCTTTGCTGAAGCGGCGCAATGTCTCAATTGCGCCTCCGGTCCGAAGGTCGAATTGTCCGAAGGTCGAAAGTGTTGTAACTTTCTTCAACCTAAACCGATTAGGTCGAACATAATATCCAATGAAAGCTTGCGATGAGTTAGAGTTATTATTAAGTTAAAGCTAAGTGATTGGACAGTGCTTAAAAAAGTTATGGCCAAAAAAGTAAAAAACTCCAAAAATGGCCATTTTTCGAGGTTTTCTGGCCATAACTTTTTTCATAATTATCAGATCGCATAGTTTTTGCTTATTAATTGCTTCTCCTCATCGAGAGCTTTCATTTGGTATAATGTTCGACCTAATCGGTTTAGGTTGTAGAAAGTTATAAAGCATTCGGCACTCAAACCCCTTTCGACCTTCGGACCGGTAGCCCTCAATTGCTCCCTCGTCAAATTGTTCTTGAACCCAAATGGTTTCATTGGAAGACCATCCCCGCGGGGAGTAAGCACTTTTGACAAATGATTTTCCAGCCGCGGCTTTGGTCGTCGGAGATTTCAATTGCAACATTTGTGCCGGAAGAGTCGAAAAGAGGGCGAATAAGTTGAAGGAATTCGATGACGCTTTGGTCGACATATCCAAATATTGTTTTTTTGAGATGGCAATGACCTTATGCAAATGCCTTCAAAGCCGATCACTTTGCCTGGAAGCGGTCCTCGAGGAATTGGCTTCACCGGAGATGTTGACAATTTGTGCGCCATTCCCTCCGCGACGAATTTCCATCGAACCCAACGACCATTCCCGCGACTTGAAATGGACGTCCACCAAAACATCCAATCGATCACTGATCAGCGCCATTTTCAGTCCGAGCTCAAATGGGTCAAGAAAAGCGAAGGCTCTGAGCAAAACGTCGGCACAAATGAAAATGAAAGTTGGGATTTATGGCTTTCGATTTCACTCATTAGAGTAAAGGTTTAATATTGGATTCAAAACCGTTAACACGACGTCGGAGCTGGTGATGTAGTGGTTACTGTAAGGGTTGCGGTTCGGGGTTTCGAGCCCCGAAAAGAAGTAAAGAGGGGGTTTACTAACGCATTACGCTTATGTTTTTCCAATTATCGAATTTTTTCATTTTGATTTTGTTAAGTATTTTAATTGAAACAATATGAATAAATCTATTAGATTTGCGTTTGTTGACATAACAAATTGTGGTGCCCATTTTTGGGATTTTATGCGACAGCGGTGATCTTTGACCCCATTCATTCATTCTTTTGACCTCTTCTCGTGCGGAGTGATCGGTGGCGATGCGACTTCATTTTTGCGTCAACCATCCTAAAACAAATAAAATTTAAACGATGAGGGAAAAGGTAGCTACGGTAAAGTAGTAAAGAAAATTAAATTTTTTAATAAATAGGCCTCGAGGGGAATTTTGAGATCTTCTTAGGGCGGTGGGGCCGATGGTGCCGGTAGGCGCCGCCGAGAAAATTTTGAATTGACACTGTTTTGAGCAACAACGGAAACGAATGTTGCAGATCAAGTTGAATATAAAATTAATTCCCAATTACGTATTATTAATTTATTATTAATCCACCGTACCCGTCGCCGATGTCATTGTCTTCGAAGCGAATGCCGATGCAATTCCATTGACTGTTCCATTGCCACTGAATTGCCTCCTTCTCCCAATTAGTCCATTTGTCCTCTTCTCGCCCAATTGGACAACGCACCAACAGCCCATAGCCTCCGATGAGTCGCAATGACAATTGCTCCCGCGTCAAATTGTTCTTCAGTTCAAATGGCTCAAAGCCAGAAGACGAACGCAGGCGGATGATGAAATTGGCCGGCTCAAAAGCATTGACAAATGACTAAAACAAAAAGGATAATTACTCTCACTGATTAATAGAGACCGGATTTTTATGGTCTAAGTGCTTATATGTATGTTCTGATGAATATAGCCCAAAAATAGCCTTTTTGCGTTGGTTTGAGCTTTTTTTGATTTTAATAACTTTGGGAAATATGGTTAAAAAACTCACATTTTATGCAAAAATAAAATATTGCTTTTTTAAACATTTCCGATCTCTACTGATTAAAGTTGGTCGAGACCGGGATCCCGACCGGGACCGGTCGGGAAATTCTGATTCTTAGAACCCCAGTCCCGATTCAGGTTTTTGAAAAAGCCGAGTCCCGGATCCCGGCTTTCACGGTCCTGGTCAATCCAAGCCCCGATTATTCCCAAAAACCCGGTCCCGACCAACTCTACTATTAATTATACAAAAGGAGGATAAATGACCCATTTGAGTCCGTCCATTCGTGCCGAATAAAAACCACAACTAAGCATCTTTGGAAGACAATCCCCGCGGGAGGTGAGCAACCATTTGGCCAAGGCTTGGTCAGAAGAAGCATCGGCGTTGTCTTCGGCCGGAAATGCGGGGAAAAGATCATAGGAATCGATCGATCGGAGATTTCGGCAATTGCGAAGAATTGCCGGAGAGAATCGTCGCATACGGTCGAGCTCGGAGTCCAAAGGAAGTCCGCAAATGTTGCCATTGACCAAAGGCCAAATATTTTGCCAAATAATTTCCCAGCTGCGGTTTTGGTTTTCGAGGGTAGTAATACAAACAGTGGTCTCGGAAGAGCCGAAAAGACGGCGAATGTGTTGAAGAAATTCGATGACGGTTTGGTCGACGTAACTAAATTATACAAAATCATCAAAGATTGGGGATTTTAAGATTGAAATGACCTAATTACAATGTGTTTGAAGCCGATCACTTTCTTTGGAATTGGTTCTTGAGGCATTGGAAGCCGATCACCAGAGAGTTTGACAATTTCTGCTCCATTTCCGTCAGTTGCACGACGAATTACCAGCGAACCCAACGACCATTCCCGCGACTTGAAATGGACGTCCACCAAAACGTCCAATCGATCACTGATCAGCGCCATTTTCAGTCCGAGCTCAAAAGGGTCAAGAAAAGCGAAGACTCCGAGCCAAATGTCGGCACAAATGAAACTGAAATTTGGTATTAAATAAAGCTTCGATTGTGGGCCCTTCCCGGTCCCGTTCCTTCTCCATTTCCCCCGGTTTTATACCGGGCCGTCCCCACCGGCTGAGCACGTCCCTGGGGGGGATGGGAGGGAGGGAAAACGGACTGATCTCGATGGAACAAATTAAGAAATAGACGCACATTTTCTCCATTTGCTGTTGTTGCTCCGATTCGCTTTCGTTGTCCGACATTTTAGAAATATTCGATAGTTCCGATAAAGCCATTAATTCTAAATCATGCAATTGGAATGGAATTTGCTTTCACTCTTTTGAAATCAAACCAAAAATATATGTAACATCGTCTTGGGGTTTATTACCCCGGGATATAAACCCGGGTTTATTCCCTTTCTCCCTTCAATTCTTACTCCCAATTTTGTAAATTTTTAATTATTCAAAATAAAAGCAAATACCTATTTAAAATAGTTGAAATAATTTGAGATTTTTAAACTCAATTTAAATACATAAAAGTTAAATTTTTATTCTTGTTCAATAAAAATTTGCCGATGTAATTATTGATTTTGTTTGGTGGCCCCTGGCCATGGAATAAATTTAAATGTCAACAAATTCACTTTGCTGCAAAAGTGATGAAATCAAGGAATGGATGGGTGGGGGGGGGGACAACACAAAAGACGTAACGGGCGCAAATTCGGCAACGGGACATGATGATCAAATGGTGGGGCGACTAAAGAGTACAGCGAAATGAACCACAGAACAGAGGGAGGTACGGTGGGGGGGGGGGAAGACACAAAATGGAGAGTTGGCCATTCGACACCTTTTAGTCGTTCTACAGATTAATTAACATCAACTTTGAAAAATTCGGTGAAAAAAGTTTTCCGCCGTCATATGCCGAACTGTTTGCGATGTAATGAAATAGAGCCTGGAATTAATCAATTGGAATTTCGAAACAAACAAAATTTGGCCGTTTTTGGTTTTGGATTTTGAATACTTCATCTTGACTCTAAAAACAATTACGATACGAATCTGAATTTTTGGCCAAAATATTTAAGCCAAATTTTCATTCATACGGCAACAGAAGAAGCCAACAATTATTGTGTCATTTAATCGATTTTCCGTTTAATTTCCTCCAAAATTCACTCCGTCCATTCATTCACTTGTTGAGGCTCACTTAGGGGACCTGGCTTTGCCCAACCATCCTGAAATATGAGAGACTTTAGCGATGCGAGGAGAAAATTTGCGATTAATTCACTCAGTCCATACCCGTCGGCGATGCCCCCGTCTTCTAGGCTTATGGAGATGCGATTCCATTGACGGTACCAATTCAATCCAATTGCCTCCTTCTCCCATTTAGTCCATTTGTCCTCTTGACGCCCAATTGGACAACACACCAACAGCCAAATGTCTTCGTTGAAGCATCGCAATGTCAATCGCTCCCCCGTCAAAGCGTTCGTCAGCTCAAATGGCACAATGCCATAACAAAATGATTGCAGATGGATGATGAAATTGACCGGCTCAGAAGCATTAACAAAAGCCTAAACAAAGGGAATAATTACTCTCAAACTGATTATATGACTGATAAACTACCCATTTGAGTCCCTCCATTCCTTCCGAACAAAAAGCACAATAAAGCATCTTCGGAAGACAATCCCCGCGGGGAGTGAGCAACCATTTGGCCAAGGCTTGACCATAAGAAGCCTCGGCGTTGTCGTCGGAAGGGAATTCGGGGAAACGTTCAAAGGCGATCGATCGGAGATTTGCGCAATTGCGAAGAATCGACGGCGAGAATTGTCGCAAACAGTTGAAACGAGAGGGCGCCGAAAGAAAGCCACAAATGTTGCCACTGACCAAAGGCCAAATCTTTTGCCAAATAATTTCCCAGCAGTCGCTTTCGTAAGGAGTATTAACAAAAACATTTGTTCCGTAAGTGTCGAAAAAGCGTCCAATGCGTTGAAGAAATTCGATGACGGTTTGGTCAATGTAACTAAAAGCTCAAAAACATTTCAGATTTTTTGAGGAGGAAGCGGCGACCTGATTTCAATGCGTACAAATCCGATCACTTTGCCTGAAGGCGGTTCCTGAGGAATTGGCTGCCGTTTACCAGAGCGTAAGTTGACAATTTCTGCGCCATTCCCGTCAGTTGCAGGATAAATTCTCAGCGAACCCAACGACCATTTCCTCGACTTGAAATGGACGTCCACCAAAACGTCCAATCGATCACTGATCAGCGCCATTTTCAGTCCAAGCTCAATAGGGTCAAGAAAGGCGAAGACTCCGAGAAAAACGTCGTCACAAATAAAACTGAAATTTGGGCGTTTTATGGCTTTTGATTTGATTCATTAGAATGAAGCTTCGATTCTGGGCCCTTCCCGGTGCCGTTCAAACTCACATTTCCTTTATTTGCTGTTGCTGCTCCGATTCGTTTGCGTTGTCAGACATTTTTAGATTTTAGCGTTACGATAAAGCAATGCTGAAATGTGAATTTACATTTAAATGGGGTATTTATGCTCGAGAAATCATAACAAAAAGGTGGATTCCAACGGTGGGGGTCACACCCTTTGGCCACTACCGTCTCAGGAACGTTTAGCAGCTCATAACTATTTTCAAGATCCAATTCTTTTCGATGCTTACACATAGCTTCTTCTTATTACAGCTTTTTGAATGATATACCTAACGATTATTCAGTCTTGAAAAAAGTTATGAGCTGCTAAACGTTTCTGAGACGGTAGTGGCCAGACGGTAGTAGCCCGCTTCGGGATTCCAAAGTCTCGGCAATGATCCGTAGAAATGTTTGTAATGTGTGGGGGAAGAATGATTATGTATGGAATTGGAATGGGATGGAATGGAATGGAATATGCTTTCCACACTTTTGATATCTACATTTATTTGTCCGGTGGCTAACCAGAGAATAATATTCGAATGTAAACAATATTATGTGCTTGTCGCTGAAATCAAGGACTGTAGGGGGGACAAACAACACATAGAAGTTGGAGGTCAGGGGATAGGCGGAAATTTTAACGGAGTTATTTTTCAAGTGAATTAAAAAAAATTATTTTATTAAAATATTTATTTTAATGTTGTTTGAAATTTTCACAATATTGTTTAAAAATTTTTAAAGATAATGTATGAAACAAAGCTCGGACTTGAGAACCGGTCGGGATTTCGATCGAGAATCTCGAAAAAACACATCGAAGAATTTCATCGATCGAGATTTGCTCGAGGTCACTGAAAAAACACGAAAAAATCTCAAAAAAATCGAATCTCGAAAAAATTAAGTCGATCGACTCGACAAGAATCTCGATCATTCAGGCTCCAACATAAAATTTATCAAATTGAAACTAGGAATCGAATCATTTTTGGGAAAAATATGTGGCGAAAGATCGGCCCAACAAAAATAGATGCCAAAGGGCGCGGCAATGATCCAAAGAAATGTTTGTGATGTGTTGGGGAGAAATGGAATAACATTTGAATGTCAAAATATTATTGTACTTGTCGTAGAAATGAAAACAGCCGGAGGGGGGGGGGGGGAGGGAAAAGCAATCGATTGGGGGATCAAAGGTCGATCTGTGGCGTTCTGTCGCATTTACTTATCCAAATCGTAGGCCATGCCCCGAATAGTTTAATAGACTTGCTTTGAGTGCAAAACGATTTTGCGTGTAATGTTGTGCAGGTTACCCGGGTGTCAAAACCGGGGGGTCAAGGTAACCCTTAAAAATAGTCATGGCAGCAAAATTGAAAGATGCGGGATCGGGATTAGCCAAAGTGACCCAAGCGAGATTTCGGGAACCGGGATTCCCGTTAAAATCCCGGGTCAAAAACACCCGGGTTCTCCCCGGCCTGGGATTGTTTAAAAATATTGAAACGTAAGTACTAAAAGTGGCAAGAGGTGTAAGAGTTTATCAGAAATTTTTTATGTTCATGTGAAAATCAACAAAATAAAATAAAATATCAAATAGTTTGACCTACATACACTCAACCGCTTTGAACATCAAAGTATTCTTTTGGTTATTGTATAAACCATTCTTCGGAGCCATCAATTCCTAAAAATGAAAATATGGACACCGAACCAGGCTGGGGGCCTCCGAAAATGAAATAATTTTTGAGAAAATGCAATTTTTATTAAATTTTATAAATTTGAACTAAAATAAATAAACTCAAGCTCGAGAAATTTTGGGTCTCGTGCATCATTAGAATGGGTGTACCGTAAGCATCCCCCAATCCGAATCAATCAATCATCGGCGGTGTACTCTACCTCCATGTAATCGTCGCGCATTTCGTTTTTGGCAAAAAAGCGCGTTTTCTTGTTGTGAAAATGATATTTTCTTCCAAATTTTCATAGCGCAAAGGAGGAAATTCAATAATTATTATATCATTTAATCGATTTTCTGTTTGAATTTCCACCAAATTCCCTCCGTTCATTCACTCGTTGGGCTCCATTGGAACTTCATTTGCGCCAATCATTCTGAAAATACAAAAAATTTAACGCTGGGGGGGGGGAGGGGAAAGTTTGAGACCATTTCAGTCGGTTACCCGTCGCCGAAGTCCCTATCAGTGTTTTTCTGTTCCAATAATTTTGAACCTGTTCCTGTTCTGAAATCTTAGAACAGCCTGTCTGTTCTGTTCCTGTTCTGAAATCTTAGAACAGCCTGTCTGTTCTGTTCCTGTTCTGTTCCGACCTCTAGAACAAAACAGGAACAGAACAGTGTAAACTGTTCTTAGACTGTTCCAAATCAAAATTTTTCCGAGTGAAATTTAGTCTGAAATTTTAATTGATGATGTATTGGACAAAATGTTCAATCAATTACTAGTGATGCTCGAGAACTAAATTTACCGAGACTTAGCCCCGAGACTCGAGATTGACCCCCAAAAATTCGAGACACAGGAACAGAAGAGGCCAAGCTGGAACAGCAAAACAATTGGCCCCTATCGTTAAAGCGAATGATTATGCTAATTCAAAATTTTCTCGGTGTCAAAACTGACATTAATGGAGATATTTTGAAAACTTCGCCACAACATGGCCTTTTGTTTGGGGAAAATCGGCCAATTTTTGTGAATATTTCTGGATTTTTTTGCCAAAAAGTCCGGATCGAAAAATGTCGAGTAATCCGGTTTCATCCCTGGTCCGTACCCGTCGCCGATGCCATCGTTGAAGCTGATGCAGATGCAATTCCGTTTAGGGTACCATAACAATTCATTTGCCTCCTCCTCCCACTTGGCCCATTTGTCCTCTTCTCGCCCAATTGGACAACGCACCAACAGCCAACAGTGTTCGTTTATTCGTCGAAATGTCAATTGCTCCCGCGTCCAATTGTTCTTTAGCTCAAATGGTTCAAGGTCATAAAACGATGAACTCAGAAAACGGATGATGAAATTGACCGGTTCAAAAGCGTTGACAAATGACTAAAACAAAGTGAAAATTACTCTCTAATTGATTATAAGAAAGAGAAATGACCCTTTTGAGTCCTTCCATTGTTGCCGAATTATGATGACCAATGTGTAGCATCTTCGGACGACCATCCTCGCGGGGAGTAATCAGCCGGTATTTCTACTTTATAGGGTGTAAATTCAAAAACTGTTAAAATATATACCAATCGACTCAGCTCGTCGAGCTGAGCACGAATCTGCTGAAATTTTCGCGCGGAAACCATTATGAAGAAAGTTATGGCCCCTCAAAGTTGGCCAAAAACCATAGGTGGGACCCTTTTGGTCAACATTTTTGGAAAAATTTTTTATTCTAAAAATTGTCTTAAAATATGTTATTTGATGCACTGATTACGAATTCGTCAATAGAAACTAAAAACTGAGCACTTAAACCGGTTTTTGAAGCGGTTTAAATTTTTTTTTGAAAATTAAGGAAAAACTACTTTTAAGTAATTTCCCTTAATTTTTAAAATTTTAAACCGGTTCAAAAACCGTTTTAAATTCTTAATTTTTAGTTTCTATTGACGAATTCGTAATCAGTGCATCAAATAACATATTTTAAAACAATTTTAAGAATAAAAAATATTTTCAAAAATTTTGGCCAAAAGGGTCCCCCTATGCTTTTTTGCCAACTTTTGAGGGGCCATAACTTTCTTCAAAATGGTTTCCGCGCGAAAATTTTTGCAGATTCGTGCTCAGCTCGACGAGCTGAGTCGATTGGTATATATTTTAACAGTTTTTGAATTTACACCCTATAAAGTAGAAATTCCCAGCCGGTATTTGATTACGGATTGGGCAGAAGAAGTATCGGCGTTCTCTCCGGCCGGAAACTCGGGCAAAAGTCCAATGGAATGAATCGATCGGAGATTTACGCTGTCCAGAAGAATTGTCGGAGAGAATTGTCGCAAACGGTCGAAGTCTGAGAAGTCCAAATGAAAGCCACAAATGTTGTCATTGACCAAAGGCCAAATCTTTTGCCGAATAATTTCCCAGCTGCGGCTTTGGTCGTCGGCGGTACTAATATAAACATTTGTCCCGGAAAAGTCGAAAAGACGGCGAAGGCGTTGAAGGAATTCGACGACGGTTTGGTCGACGTAACTGAAAGTTCAAAAACTTTTTTAAAACTTTTTATGAATGGAAATCACCTTATCCAAATGCCTTTGAAGTCGACAATTTTATTTGGAAGCGGTCCTTGAGGAATCGGAAGCCGTTCATCAGAGCGATATTTGACAATTTCTGCGCCATTTCCGTCAGTTGCACGACGAATTTCCATCAAATCCAACGACCATTCCCTCGACTTGAAATGGACGTCCACCAAAACGTCCAATCGATCACTGATCAGCGCCATTTTCAGTCCGAGCTCAAGAGGGTCAAGAAAAGCGAAGACTCCGTGCCAAACGTCGGCACAAATAAAACTGAAATTTTGGGATTTACGGCTTTTGATTTTACTTTTTTGGAAACAAACTCACATTTCCTCCATTTGCTGTTGCTGCTCCGATTCGCTTGTGTTGTCCGACATTTTGTAGAAAATCCAAATTATTCGAGGAAAAACTAAGAAAAATTTGATCAACGATCAATCCCAAACAATTCAAAAAAGGCTCGGCCGGGATCTCGACTAAATCCCGAACAATTTAAAAAAGGCTCGGCCGGGACCCCGATCCCGTCCGGTCTCTAGTTAGGCCGGGTCCCAGTTTTTGAAAGAAGTCCCGATCCCGAGTTTTGAAAGAAGTCCCGATCCCGGTCAGACCGGGATTAACCGTGATAAAATGTATCTCTAAGGATGGGATTTTGAACAAAAGTATGCAGGTTGGTTTTGGTGTGGTGGTGAGTGGTGGGGTCAGTTTAAGTGTGGGGGTTTGGTGGGGGTTCAGACCCCAACTGTATAAATTGGTTTTCCAACTTTCTCTGAACATTTACGGTGATGTGTAAACAATTCTAAAAATTTTTAAAATTTTCCGATTTTTTGAAAAAACCAATTTGTAAGTGTTATTTAAAAAATTTATAACTTTGTTCAATGTTTTCACTTGAAGGACTGAAAATGTTCAATAATTTTTCCCGGCGGCGCCTATCGGACCGTCGGACTCTTATGCCACTAATTTTTTTCGGCAAACAACGCAATTACTTTTCGCAATTTTTGATGTAAAAAATCATTTTAAATTTTCTCAAAAACTCTGTTGGATTTATGGGGACGTGACTTCATTTATTTAAATTATTGTGGCATTTTGTTCCTTATTGATCTATGTAATCTCTAAGTCCCGCCCTTTTGTTTCAATGCCCTTTTCATTTTTCATTCATTCACAACTTCTGACTTCTTCCTCTTATCGATAGAGTCGTCTTTTGTTGTGCGATATTTGGCGTTAATAAATATTTGGGTACGAGTTGGGAAGCTTTGGAGTTCAGTAGCGAAGGCGTCCCTGATTGACCCCGTATCGTCCCCCCCAATTGGAGTGACCCCACTTCTTTTTCTACTATATGGCGCTCCCGAGGAACAGAACGAGGTTGCTTTGAAAGTGTGAGACGAAGAAACTGCTTGTCGATCCAGGCCGGACGATAGTGCAAGAACAGAGCGGAGTGAATTGCCTAACCAGGTCGGTAGGAATTCGGAAAAGGACAGTTATCGATCCTAGGTCAGGGAGATAACAGCGGCATTTCTGGTTGTGGAAAGTTCGAGACGAATTGCAGAGGGGAAATTGTTGATTCCAGGTCGGAACGGCAAACAGCAAAAAGAAAGTGTGTCGGGAAGAAATAGAAGTTCGGGTCGAACCTATTTTTGTCCTCTGCGGAAAGAACTAGAGACACCGGGCCGGTGCTTAGTTAATTTGTAAGTGAGAAAGTGGGGAAGAGGAGAAAAGCGAGAATTCGGGCCGAATCTCACGTTGTCAACAACCGGCAATCGAAGATTAAGAGCGAAAGGTGTTGCATGGAAAGGAAAAATTGGGAGACCGCAAACCACATCAGCGACAAGAGAGAAATGCGACCTTTGATCTCTGCATCCTTCGGAGAACTCAGGAGACAAGGCAGCGAAATTGATGGCGGACTTGTGACATGTTTTCGCCGAATGGACATCCGAAAGCGCTCCAAATTCTTCTACGAAGTGGAGAGGCAAGAAAGAAATGGCAGGAAGGAGAGGGAGAAGCATCCTTCATTCTCTACTGCAGGGCGAGGAGGGTTCAAGATTTGGTTTTGGAAGCCATGAACGAATGTTTCAAACAAAGCTTGGAAGGATGTTGGTTCTTCGAAACGGCGAAAAGAATGGCATCGGATTTCAATCAAGTGTCAGAAATTCTGGAAACGCAATTTGAGGTCCGAGAGTGGGAAAGAGAATTCAGTGGCGAAGAGGACGCTTCCCTACCAAAAATGCGAGAAATTTGTGCACAAGCGAACCTTCGTTTGATGGCCCAGGACGAACCGGTGAGCACTGAGCCACAAGGAAAGGAGAAATGTCTTACCGACGAAAGTGTGCCGAATTCCCGAATCAGATTGGAGGAAGGCAAAAAAGTGCCTAAGTCGTCGGAAAATTTGCAATTGAGGACAATTGCTTCTGAATGGTTGGGGAGGGATGAAAGTGTGAGAGAAAGGAAAGAGAAGACGAAACCGTCTAAGAAACCACCGGACAAACGGTCAAAGAAGGTCCAGTTTCCACGTTCGGGATTCCCGGTTGGAAAAGAAAATGGAAAGGGTTGGAAACACGAAGAAGAAAAAGGAGAGAGGGAGCACCGACGTTGGGAGAGATCGAAATGGAACCAAGAAAGGGGGAGAAACGGGTGGAAGGAGGCTTTGGAAGTCGGGTTCAAAGAAAAGCGGGTCGCTTTTGAACCTCTTCGGAAAAGAGACAGGATTAAGAACGACTGGCCGGCACCGAGTGAGAACAAATCGAATGAACTCGTCGGGATCGAACCGAAGAATTCCAGGAGTTTCAGCTGGATGAAGCGGCGAGCCAAAACGGATTTCTTGGAGAAAGCATCGGCAGCGGAACCCGGGAAACTATCGCACGCGGCCAAGGACGCAGCCGAACGAATTCCTCTAGAGATCGGGTCGATTCTAGAATTCTTCATTAGATCGCGGCCTCAGCGTGCACGTCGACGGAAGAGCCAAGTTCTGGGGACACCACCTTTGCGGTCTGAACCTCTGAGGGACGAGAAGAAAGGCAGGGACGCCTTTTCTGATTGTTTGGGGATGTTGGATTTATGGGGACGTGACTTCATTTATTTAAATTATTGTGGCATTTTGTTCCTTATTGATCTATGTAATCTCTAAGCCCCGCCCTTTTGTTTCAATGCCCTTTTCATTTTTCATTCATTCACAACTTCTGACTTCTTCCTCTTATCGATAGAGTCGTCTTTTGTTGTGCGATATTTGGCGTTAATAAATATTTGGGTACGAGTTGGGAAGCTTTGGAGTTCATTAGCGAAGGCGTCCCTGAGTGACCCCGAGTATATCGTCCCCCAATTGGAGAAGCCCCCCCTTTCTTTTTCTACTATAACTCCCATAATTTTTTTTAAATTTTCTATCTCCTGCCTAGCTTGATCGCAAAAAAAAGCAAAACCTGAAAAACACAAATAGTGGTTGGTCTGCCAAGGGTTAGAAAAAAAATTGGCTTGTTATTTGATTTTAAAGATTTAGAGTTTGGCGAGACAAACAAACAAATAAATTTTGGTTAATTATTATAGCGCTAACAAAAAGTTAGATCCTTTTGTATGGCAAACGCCTTTTGACAAATCACTTTTTCATTAGTTTATTATTGACAAAACGCTAAAAAAGCCTCCATTAATGAATATTGCGAAACTAAAAAAACAAACATTAAAGGTGTATTATTTTTATTTTTGCAACCGAACCCGTAAAACCGGGGGTACCGGTTTTCGGTTTTGGAAATCGATACTGGTTAAGAGAAAATTATAATTTACTACGGACTTTGAAAAAAAAAACAATACATGCCTCCGTAGTTGCTTCCGGCTAGAAAATATTTCCGAAAATTTTTAATTTAAAATATTTATTTGTCGAAACGCATTAATTTTGGGGGCGGGGTGGAGGGGGGGCGGCCAGTTTGAACTAAAGTAACGTTGAGAAATTCCGGAATTGGTCTTTCCCGGGAAAAGGATTTAAAATAGTGAAGAGATACTTAATTGGTTGAGGGAAGAAGTGGTGGGATAGATTTTTATTTATTTATTAATATTAAAATATTTAAATTTATTTCGATTTTTATTTACGACATTTATTTATGGGGAAATTGTAGCCAGAAATAAAAAAAATAAAAAAATAATTCCAAAGATTGGTCTTAAGGCAAAAAAAAAGGATGAGAAAATTGCCGGGGGCAATTTTATATTTAAAATTTCTATGAACAATGAAAATGCTTCAGGCACAGTTTGTTTCTCAGATTAGTGGGTTTTAAATTCCCTCCCAAAGTTTGGGTGGACGAAACTCACCTTGAGGAAAATATGACATCCAGTCAAAAATATGGCATTTGCAATAAAAATAGGGCAAATTGACACCCCTGCTCATCCAAAAATGATTTTTTTTACTTTTCCCTTTCATCAGAAAATTTAGAAAGCAATTGTTTCTGCATTATAATTGGTTAATTAATCGTTTCGCTTATGATTAAAATTTGGTTTTAAAATTTTCATTTTTTTTTGTGGGTTTTCATTTTCACCCTAAAAATTTTTTTCGTTTCGTTTTTGAAAATTAAAAATTCTGTTTTCGTCCACACCTGTCCCAAACTGTACAAATATTCAAAAATTGATTCAAATGGATGTGAGACAAAGTTATCCCCCGAGGGGGCCTTATAACCGGAGAAATAATAATTGTTTGTAAAAAGGAAGCGATGCCAAAAATGAGTGAGTTCATCGATTGGTAAACAGTTAATATTAGAGCCCGGAACGAGACGAGATCTCGAAAAATCTCGACGAGATTCTCGAGAAATCTCGACCTCGAGATCTCGCTCGACTAAAAAATGAGCTTCACGAGATTTTTCGAGACCCGAGATTTTTTCGAGAATCTTGTTTTGAGTCTCACTCAAGCTCAAGTCCGGGCTTTATTAAATAATTACATTTAAAAAGGTATGGAGTTGTTCTTTTGAAAATATTTTATTGAGCATAAATAATAATTATTTTCTCTAAAATTTAGTGATCAATTTTTTTTCTGATATCCAATTGCGGATTCAAAATGCGGAAAAAAACATAAAATTGCTCCAAACTCAATCGGCCCGGGAAAAGCAACAATTCAATTTCTTCCATTTTATTTATGAATTTCTTTCCCTCCGGTCCATTCACTTTTTGGGCTTCTTGGGCTCACTTGGACCTTCGTTTGCGTCAATTATTCTGAGAAAATACAAAATTTTAAACGATGGGAGGGGAAAATTCGGAGGTTAATTTAATTGCCAGTCCGTACCCATCGTCGATGTCACTGTCTTCGAAGCTGACCATAATGAGATCCCGTGGATGGACAAACCATTTCCACTCAATTGCCTCCGTCTCCCATTTGGCCCATTTGTCCTCTTCTCGCCCAATCGGACAACGCACCAACAGCCATTTGTCTTCGTTTATTCGTCGAAATGTCAATCGCTCCCCCGTCAAATTGTTCGTCAGCTCAAATTGTGGTTCAATGCCAGCAAAAGAAGCCAGATGGATGATGAAATTGACCGGCTCAGAAGCATTGACAAATGACTAAAATGAAGGGAATAATTACTCCCAAACTGATTAAAATAAAAATTACCCCTTTGAGTTCGTCTATTTTCGCCGAATAAAAACCACAATAAAGCATCTTCGGAAGATCATCCCCACGGGGAGTGATTAACCATTTGGCCAAAGCTTGACCATAAGAAGCCTCGGTGTTGTCTTCGCCCGGAAACTCGAGGAAACCCATGGATTCGATCGATCGGAGATTTGCGCAATTGCGAAGAATCGCCGGGGAGAATTGTCGCAAACGCTCCAATTGAGAGAAGTCCAAATTAAGAAAGCCGCAAATGTTGTCGTTGACCAAAGGCCAAATCTTTTGCCAAATAATTTCCCAACTGCGGAATTGGTCGTCGGTGGTCGTGATGTAAACAGTTGTCCCGGAGGAGTCGAAAAGTCGGCGAATGCGTTGAAGAAATTCGATGACGCTTCGGTCGATGTAACTAAAAGTTCAAAAACATTTTAAAGTTCGTTAACTTTTAGGAAAAAAACCGACCTTATCCAAATGCCTTCGAAGCCCATCACTTTGTTTGGAAGCGGTCCTTGAGGAATCGGAAGCCGTTCATCAGAGCGATATTTGACAATTTCTGCGCCATTTCCGTCCGTTGCACGACAAATTTTTAGCCGACCCAACGACCATTCCCTCGACTTGAAATGGACGTCCACCAAAACGTCCAATCGATCACTGATCAACGCCATTTTTAGTCCAAGCCCAAGAGGGGAAAGAAAAGCAAAAACTCCAAGCAAAACGTCGGCACAAATGAAACTGAAATTTGGGTGTTTTATGGCTTTTGATTTGATTCGTTAGAGTAAAGCTTCGATTCTGGGCCTTCTCCATTATCTCGAAGAAATTCTGGATTTAACGTGTAAGCTTCTATTCTGGGCTCCGGTAAAAAAAAATGTCAAAATAGGCATTAAAAATTTCCATTTTAAGGTAAAATTCAATTTTATTTAATACAATAACAATTTCACGATTTGCAATTGCTCACCAAATATTAAAATGCAATTTATCAATTTTTGATCCAGAAAAAGTCGATTTAAATAGGGCGTTTTTATAGGCACTAAAAAATAGAGACCGGAAACTTGGACCCGACAAAAAGAAAACAAAACTCACATTCCCTCCATTTGCTGTTGCTGCTCCGATTCGCTTTCGTTGTCCGACATTTTAGAAATATTTTAGTGTTCCAATAAAAGCAATGCTTTAAATAATGCTATTAAGACAAGTTTGGAAAAACAATCCCTTTTCATTCCCGGAGGGTACGTTCTAGGTTGTGAAGGCCTATCTATTTCTTAAACTGTGGACAACTGAGTTCATTGAAAGGGACACTTCAGTCCAGGGCTCATAACTTGCTTCATTTTTGCCTCTATTTTGAGCAAAAAAAAACGATTTTTGTTTTGTTTTTTGTCTCAAAAATTGTGGTAAAATGTATAATTTTCTTTAAATTTTTCATGCGGCGACTTTGCAATTGCGCGCAAAGGGAGTCGGATTTTACGCAGAAGAAATAAAGAAATTGTTCAGGTTTTTTAGTGCCGGTTTTGGAACTTTGGCGTTTTTAGTGCCTAAAAATCCGGAGGCCTTAATTATGACATAACCCAAAATTGTTCTTTCCCCGGACAAGCATTTTAATGGCGAAAATATACTTATTAGTTGAGGAAAGTGGTGGAAATGGCTTTTTCTTTATTAACATTAAAATATTTAAATTTATTTTTATTTTTATTTACGACATTTATTTATGGGGAAATTGTAGCCAGAAATCAAAAAAATAAAAAAATAATTCCAAAGATTGGTTTTAAAGCAAAAAAAAAAGGCTGAGAAAACCGCCGATGGCAATTTTACATTTAAAATTTCTATGAACGATGAAAATGCTTCAGGCACAGTTTGTTTCTCAGATTAGTGGGCTTAAATTCTCTCCCAAACTGAATAAATAATCAAAATTGATTCAAATGGATGTGAGACAAAGTTATCCCCCGAGGGGCCCTTATAAGTAGTGTTCGGTCGGTACGGGAAAGTACCGACTCTTTTTCGGTACTTTTCGGTACGTACCGACCGACCCTTCTGGCCGATCACTACTTATAAGTTATAACCGGAGAACCAATAATTGTTTAGAAAGCAACGCCAAAAATGAGTGAGTTCATCGATTGAAGGCTGAGGGCGAAAGAATGGATTTCTTCAATATATTAAATTTATAAAAACCAACAAAAAAAATGATTGTAACTACAAAAATAGTGGTGGTAGTGCTTATTAGTAGTGTTCGGCACGGTACGGTATTACCGCGGTATTTTTCGGTATTACCGATTCGGTATACCGACCGAAAAAATTTTGGGATTTCGGTATTTTCGGTATCGGTATTTTACCGAAATACCGATACCGACGCGATATTTTTATCAAAATCGTATCGTGCCGCACACTAGTGCTTATATTAAACTTTACATTTAAAAAATGGAAAACATTGATTTGTAATTATTTTATTGCGTTTCAAAAAATAATTATTCATAATTATTAATGTAAATGAACATATAGGTATATTTAAAAACAATTGATTTATTTTAATTTAATATGTCGTTGACGAAATGCTTATTGACGTAATGTCTTTCGCTTTTCAAAAACCGGGGCCGGGAAACGGGAAAAACGGGGAATGCCTTGAAATTCGACCCATTTTGTTAAGAAATTTGCAACTCACCATCCAGACTTGAACTGCCCCTAACACTCACCACTAAGGCTGTCGGTTTCAAACCGAACCGGACCGAGACCGAAAACCGGCATTTTTTCGGTTTGGTTATCAATTCGGTTCGGTTGAAACCGAAAGCTTCGGTTCGGTTTCGGTTCTAAACCGAAAGTTTCGGTTCGGTTATCGGTTTCGGTTCTAAACCGAAAGTTTCGGTTCGGTTATCGGTTCGGTCGGTTTGAACCGGAACGGGATTCCGATTTTTCAAAAACCGGGATCGGGGCCGGGATTCCAAAAACCGGGAATTTCCCGGCAGGTCCCGGTCGGGGTTCCGGTCCCGGCCTACCCTAGATAAATCAGAAAGCTGTTGTAAATTTTGAATTTATCTTTCTGACATTGCATTTGCCCAATCGACTTTTTTAGGCAAAATTGGCATTTGAATCGAAAAAATTAAAAAAATGTTTTTAAAGCATTTTCACACACTGATATGCAGGGCTAGAAAAAAAAAGAAAAATAGGCGCCTAAAAAGCCCGAAATCTATGAAGAAAATTTCGAATTTTATTTTATTTTTTATATTTTTTAAAAATGCCCAAATAGTGGCAAAAATAGGGGCAAAAAGTCTTTTTTTACTTGAAAAAATATGTTTTTGCCCCTATTTTAGGTGGAGACTCCCCAAAAAGGAACCGCCAACCCTACTGCGGAGAGTTTAGCTTGCTTTTATCCTCAACAACGACTCATTAGGGGTTGGAAGTTTATTAAAATTTTTTATTAAACTCATTAATAACGTAATTTGAATATTTTTCGTCTTTTGGCAATTTTCATCATTTTTAGCATTGTCGCGATGAGCTGCCGGGCCCATCCATGGCGTACTGTCGCAAATCGCGCGTGCTGTTTGAGTGCTGGAACAGCGCGGAGGACAGCGACTGCACGGAGTGACGCAACCGCTGGTAGAGCGGTGAACAGTAGCGAAGTGCGAGCTGAATTTGTTTTTTGAATTTAAATGCAAATTTGAAATTTCATTGAAACATTGTTAATATTACGGGCTTAAAATACGTTTTTGAAGAGAAGCTGTTTTAAAATGATGATCGATCAGACGACCGACCGACTCATTCAGACCAGGGATGGGAGCCGACGACCTCAAAAAATTCGGAACCTGGAATTCCGGGCCCAAAAATGTCGGAACTCGGGAATCCAACCATCTAATTTGGGTGACCAAAATCGTGAATAGCCTCGGGTCAAGGTCAGGAATTGATCGTTGGGCATAATCGATGACGGATCCAATCGATCGTGATC
The DNA here is from genome assembly GCA_020449905.1 of Globodera pallida. Classification (NCBI taxonomy): domain Eukaryota; kingdom Metazoa; phylum Nematoda; class Chromadorea; order Rhabditida; family Heteroderidae; genus Globodera; species Globodera pallida. The sequence goes on from JAIXHY010000055.1 coordinate 143,387, forward strand.
AGACGACACAATCTTCCTCACAAAGGTGCTATTTTTCCCGGGACAACCGGGCATTTGCCGGCTTTTGGAGGGTTCGTGCCGGTTTTTGTTTTTCCAATGTTCATCTCTAGTACTTCGTATGGCGGTGGCGGTTCATCGGGCGCGGGCATTTGTTGGAAAGTGAAATTGTGCATCTCCAGTTGGTCCAGATCCGTCCTGACGAACTCCAACAACGGTTCCCGATCTGTGCCAACGCGTTGTTGTTGACTGCGTTTTGGCACAGCTCTTTAAAATATTGAAAAATTATTTTGTATTAATTTCTTCATTTTTCGATGACACTTGCCGGAGGGCATCAATCATATTTGCACCATTTGCAGTTGCTTTTGAAGGTCCGGACTGAGTTGACGGTACCGCATCGATGCCTTTAAACCAAAAAACAGTATTAGGCAAAAAGATGGCACTTTTTGGCAAAAGCTTTGTGTTGTTTTGGCACACATTGCCGCCCCCAAAATCATTGGACCTTCGGAAATTGTGATGGAACGTGGCGGCGGAGGTTGATAATGTTGGCGACAAAATGCCGTTCTCGTCCGGCACGGCAAGTGATTGGGCTGAGGACGACGACGATTATTCGTAGTGCAAAAGTTGCTAAAAAATATAAAATAAATTTAATTGGGTGAAAAAATGCATTTCACTCAGTTCCTTCGCTGAAAAATGAGATGGATTGGCTGCGCGTCATCGCCAAGTCATTCGCTGCCGTCGCTTCACCGCAATTTTTTTGAATCTGGGCCGGAGGGGATGGGGAGTTTTCGGGATGTGGGTCCCGGAAAAATCCCGATCCCGACAAATCAGTCCTCAAATCCCGATCAATTCCAAATTCTGATACAAAAATCCCCAAATCTGACCAATCCTCAATTCCCAAATCTCGATCAATCCCGTACAATTCAAAAAAGGCTTGCTCGGAATTCCAAATTCAATCCCGCGGGATCCCGAGTTATGTATGTTAAGAAACATAAATGTAACATTCGAAAAAGTCGAAAGTTATGCTAAATAACCCCTAAAATCAATGCTAATAAATATTTTCAAATTCCCATTGATGCCATTTTGTACTGTACCCTAAAATTACGGTGTTGGTGATCCACAACGGCACCGTAAGTAGAATGGACAGCCGTGTCGTTGCCGGGCACGGTGGGCGTTACATGTCGCCAAGGGTACGACAAAATTTGACGGAACAAATTGGCGGGCTGAGAAAATTCAAATTTTTTTAATTCGAATGAACAAAATAATTTAAATTTAAAAATCAAAATGCGACAAATTTCACCTGCAAAAATTCCCGATTTTGTTCCATCGGGTCCAGCAGGATGGCCTCACTGTAGCTGGGCACAATCAAATAATTGCGACGGTTTGCCTCCTCCAATTCGTGGCTTTCCATTGTTGAGGTTCGAGACAACGCACCGGTGTAGTTGACGCTGGAGGGGCTAAAAATGTTTTTGTTGTTGAGGGGAATAAACGAAACAATTCAGGGTGTTTGTTGTTCACTGAAAGTTTTTGTAGCTGGCTTGTCAGTATCGTCTCCTCAAAAGACGATATACGAATGTCCACGGTCGTGTTACGATACGTCAAAGTGTAGGATACGAATTTTACACACGATATGTCCAAAAATACGGTATTTCACGACGATACGATCCTATACACAGAGCATGATTTGTGATACCGACACCCCCAATCCCAATTTGTGCAACTTTAAACAAATTGACCTTAAATAATTTGTGCCGAACAGCTTGGTGACCTGAAAGTGCACACGCGCTGTTTGGCCTAGAAATGGACGCAAATTCATTTACACAAAATTTTCTGAAAATTTGAAAGACTGATCACCCACATTCAGCGAACAATCGGAGGGGCCAACTGCACAACACCAGGCTGGTCAACCAGTACACCCACGGGCACAACCACCAGGGAAGTTGGAGCTGCACATGGTTGCTATCGTCGGAAGTGTCATTTTGCGCGGCATTATTTGTTGGTTTTGGCACATTTCGCTTCTTCCGCTCCGGGAACACCAACAGACGCTCAACAAACGGCAAATTGGCCAAATCGAGGCCTTCACGGACCTAAATTAACGAAATAAGGGTTGGAGGTGTGATCTGATTTTGATCTAATCCGCGACCCAAATAATCTATCATGAATCCAAAACCAGATCATCATGATTGGGCATGGACTTGACCTAAATTTGATCACGATCAACATCACAGGTCATCGGATTTATTACAATCAGAGAACTTGATTTAATCAGATCATGATTGGGTAAATGCATCCAAGGACCGATCACCTGGCAACACCGGGAAATGCTTTTTTCTACCGTACAACGCAAAGATGCGGGCCATACCAGCAGCCTCAGGGAATGTGTGTACCGTAAGCATCTCCCAATTCTAATCAATCGGACAAATGGCGGTGTACTGTACCTCCATGTAATCGTCGCGCATTTCGTTTTCGGCAAAAAAGCGCGTCCGCTGGTCTTCAAACTCGTTTGCGGCTTGCAGACACGCAAACACAAAGCCTTTGGAGAAGCGCATTCGGATGGCCGAAAATTGGTTCAAATCGAGCAGATTCTTCGAAAGATCCTAAACGATTTAAAATTGAGCTGATTTTTGCTTAAATTAATAAACATTTTAACCTTATAGCCGCACTCATCATACAAAAATCTAGAAAATGTAACAAATGATTTTTGAATATCATTAATTAAATTGTTGTTAATTACTTACACATTTCCCGAACTGTTTGAATTGACCCGCTCATAGTACACTTGGGTGGTGCTGATCGCGTCGCCGTTTCGGTACCTTTTGATTCAAAAAAAATTTATTTAAAAATTAATATTAGAATTCTTTTTTTGTGCCCCTTTATTAATCAAAAATTAAATTTTTGGGTTCTTGTTATAAATTTTAAATAAATATATATTTTTTATTTTTTACGCTTAGAATTTTAGGTTATATTTATTATTCAATTTATTGTCAATTAATTTTACTAAAAGTTTGCCCAATATTTGGTCCCTTAAGAATTTATTTTAATTATTTTATTCCAAAACTTAACATTTTAAAATACAAATTTATGACATCAAATTGAGTTATTTTTATTGTTCAATTTGATTTTATTTTTATTTGAAAGCATTTTTTGCCCAAATTTGTGCCTCATCACGCGCCGGGAGCGGCGCACGTAATGGTAGCAAACGCTTTTCCACCAAACCACCGGAATTGCGTCGCGCATCGTTTCCACCAATTCCAAAACTTGGCCAATACTGTAACGCGGCAACAGGCCAAGCTGCGCGTAATGGTGCCTAAAATATTTTGTTTGTTGTGAAGACTTTGGAGACGAGACTAATTTTATTATTTATTTTAAATTTTAATGTTTTAAAAAAAAATGAAATTTTTATTAATTCATTTAAATTGATTGGTTTTAAAATTATATACTTTTCTAATGTTGAAAATAATTAGTTTTTGACAACCACAAAAATATTTGCTTTTTTTTATTAATGAAATAATATAATCAAAGAATCGCCGAATCAAAAAGAGATATTATTTTGAATTAAATTTAATATTATCTTTTTCTTTAGTCAACAATGTTTGTTATCCAAAATTCAATTCTTTTTTGTTTTCAATTATATTCTAATGAATAATTTTTAAAAAAAAGATTTTATTCAAAAGAATGTTGAATTTTTCAATTTATAAATGAATTTTTATGCTTTTTCTTTAATAAATTAAATTTTAACCAGCATTCGCTGAGGTAAATAAAGTAAAACGTTGCACCGAGCACCACCGAAATGACACTAATGTAGCCATTGGAACACAAATTGCTGGCGGATGAATGTGCAGATGAAGACAAATGTGTGGAAGTTGTACTAAACAAAGAATAAAGAATGGCTTTTTATGTTTAAATATATTTTAATTTTATTTTTTTAACCGATTTCCGTCATTTTGCCATCCGTTGAGCTGGCAATATGCGACATGGGCAACGCAAATACTGATCAGCAGGGAAGTGATCAGACACTTCCAGTGGAAATGGTTGCACATCAATCGGCTGACCGACAGCCGATGGGCACGTATCTGGACTGATTTAATTTGTTTTTATTAAAATTAAATTTATTTTACAACATTTAAAATATCAATCAATTTAGAAGCATAAAATGTCGTTTTGGGCCTACTTCCCCAACCTTTTGATCAATGTGAATGGATTTTATAAAGAAAAATGAGTGCTCTGATCATCTTTTTGTCGGCTTCGATCAAGACAAAAGTTTGACGGGTTTTATATTGATCAAAATTTCAGAAAAATAAAAATTTGTTAAATTTTAAATTTGGCCTTTTGTCTTTACCGTTTTGTTGTTTGTTGCAGCAGTTTCAAATGGCGAAGACATTTTTATTTGTCAATTTTTTTAATTTTCTGCTTATTGCTGCAATTAATTTATGCGAGCAAAAAAGGCACGGCTAAATAATAAATATTATTTAATTACCAAAATTACAAATAATTAAAAATTAGTTTCAATTTCACTCTTTATTTATTAAATTCAAAATTTGAACAAAACAAAAAAGAACAAATATTAGCTGAGCATTAGAATTTTCGTTGTTTTGGGCGTTTCGCCCAAAGCCTTTTTTAAATAGTGCCGGGGGGCGGCATCTTCCAACAATCCCCTCAAGCGCCGCTCTTCATTTTAACGTCGTCCCCCAAGGCATTTTCGGCCGCCCCAAAGGGCACAAACATTTTTTTTCTTTGGCAGAAGATGGATTGATTATTTGGTCTCCCCGTCTGTGTTTGGCCAATAAATTTGCACTTTTTGGCAGTTTCGGCACATTTTTTGGGCGGGGTGGGGGGGTGGGAGGGGGGAGGGGGGGGGGGTGACTGTTTGTATATAAAAAGTAAGGGTTTCTAACATATTATTGCATTTTTCTTAATAAATTTTTCAAAAATAACAAAATCGTCTTAAAAATCTTAAAATAGTCTCAGGATTGTTTTAGAAATAGTTTTTTCTTAGTCTCGGATAGTCTCGTTACTACAAAATTTCCGACTAAAAACATGTTTTTTTGTGCATATCTCGCCAATATAAAGCCGCACAAAAATAACCAAAAAAGACCAGAAAGCCGCCACTTAATGATGTCACAAAGTTTAACTAATCGATAATACTTACTACAAAAGAATTTACAGTAGTGCAATCGATTTGATCCGTTTGTTAGAATTGCTTCAAAATGTAAGCGCGCGAAAGCATAATAGGGGTCACACACATTCGACTACGATATATTTTTGTTGTTGTATGGGGCATGGGGGGGGGACTGCTTCATCACGCTGTTGGTAACATCAATGCTGCCCAGCAGGCCGCCTGACATTTGCCGAACGCAACGTTGCATGCAAGCAGTGCCGGTGCCGTGGCAGCCCCGGCGGTGACCGTGCCAAACACTGCGCCTGCAGCCGTGTAGCAGGTAACAACCAGTGCCGCGCAACCAGCTTGACACACGCCGTACGCAATTGGACCACCATTGGACAACTGGACGATGAGCAGGAGAACAAGCAAAACGGAAAAACTGAAAATGATAGAGACTGACGACTCCAATGGAGTTTTGAAGAAACTACAATAATACTTAATACTTACAGTTTGGACGAAGACATTTTTCGACACAAAATGGGTAGTAAAATGGAGCAAGAATATGCAATTTAGGCTTAAGTAGTGAATTATATTGTTTTATGCCACGTATAAAATTGGCATCCGTTTTTCGGACCGCGCGCGCGAGCCAGCCCTGAGACATATATTTCGCAACGGTCAATCCAAGCGCCCCGGGGGGGGGGGGGGGGGAAATCCGGAAAAAGCGCCAGCCCTGGCAAATGATATACAACATATGTGTATGTATGTATGAACAATTCCTCTTCACATTCTTGCTGATGCCAGCAAATTAGGTATACGTGGCATAAAAACAATATTCACTAATTAAAGCAGGGCTACCACCCCCCCCCCCCCCCCCCCATCAAAAATGTTAAGGAAAAAGCACATCAACTCAGCCAACATTTTTTTGAGCAAGTCGGAACTGGTTAAACAAAAATTGTACATTTCGATGCACTGTAGAAGCACACCCACCACTCATTGTGCATTTGATGGCGCTTGAATTTTATCACGGATTTCGAAGAAACATAGACAATAAATAATAGAGCTGTTCGAGACTTGAAATTTACCGAGAATCGAGACCGAGACTCTCGAACAGCTCTAATAAATAACCAGGTTTTACGCGTTCCGGACATTTTTTGGCTACGGTTACATCCCTGCTGGTGTGTGCATCAACGCCGCCAATTTCGGCACAACTTTGGCTGGCACAAACAAAGCAGTTGAATTTTGTTCAGCCCACAGATGTCATCGTACAACGATATAAAACTAAGCGCCATCCGGGAGGGCATCCCGGTCTGTGATCAGTCAGGTCCATCAACTGATCTGACCAGGGGACTCCGGGAGTTCATCCCGATAAGTGATCAATCAAGTCCATCGATTGATCTGACCAGGGGACTCCGGGAGCCCGATAAGTGATCAGTCAGTCTATTCACCGATCTGATCTGACCATCAGCAAGTGAGTCCCCGGGCTGTGACGTGGTTCAGTCGTACCCAATTCCAGCGTAATAACCCAAATAATAATTAATTAATTAATTGTTTGTTTGTTAAACGCTTTTGGCCAATGTCTTTTGAATAAATTATTGGTTCTTATTACTCATCAGAGAGCAGAATGTGTGGCATTCGTTAAGGTTAAATTGAAATAAAAAAATTCAATTAGCTTACCCAATAAAGCAGGTGCAACTCTTCTAAGCCTTGTGGCCTTGAGTTCATTACCAGCACAGTGCAGATTTTGTGGTTTCCTTCATACATATCAGGGATGTAAATCGCTATCGCTATCGCGCGATATATATCGCATTTATCGCCTTTTTAGGGCATATCGCCTATCGCATATCGCTATCGCATTGAAAAAAGGTTTTATCGTCAATCGCATATCGCTATCGCATTGGGAAATGAGTTTATCGCCAATCGCATATCGCTATCGCATTTCGTGCTATATCGCGCGATATTACACCCCTAACGATCGTGTCAGGACAAAATCCCTAACGGTCAAAATCCCTAATAAGCCAAAAGCGGACAAAATCCCTAATAACCCAAAAACGGTCAAAATCCCTAACGGTCATAATCCCTAAGCATCAAATTTTGTAAATTGACCAAATTTGTGCGAAAAAGAGTCTTTCGGACCACTAAAAAATGAATGCATAAATTCGAAACAAATCAAAACCACATTTTTTAATAATGAATAGTAAAGACCGGAAACTTGGACCCAAACAAAATTTGGTCAAAAGTTTTTGGGTTCCTTTTAGGGATTTAACCTCCCCCCCCCCCCCCCCCCCCCCTCCTATTCTTCTAAAAAGCTTCAAAAACACGGCAATTTTTTGAAATTTTGATTGCAAATCAAAAAATTTCTAAAATTCTCTCGCGCCAATCCCCAAGATTTTGGAGAATTTTCGTCTTTCAAAAAGTTTCTGGCGTTTTCCATTGTGGTTCTAAGTTGTTGGACTACGTCAAACATGATGAGAAATTCATATTTTTTTTTCACAAATTACAAAATCGTCTTCACTAATTGTAAGAGAGATATTTGAGGATAATAATGGATTTGAAAATAAAATTATATATTTTATAATTGCCCAGCAAAGACATTGCAGAAATTTTTATGGTAACAGAATTTTCTTCAACCCCGAACCCCGAAAAAATTTGGTCGCCCCCGACCCCGACATTGTCAACCCCGGCCAACCCCGACTTTCCTGCCCCCGAGGGGTCGGGGGGACCAACCCTGTCTCTTTTGAATGCACTTGTTTCTACCAAGTTCAACGCCGATTGACTTGCCCGCAAGTCCATAATTACACCATAATTACTTCCTTTCTCAACAAAATTTGCTCAAAATGGTGAAAAAGTGGTGATAAATATGCTCGTTAATTATTGTTCGCACAATTTCACATTAATTAAAGGCTTAGAAAATTTCCACGTTTTTGAAAAATGTTGCCGCGTTTTTTCACCTTTTTGGGTTTGCCAATAGAAGCCCTGGTTCGAACCCAACGCATAACGTAAGAGTTACCGAAAAGACAACCACCCATTAGGCCATCAATTACTTGACAGATTCTCTTGTAAAAAAGATTGAAATTGTCACTCGATTATGTCATCTTTAGGGGTGTAATTCAACTGGATCAACACCCAAAAGTTTTGTACAAAAATGGGCATGGACCCAAACAAAATTTGGTCAAAAATTTTGGTAATTTTACAAAAAAAACCCCCAAAATATTTTGGGGTCTGGGTCCGGAACACGGAATTCTGAGCACCCGGATACCGGTCCCGAGTAATTCACCGAAAACATCTGGATACCGTCATCAACTTATTTGTGGGGAGACTTTAGGGCATTGGGGCATTGAGGTCGCTCCAGAGTCTCGACATCGGGCCTTAGTAAAAAAATTGCTCTTTTTTGTGGGGTTTTTCGGTCTCGAATTTTGGTGCATTTCTTTTTTTAGAATGGTCTCCGCCTTCTTTTCCGCCATGGCCGTATTGGCCGCAGCGGATTTGGCCCCATTTTTGTTTGCTCTTATTATCGGCGTTCCATCGGCTGTGCTGTACTGCTTGGAATTGTGGATGATCATCACCAACTTCACCCATTTCCGCTCTTCATTTTTTATTCTCGTCATTGTTCGCGCAATTTGCGTATAAATTTTACAGAAATTTTTCATTGAAATTTTCTTTAAATAATTTTATGAAATTTATTTATTTAGTAATTATCCGAAAATACAAAATAAATGTTTTCTAAATTTTTTTCACTTCTCCATAAAATATTTGTTTATTAAAGCTTTTAATTTTTACAATATTTAATTATTATTTTGTTTTTAATATTATTTTACATTTCAGAGCCTGGTCAATTACGTTGTCGCCTTTTGTTCGCTTCGTTTAGGCAAAATTGGCTTGTTTCTGGCGCTTTATCTCAAATTGCCACGGATTTTGTTGGCTTTTATGTTTTTTATCGCTTACTACGCATTCCATGTGGAAAATATATTGACGGCACTTTTGTTGCTGAACCGGTTCAGCTCCATTCTATGCCCAATGAATTATGAAAAGGCGCAACACAAAATTATATTTTTGATTTATTATTATTATATTTTACAAAATTTAAATAAATGGCTTGTTTACCGATTAATATTAAAATTTAAAATAATACATTGCAAGGTTTATTATGTTATTTTAAAATTTTTTGGATTTAGTCCTGGGTTTTTTGGCCGGCAATTTGAACAAAATTCAAAATCTCGGCTTACTAATCCCGAGTTTTTTTAAAATCCTGAACACACCGACCCGCTCTAAAAGTATTTCGACAATTAATTATATTTTTTAATTTTTATTTACAATTTGTATTTTAATATTAAAATTTGTTTAATTACGAATGCCTAATTTCAGAATTATTTAATTTTAATTTATTTTAGTTATGGCGCCGCGGATTGCCCGTCTTTATGGCAATTACATTCATTCTCCCATTACCATTCACAGCTCCAATTTTCAACTTGGACATGTACATTCACATTCAAAGCGACAATGTTAGCTTCACTATTGACGATCACAAGACGGCCAATGTGCGTGTGTTTTCACTTTAATATGGCTGATGTTTGTGTGGGTCAATTATGGCATTTTTAATTAATTAGTTAAATTTAATTTACAAATGCTAAATCAAATCAGATCAGATAAGCTACATCAAAAAAACCGGTCAAAAATGCAAAACATTAATTAAAAAAAGGCTTGGCATCCCGACCCCGAAGCCCGTCATTTTTTTGGGGCTTTCGCCTTCGAACCCCGATTTACGACTATTTGGGGGGTTTTAGTTGAAAAAACCCACGAAAATTTTGTTGGGTTTTTTCGTCGAAAATCTCAACCTCCCCGACATCGGTGTGCGAACCCTAATTAACGATGAATTGATTTTTGGAGAGCCTTCGCGTAATGATCGGTCTCGTTTCTTGCTCAAAGATCACAATCCAATCATGATGATCGGGGGGTCGGGGAGAGGGATCACATTTTGTGGTCTCGTTCTGGCAGTTCCGACATGTTTTCGTGGATTTAGTCTTGACCTCTTGGACTCGTCGTCTAAAGATTGAATTTTAAAAAAGGTTTTTGCAGGAGGTGAACAGCAGCAAATTTGCTGCTTGGTCGTCCATCCTTTTTGGCGTTATTTGCCTGCTGCTCAATTTGGCATCACTTTTTGCCTACAAATTGTGCCGTTGCCAAAATGCCGGCCTCCAAAATGCCGCCAATTCACAATTTGAACGTAAAATGACCATTTACACGGTGTTCACCTTTTTTGGCCAGTTCATCATGGCCATATTCACGGTCACTATTTATTCAAAAAAAACTTTGATTAAAACGTCTGATACTTTCTGAGAATCAATTTACCCCAATTTTTTAGAATTTTAAAAAAGAAATGAGAAGTTTCTCGCTTAATTGCGGAATCTTTTTGCCAAAAAATGATTATTTTTGATCAAAAAAACCGGGAATCGGGGATTAGTCAAATGGAACTCGAGAAGGTTCAGCTTCTTCTTTCGAAGGCCTCGACCTGAAATTTGTTCGGGATTTCTTTTGAAATTCAAAAAACCTTGTCACGATCCGGTCTATTTTTATAAAAACTCCGGGTTTGCAAAAAAAAAATTATATTCATTTTTATTAATTTTTAGCTTATTGTCTACGCGACGGCCTCACAGTTTGTGGACGAGCAAAACAATCGTTACGCTTTGCTCCAAGCGTGGTTTGGCATCACTTTGGAGCAGGACGACTTGCTGTTTCTTGCCAATTTCAACCAATGCCCGTGGGTCAACGATTTGGCCACAGTGGTCATTCCGGCATGGTATAATTAATTTACAGGGAATTTGTGTAGGCGTTTTTCGGGGGCGGAAATTGTTTCTTTTAATTTGTACATAATTTTAAACATTTCTTTCAAACAATTATTATTTTATTTTATTTTATTATGTTAAAAATAACAACAAAAAATGTTTAGGCTTTTGTTATGGGCCTCCACAAAAATGCGCCAAATCATTGCCAAAAAGTTCGAATGGGTGGGCCGGTTTGAGAAAAAGAAGCTGCCGCCGGTGAGCAACAGCGTCCACCAGCAGAATGGCACAATTTTCGTCAAATCAATGCGCCCGAATGTGCATGAAGTTTGATGAAAATATGATAATGATGAATTTAATTATGTGTGAATCGATTTTATGTTTTCATTTTTATGGAGCGGAATTTTTTAAGACTTATTACCTAGTCTAAAAATTTTTTTTTTGAAATTTTTAGAATTAGGAAAAACACCTCGGTCTTGGGTGGTCGTCATTTTCATTCTAAAATATGACTCAGTCCGGGACTTCCGCGATTTTCGGCCCGATTAGAAACCCGCTAGTTATTATTAGAGACAAAAAAGATCATTTCATTAGCATTTTATCAGGAATTTCTATTAAACAATTCATTTTTTCTGTCCTCAAAATATTTGAAAACAATTCGATGTTTAAATTTTAATTTCGTCATCATTTTTAAATTATTTTAAAATTCCAATTTTTGTTCAACTAATTCACTGCGCTAATGATGATGATGATCATCATCTTCATAATTGCTTGCATCACTTTCTTCCGCGTCAGCTGAGCAGCGCAAGAGAAACCTATCAAACGACGACGACGACGTTCCATCCCCCACAGCGATCGGAATTGCTTATTGCTTTAGGGGGGACTGATCGGAATTGCTTATTGCTTTAGGGGGGACTGATCGGAATTGCTTTTTTCGGGTTGGCGATGATTTGTGTCCTGCCCACGCCTTCCCGATCAAAGCTGGAACCGAACAAACCAACCAACCCTCAATATATGCCCCCATGGGTGGAACTTTACGGAACGATTCAAGCCGATAAATATGGGAAAAGGCCATTGTTGATTGATTGACAAAGACAAAAAAAAAGACAAATAAATAATCTAATCATTTTAAGGTAACTTGGACAAAAAAGGCAATCATCTTAAACAAACATTTAAATTTTTTAACAGTTTGGCGTTCTGATAAAAAAAAAGAAAATGAATGCCGATTGACGGCATTTAGACCGGTTGGCATTTTGAATCGAATTGATCACGGTTCATTTGCTATGCGCAGTGCATTTTCAAATACATCTTTAATACGTTGTGCATTTACTAATGCTTCAGTTCGAATACGCTCCGCATTTGCCATTGTCTCATTGCGGATACGTGCCGCAGTCTCGGCGATCTCAGATTGGATACGTTCCGCAGTTTCCTTTGCATAATCTCGGAGACGTTGTGCATTTGGCAGCGCTTCGGCCGGAGTACTCTGCACATTTTCCTTTGCCTCATTACGGAGAAGTTCGGCACGTTCTCGCGCCTCATCGTTAAGCTGTCTCGAATTTGCCAATATTTCATTTAGCAAATTTTGCGAATTTTCAATTGACTCGATGAGCAAATGTTCGGCATTTTCCAATGCGGCCAATAATTGTGCATTTGGCTCCAATGCCGCACTTTGGGCACTTAGGGATGCCCTTCCCCGTTCCATGTGTTCCTTTGCCTCGTCACGGACACGTTCAGCATGTTCAGTTGCTTCTTGACGGACACGATCCGCAGCTTGCAATGCTTTGATTAAGGCATCGTTTGCTTTCATTAATCTCGACACAGACTCGTTTTGAATTTTTGTCGCAGTTTCCAATGCTTCTTCTGCATCATTACGGGCTTTCAATGCTTTTTCTGCATCATTACGGGCTTCCAATGCTTTTTCTGCATCATTACGGGCTTCCAATGCTTCTTCTGCATCATTACGGGCTTCCAATGCTTCTTCTGCATCATTACGGGTACTTTGCGTAATTGTTGTTGATGATTGCGCATCATTCAATGCTTTATGCCATAACCATTGCACAGCTTCCAATGCATGCGTAGTAAGCGCTTTTGATTTTTGCGAATCTTTCACTGCAATACACCACAAACTTTGCACAGCTTCCGAAATGTGAATGCGCGTCAGTTGCGCACCTGACAATAGTAGTAATGCGCGAGAGTCTTGGTCTCGAAAAATCTTTTTGGGGTCTTGTATCGGTCACGGGTCTCAGGGTCATGTCTCAAGTCTCGGTGTAAGTCTTGGTCTCGAGTCTCGGAGTCAAATCTCGGCCTGGGGGTCAAATTTCGGCTTGGTCTCGAATCTCATGGTCATGTCTCGGTCTCAAGTTTCGATCTCGAGTCTCGGGGTTAAATTTTGGCTTGGTCTCGAGTCTTGGAGTTAAGTCTCGACCTCGAGTGGGGCCAAGTTTCGGTCTCGGGTCTTGGAGTTAAGTCTCGACCTCGAGTGGGGCCAAGTTTCGGTCTCGGGTCTCGGAGTTAAGGCTTGATCTCGAGTGGGCCAAGTTTTGATCTCGAGTCTCGGTCTCGACTTTCGGGCAAGTCTCGGTCTCGAGTCTAGGGGTTAAGTCTCGATCTCGAGTGGGGCCAAGTCTCGATCTCCAGTAGGGCCAAGTTTCGATCACGGGTCTCGGGGCCAAGTCTCGGTCTCGGGTCTCGGAGTTAAGGCTTGATCTCGAGTGGGCCAAGTTTTGATCTCGAGTCTCGGTCTCGACTTTCGGGCAAGTCTCGGTCTCGAGTCTAGGGGTTAAGTCTCGATCTCGAGTGGGGCCAAGTCTCGATCTCCAGTAGGGCCAAGTTTTGATCACGGGTCTCGGGGCCAAGTCTCGGTCTCGAGTCTCGGTAAATTTTAGGTCTTGAGCACACTCACTACCTGACAATGCCCAATTGCGGCTGCGTTGAACAATTTTCAATGTGTCCGTTTGAAGTTGATGCGCTTTTACCAGTTTATTTTCGATATGTTGCATAATGCTTCCGACATTTTTTAATGGATCAAAATCACCCGTTTGGACAGTTAGTACAATTCCAGCATAACATGTTGGGCAAGTGTTACGAAGTGATTCCCTTAATATTTATTCGAATTTCATGTAACAAAATAAATTTGTTTTCGTTTTCTAATATTTCTTTTTTTTCATTATTTTTTGTGAATATGTAAAGCATTTTTGTTTATTTACCACTCTGTGAAGCACTTTTCATGAAACACATGCTAAATTTTATCAAATTAAGAGAGTAGAATTATTTATAGTGTCAGGACGAAATGCCAACCGGTCAAAATGCCAACCAGACCTAAAACGGTCCAATGCCAATTGGTCAAAAATATGAAAAAAAAATTTTGATAAAAAAGCTTTTATCATATGGTTTTGGCCCAGTTGGCAAGCCGGGTTGGCATTTTGATCTAGCGCATTATATTTAATAATTAAATAAAAAACATAACAATAATATGAAAACAGGAAAAAAAAGAAATAAGAAAGATCAGGAATCTTCTAAAACTATTTTTCTATCAATTTTAAATTTAATTGGGCTTTAAAAGCTCTACCGCTGTATAAAACTCTTTTGTTAAATTATTAAAGACTCTTATAATATTTGCAAAGCTTATATAAATTTTTCTTTTTAAAAATGAATCCGGATTAACTCCAGGGCCATAAATGTGAATCAATGCTTATAATCATTTCGCCTAAAATAACATAAAACTTGAGGGGCATAATAAAAATGGCATACGCGGCATGGCAACAATGTCTGGAGCTTTTCACCGTTAATCCATTTCTGAGTGACAAATGTTACATTTTGTTGAATTAATCTCTTCTCCATCAGAAGAACCACCTTTTAAAAATAATTAAATTGAATATTTTCAGTTAATATCGAATTTTTTTGAATATTTAAAGAGTCTAAAAAATTTACACTTACAGCGACCATATTCCGCAAAAATAAATAATGCAATAATAATTGTAATGGAATACATGAACTCCAAACAATTAAAATAAGTTCAAGTTGAATATTTTACAATCGCCAATTTTTTATATAAAATTTCCAATTGTTCAATAAAATGATAAATAAAATAAATTGAAATCTGCTTGCTTTTTACATACACATAACCAACCAAACAATGGGAAAATGCTCTTCGTAAATGGACAGAAAAATTAAAAGCACGATGAACTAGATCTTCTGCTGCTTATTGATTATAAAATGGGGAAAAAAGCTAACCCGAGTTTTTGTAAAATAAAAATGATGGCTTTTACTTTACTATTTTTATCATTTTGATGGGTTGTCCATTGATTGGCAAATTGAGCAGTGACAGATTGTCCAGTGAATTGTACAATAACAGATTGTCCATTGACGGCTTGTCCATTGACGGCTTGTCCAATGACGGATTGTCCATTTGTCCATTGACGGATTGTTCATTGACGGAATGTTTGGACCGCGTTTTGCACCGAAAAGCTTGTGACATTAATGATGATTTATTGTGTTGTTTTTTTTTCTTAAATTTCCTGTGTCGACAATTTGTCCACCGTTCATTCATTGTCCTCCCCCCCCCCCCCCCACCGCTCACGCGGCAACAAAAGCGGCGTCAATTTGAGAGGGAAGAACAAAGGGACGAGAAGCAAGCAGTTCAGGGGTGGATGGGACAGGCAGCACAGCATTATATGGCCAAACATTGTGTGTTACTCGCTATTGCTTTTGGTGGAACTGCGCGCTTCCTTCCCGCATCGCGTCAACCCCCCGGGGGGTTTGTCTGTCTCCGATTAATTGATTGGCCTCTGGGCGCGATTTGCACGGCGCCTAGAGCAGCACCCGTAGCAAAGTAAAAACAATGAATGGCCCCCTCCGGCCCATTCCATTCGCGCACCCCCCCCCCCTCCCTTTTATGTTTCTTTATTGCGCACAATGACAAATGACACGATGGGCCGGAGAATGTTGCTTGCCCCCCCCCCCGGGGATGGGAGGTCATCACCACAAATCATTCATTCATTCACTTTGATCACCGCTTGATCAGATAGATGCCCGTGTGGAGGGAGGGGGCGGGGCAGGGCACTGATCTTTTTTTTCGTGAGTTTGCAGCTCGCGCAGCATGCAGCGAAGCACGACTGTCTGCCCCCCTCTTCAGAATGTATATAAAGCGCTTTCCAATAGGCCAACAAGGCTAATCGTCGGGTTGCGCAGCAATTACTTTCTCCCCCCCCCCATTAGTTTACCTATTCCACAGCTTTTGGATCAAAAACATTTCCCTGTAACCAACCAACCAGCCGTCGTCTCCCGCTGCATTTAATTTTATATTTTTCCCCAAAATTATTGCCCAATTAAGTGGGTCCCTCCCATTCATTGTTTACTCTGGCCATAAAAGCACTAACAAATTTAAATATTTAACAATCAGATTAATTTACTCATTTTTGATCAATTCTCTAAGCTTTCCACACGAGAAAATTCTGTTCCCAAAAAGGCGAAAATGCTTTAAAAATGAAAAATTCTGTCATAAAAACCCCTCTCTTTATGTGTTATTTCGCTACACTTTTACACCTTCAAACAGAAACATTCCCTCCCCCCGTTTTGCAGATCAACATGACCAAGCTGGACCGAAGGCCGCTCGGTGAGGACGATCACGAGCAGCAACATGACGACCCGAAGAGCGCGTTGCGCGAGTCGGCACAGTTGCGCCGTTCGGCATTCATCGGCGTTGCCATCGGCACCGCTGCAGTGCTGACAGCGGTGATTGCGGTGCCAATGCTTTACAACTACATGCAGTTTGTGCAGTCGTCGTTGCAGGAGGAGCTCGCGTTTTGCCATCACCGAACCATTGGGCTGTGGGACGAATATGCTAAGGTTGGTGGGCCAATAATGACGACGATGATTCACGGTTGAGTCTGATTGATCACTCTTCCATAAATCTTCTCTTCTGGTCTGATCACCAACCACTTCCTGTACAGGTCCAACATCTGACCGGAAACGACCGCATCAAGCGGTCCTCTTATGCACGCGCAGGTGGCACCAGGCGGTAGCAGTGGCGGCTATGCCAGAGCCGGAGGAAGTGGAGGTGGTGGCACTCCATCTGGAGGCGGTTACGCGTCAAGTGGAGGCGCGGGAGGCGGTGGCGGAAGCTCCGGAGGCGGTGGTGGTGGCGGAAGCTCCGGAGGCGGTGGTGGTGGAAGCGGCGGATATGCCAAGTTCGGTGGCTACGCCTCGTCCTCCGGTGGCGGCCCATCCGGAGGTGGACAAAAGTGCACGTGCACGACGGGCCCCTCTGGTGCACCGGGAACGCCCGGCGGGGACGGAGCGCCAGGCGATGACGGACAGCCTGGCGGGCCTGGACAGCCCGGCACGGACGGACAGCCGCCCGCCCCGTCCGGCGGCAACAGCTGCACGCCCGAGTGCCCGTCCGGACCACCAGGTTGGCTGGCAAACAATTTCAGTCCGAGCTCAATCGCTTGGCTTAAATCATTTCGTGATCAAAAATGGACTCAATTAATCAATCCGAAGCTGACATTTGGATCAGTCCAAAACCAATAAATTTAAACTTGCAGGACCTCCCGGACCCGGAGGCCCGAAGGGACCGCCCGGAAACTCGGGATCACCCGGAAGCACACCGGAGGGCGGCTAGTGAGTTATTATTTGCTTAAAAATGCTGTACAAAGAATTGTTTTTCAAAAATTGAATATTTTGAAATTCTTTTACAAATTTTAAAATATATTTTGAAAATAATTTGACTATTTAAATAGGGTATTTATTATGTTGTTTTAATTTAATTTGTGATTCAGCGGCGGTTCACCGCCCGGTCCGCCTGGACCTCCCGGCCCGCCCGGCTCACCCGGAGGCTCTGGACAGCCCGGCCAGTCTGGACCTCCCGGACAAATGATTGGCGGTAAATTTGAATAAAATTGAATTTTCAGACAAATCAGATCAGCGCATCAAAAATTTATTTGCAGGAAGTGCTCCTCCAGGCCCGCCTGGTCCTCCTGGACCGGCTGGACAGCCCGGACAGCCTGGCCAACTCGGATCGAATGTGAATTCGCAAATAATGTTTCAATTCAAATTTAATTGCTTCCATTTTTAGGGCAATTCTCAGCCTGGCCCGCCCGGACCTCCCGGCGACGCGGGACCTCCCCGGAGGGCCCGGAAACCCTGGCGGGCCCGGAGGACCCGGTTCGGCCGGCACGCCTGGCACCGGTGGAGCTTGCGTAAGAACTTTTTTTCAAAAAAATTGTCTCTATTTTTACAAATTTTCGCAATTTCCAGGATCACTGCCCACCGCCGAGAACTCAGTCCGGCTACTGATGAGGCGGCGGCGCCGGCGGCGGATGACACTTTTCAAAGACAAAAAACAATCGTTGAAAAAGCAATTCCAAAATATAAAATAGAAACAGCCGTCAGAAGCTTCATTCTCAACAACGCAACAAATATTTGTTGCCCTATCAGTCACATAAATAGTCTCCGTTCGTTCGTTTGTGTACAATTTTGCTCAATTTTTTTTTGTCTCAATGTTTGGCTGGCGCAAATTGTCTCTCCTCAACAAAATTCATTTTTTCTTTTTATATTTTTATGTGTCTTCTAAAAAACAAATCATTTTTCAAACACTTTTCACCTCATATTTAAATGGAAATAATCACACAAAAATGGAATAAACGAAAATGCCTACAAACAAACAAAATGTGTTGGAACATTTTGCCAATTTGGGTCGGATTTGCCTTGTGGCGCAAATGTCAAGTAATCGATGTGTCATTAGCACGCCCCGTAATTGGACCAAGTTGCTACAACAGTCCCTTCATGAAGACTCCGACACCCCAAAATATCCCCGACATTTCCATCCCCGACCCCGACTTCTTGTCAAACCCGACCTTGATGCCCCGCACTACAAAATTAAATTGGCTTCAAACATTCAAACGGAAGAAGCCACCAAATTGTGTCATTTAATCTTTTCCGTTTAAATTTCTTCCACAAAATTCACTCCGTCCATTCACTCGTTGGGGGCTCACTCGGACCTTCGTTTGCCTCAACCATCCTGAAAATAACCAAATTTTAATGACGGGAGGAGAGTTTTAGGATATTCAGTCAGTCCCCCCTACCCATTGCCGATGTCCCCGTCTGTGAAGCTGACGATGATGAGATTCCATTGACGGGTCCAATCCCACTTAATTGCCTCCTTCTCCCAATTAGTCCATTTGTCCTCTTCTCGCCCAATCGGACAACGCACCAATAGCCAATAGTCTTTGTCAATTTGTCGCAATGACAATCGCTCCCCCGTCAAATTGTTCTTCAGCTTAAATGGTTCAATGCCATAAATCGGTGAATGCAGAAAACGGATGATGAAATTGACCGGCTCCAAAGCACTGTCAAATGACTAAAACGAAGGGATAATTACCTAACTCCCAAACTGATTATAAGACTGATAAATTACCTTTTCGAGTCCTTCAATTCCTGCCAAATAACTACCACAATCAAACATCTTCGGAAGTCCATCCCCGTGGGGAGTGATCAACCATTTGACCACGGCTTGGGCAGAAGAAGCGTTGGCGTTGTCTTCAGCCGGAAATGCCGGGAAAAGATCAAAGGAATCAATCGATCGGAGATTTCCGCAATTGCGAAGAATCGCCGGAGAGATTTGTCGCAAACGCTCCAATTGAAAGGAGTCCAAAGAAAAACCGCAAATGTTGTCATTGACCAAAGGCCAAATATTTTGCCAAATAATGGCCCAGCTTCGGCTTTGGTCGTTGGAGGATTGAATATAAACATTAGTCCCGGAAGAGGCGAAAAAACGGCAAAAGCGTTGAAGAAATTCGATGACGCTTTGGTCGATGTAACTAAATTATTCATTCTCTTTTAACACTTTGTAATTAGGAAAGAAGCGACCAGATTTCAATGTGTTTGAAGCCGGTCACATTCTTTGGAAGCTGTCCTTGAGGAATCGGAAGCCGTTCACCAGAGCGTTTGTTGAAAATTTCTGCGCCATTTCCACCGTCCGCGCGACAAATTTTCATCGAACCCAACGACCATTCCCTCGACTTGAAATGGACGTCCACCAAAACGTCCAATCGATCACTGATCAGCGCCATTTTCAGTCCGAGCTCAAATGGGTCAAGAAAGGCGAAGGCTCCGAGCAAAACGTCGGCACAAATGAAATTGAAATTTAGAATTAGCGTTTTTGATTTGTGGGGAGGGAATGTTCGGGAAACCCCGGCCTCCCCGACCCCTGATTTTCCCGCCCCGAGGGGTCGGGGAGCAACCCTACTCTTAAGGCACATGCGCAAAGAAGGGTTTTGCCTAAAAATGTTAGCCCTATTCATCAGGCAATAAACTCACATTCCCTCCATTTGCTGTTGCTGCTCCGATTCGCTTTCGTTGTCCGACATTTTTAGAATTATTTTTAGCGTGCCGATAAAGCAATGCTAAATATGATCCAATTTTAGGAGATGGGTATTTTTGCTCAAAAATCAGAATAAAATGCTTTTCAAAGGCCCGGGGCAAAATGATCCGTAGCAAATGTTTGTTGATGTGTCGAGGAAAAATGATTATTTGGAATTGGAATGGACTTTTTTTTAAATGAGGTTAAAGCTTTTAGGAATGGGCCGGGAAGAAAATTTAAAAATTTCAAGGAACTACATATATGGAACCGGTTCCGAATCGGTTCCAAGCTCTTTGCAGTTCCGGAACCGGGGCATCATTGGGGTGAACAGCTTTAATCGGAACACCACAATTTTGCACATTTTGATTCTCAATTTAATATTAAACAAAAAGAAATAAAATTAAAAACAATACTGTAAGAAGCATTTGCTTTAACCTAGGGTTGCACGGGACCGGGACTTTTGGAAACACCGGGACCGGGACTAAATTTGGTCCCGGTCAAAAAAAACCGGGACTGCTGGACAAAAACAAGAAAAAAAATCATTTTGTAAAAACCGGGACTTTTATAGTGGGATTTTAAAGGAATTTTGAAAAACCGGGACCAAAATTTCAGTACCAAAATTTGAAAAATTGACTATTTCAGTACTGGTCCCGGTCCCGTGCCACCCTACTTTAAACTCATTAAAATGAAGCGGTCGCGCAAAACTTTTGGATAAAAAGAAAAAGTTGGCACACTTAGACAAAATTAAAGCTTTATAAAAAAGCGGGGCCGTTTAAGGGCGGTCCGGTATGTTTTAGTATGCCGTGAAAATGGGCATTTATTGTCATAAAAATTAAAATTTTTAATAAAATAATGCATTAGCGCAATTTTTTCAAAATAAGTTTATTTCAATCGAAATTGCTCAATTTATTGAAAGTATTGAATTTCAATTTTTCACGGCACTCTCACAAGTGTAAATGAACTAATTTTCTTGCCGTTTGAAAGATGGTCTTTAGTAGTGCTTTTTTCGGCCCAAGAAAAATAATTTTAGGCCGGGGGGGAAGGGGTACATTTTCTGAAATTATATAGTGGTTATTTGAAAATTGTAAAAGTTAATTACCTATTAAGGATACATTGTGTTTTTATTACATTTTAATTATGGATAAAAACAAAAACATTGCCAAATGGGGGGAGGGGGGAATGCTTTGATTGCTTATGTACTCGTCCATTTTTCAGGCTCTGACCCGTTCGTTGTGTGCAAAACATCGCGTTGTTTGTTGACGACTGCTCAGCAGAACATCGGCGGATCACTTTACCAGCGAGGGGGGGGGGGGGGGGGGGGGGCATTTATGAGCAAAAGTGTGCGTTCTTTGCTAATGGAAAGAATTTGTCTTTCAATGGGCTTGGGGGGGGGGGAGATGTTTGGTGCTGTCACTCCCCCACATTATCTTTCAAAAATCTCTCTCAAACATGAAGGTGAAATATATAAAAATTAAAAAAAAATTAATTTTATTAAAATAATTAATTTAATATATTTGAAATATTCACAGTATTCACTAGGGTTGGACATAAAGATTGTTATGATTTTGGGGAAAATTTCTTAAGCCGTCGTTGGATTTGGCCAAATTTTTCTGCTACATATGTCCATGGGAATCAACATGTCTGTCTTGGCCATTGTCTGTACCAGTGTTATGCTCTTCCATGAATTTTGAATCTGTTCCTGTTCTGTTTGTCTCAATGTTTGGCTGGCGCAAATTGTCTCCCCGTTTTTTTTTTTTTTTAATATTTTTATGTGTCCTGATTAAGACTATGATTATTCGGTAGTGATGCTTGAGAGTCTCGGGTTTTTGGAATCTTGTCCGTCTCGGGCTTCTAGTCTCGGAAACGCATTGCAGCGAACCCAACGACCATTCCCGCGACTTGAAATGGGCGTCCACCAAAACGTCCAATCGATCACTGATCAGCGCCATTTTCAGTCCGAGCTCAAATGGGTCAAGAAAGGCGAAGACTCCGAGCAAAATGTCGGCACAAATGAAACTGAAATTTGGGATTATTATCTTTTAATTTGATCATTAGAATAAAGCTTCGATTCTGGGCCCCTTCCCGGGAGAGGGTCCCGTTCCTTCTCCACCCCAAAACCCAAATATTAAATCGTGAATTTGATATTTTTTTTTTTTGGCGCGCGCAAATGACGAATTGCCCGGCGGCGTAAATGGCCACGTTTTATTTAATAAAAACAGCACCAAAAAATGACTAAAATTAAATAATTTAGTTGGTATTTAATAGTATTTATTTCAGGTCGGCTAACTCTCGGCACATTGACCAATTATTATTTTGTTGATTTGAAATAAAATTTAAATAGGTATCCCATAGATTTGGGTGCTTAAAAATAGGCAAAGTTGTTGAAATGTCAAATAAATTAAATGTTTTTTACTAGGGTAGGACGGGACCGGGACTTTTGGAAAAACCGGGACCGGGACTAAATTTGGTCCCGGTCAAAAAAAACCGGGACTGCTGGACAAAAACAAGAAAAAAAAATGCTTGGCAAAAAAAAACTCTGACATTAAATGAATAAACTTCACGGCAACAGAAGAAGCCAACAATTATTGTGTGCCGTTTAATCCGATTTTCCGTTTAAATTCCCTCCGCTCCATTCACTTCTTAGGCTCACTCGGACCTTCGTCGTATTCCTCAGCCATTCTGAAATAAGTAAAATATTTTAACGAAATAAGTTTTAACGAAATAAGTAAAGATTTTAACGATTCAGTCAAATCCGTACCCGCAGCCAATGTCCCTGTCTTCGAGGTCGATGATGACGCAATTCCATTGACGGATCCATTTCCACTCAATTGCCTCCGTCTCCCATTTAGACCATTTGTCCTCTTCTCGCTCAATTGGACAACGCACCAACAGACAAATGCGTTCGTTAAAACGTCGCAATGTCAATCGTTCCCCCGTCAAATTGTTCTTCAGGTCGAATGGCACAAAGTAATTAGCATCAAACCAAAGTCTGATGATGAAATTGACCGGTTCAGAAGCATTGACAAATGACTAAAACGAAAGGATAATTAATTACCCACAAATAATTATACAAATTAAATTACCCCTTTGAGTTGTTTAATCCCTGTCAAATAAAAGCGACAATGAAGCATCTTCAAAAGGCCATCCCCGCGGGGGGTGTGCAACCATTTGGCCAGGGCTTGGCGAGGAGAGGCGCCGGCGGTGTCCCCGGCCGGAAATTCGGGGAAAAGATCAAAGGAATGAATCGATCGGAGCTTTGCGCAATTGCGAATAACAGTCGGAGAGAATCGTCGCAAACGGTTGAGCTGCTCGAAATCCAAACGAAGTCCGCAAATGTTGTCGTTGACCAAAGGCCAAATATTTTGCCAAATAATTTCCCAGCTGCGACTTTGGTCGACGTCGGAATCAATTGCAACATTTGTTCCGGAAGAGTCGAAAAGATGGCGAATGCGTTGAAGAAATTCGATGACGGTTTGGTCGATGTAACTGAAAGTAAAATACATATAAATTTTTCGTTAACTCTTTGGTACTTTTCGATTATGTGCAACCAGATTCGAGTTGTTTTTTTTAAAGCAACAAAGAAGCATTGATTCTAATTGCAATAACCGAAAAGAATCAACTTAAAGGAAACCGACCTGATTTCAATGCGTTCGAAGCCGATCACTTTGCCTAGAAGCTGTCCTTGAGGAATTGGAAGCCGTTCACCGGAGCGTTTGTTGTCAATTTGTGCATTCCCTCCGGCTGCGCAAACAATTCTCAGCCGACCCAACGACCATTTTCTCGACTTGAAATGGACGTCCACCAAAACGTCCAATCGATCACTGATCAACGCCATTTTCAGTCCGACCTCAAAAGGGTCAAGAAAAGCGAAGACTTCGAGCCAAACGTCGGCACAAATGAAACTGAAACTTCGGAGATTTAAGACGTTTGTGATTGATTCATTAGAGTAAAGCAACGATTCTGGGCCTTTCCCGGTCCCGTTCCTTCTCTATTCCCCTCTCCCTTTCCTCCGATCTAATACCGGGCCGTCCCCGCCGGCTGAGCACGTCCCTGGGATAAATGCGGGGGGGGGGGGGATGTTCGGGACGGAAGACGGACTGATCTCGATGGGACAAATTAGGCAATAACTCACATTTCCTCCATTTGTTGTTGCTGCTCCTCTTCGCTTTTGTTGTCCGACATTTTTAGAATATTTATATTTTTAGCGTTCCGATAAAGCAATACTAAAATGAATGTGTCGGGAAAAAATGATTATTTGGGGAATTGAAAATGTTTTCCGCTCTTTCGAGACCCAACAAAATAAAGTTGATTATTATTTATTTTGTCGGTTGCGAGGAAACAATTTTTGAATGTCAACAATCTTTATGTACTTGTCGCAGAAATGAAGAAATCAATGAATGGATGGGGGGGGGGGGGGGTGGGGATGTGCCCTTTTTTAAAAACAAATCAGAAAATTTCTGGTCTCAAAAAGACCATCAACTCACTGCGCTTCAAGCACTCTCCGACTTGTTTGCCCCCATTGAACTCAACCTGCTCAAAAATTGGGTGGACAAAAGTATATGCCCAAAAAGTTCAACGCTTTATTTCTAAGCATATGCACCATTCTCATCAACTCCTTTTACCATAAGTTTTTAGTCTCAGATATGCCAAAGAAAAATCACATTCCTACTCCTAAAAAAATTGACATTGTGGAGGCAAAAAAAAATGGTCAAACAGATAGGGCTGTTTCTGCACAATTTGGTGTGAGTCATCGAGCCGTATCGAACATTTACAAGCGCTACAGAGCCGGAGATGATCTGCACCGAAAGCCAAGAAGTGGACGTCCAAAAAAATTGTCAATTAGGGAAGGGCGGATCGCACTTCGGGAAATTCAGCTCGATCCAACCAAAAGTGCCACCGACTTGGTCAATTGTGTCGCCACCAAATTTGACAAATGCATTAGCACAAGGACGGGTCGGCGACTATTGAACAGTGCTCAATTGTTTGCCCACAGACCAGCCTACAAACCGCTGCTGTCAAAAAAAACAGACTGGCTCGGTTGGATTTTGCGAGATCCTATGTCAATCATACCCCCCAGCAGTGGTCGACCGTGCTCTTCAGCGACGAGGCGCCGTTCCATCTCTACAATTCCGCAGTGCGTCGATTCATCCGCCGTCCCCCCCAAACGAGGTACCACAAGCGGTACATCGTCCCAACAGTAAAGTTTGGCGGTGGAACTGTGATGGTGTGGGGTGAGGGTTCAATTTTTGGACATCAATAAAATGTTAAAATTTAGGCTGCATGAGTCGCGACGGGTTGGGGCCTCTTGTTCGAATTCACGGGACCATGGACAGATTTCAGTACAGGGATATTATGCAAGCACATATGCTACCCCATTTGCGTGACAAAATGCCACCGGATGTTGTATTCCAGCAGGACAATGACCCCAAACACACTTCCGGCCTGATGATGGGCACAAAAAAACCTTTGACTCGAGGCTGGTTTGCAGACAATGGAGTTCCTGTTTTGGTTTGGCCGAGTCAGTCCCCTGATCTCAACCCAATTGAGCATCTCTGGGCGCACATTGGACGGCAGCTGAGGGGACGGCGGTTCAGAAATGGGGATGAACTCTTTGCACATCTCCAGTCGGAATGGGAGAAAATTTCAATTAATGTTTTAATCAAGTTGATTGATTCTATGCATTCCCGTTGTATGGCTGTTATAGAGGCTAAAGGTGGCCCAACAAAGTATTGATAAAGGAGTTGATGAGAATGGTGCATATGCTTAGAAATAAAGCGTTGAACTTTTTGGGCATATACTTTTGTCCACCCAATTTTTGAGCAGGTTGAGTTCAATGGGGGCAAACAAGTCGGAGAGTGCTTGAAGCGCAGTGAGTTGATGGTCTTTTTGAAGCTAGAAAATTGCGCTAAATTTAATCACTAACAGTTGGCTGGCTTCAACAGCTTTAAAAGCTGCTATGACAATTTTCATGTCCAAATATGTTTTGGGCATATACTTTTGTCCGATACTGTATATATCAATCGACTCCTCAAAAGTCGCTCTAATTCTAAAATTTTTCAAAATGAATGCTATTTCTGGGCTTCTCTCGACTATTCGCAAAAAAAAAAAAACATGTAAAAACTTGAAAATCCCATCTCTAATTACTAGAGCCGAGATTTATATTGACTAAAAACGCTAAATATTGACTTAAAATATTGACCAAAAAACCCCAAAATATTGACCAAAAAACCCCAAAATATTGACCAAAAAACCCCAAAATATTGACCAAAACCCCCAAAAGTGCCAAAATATTGATTAAAAATGTGCAAAAACTGATCAAATCCAGTCAAATTTTGGCAGGATGACATTTCATCCACGCGACACTTCATCCACTAACCCAAAATACGACACTTCATCCACTAACCCAAAAACGACACTTCATCCACGCGACACTTCCTCCACGCGACATTTCATCCACGAACCCAAAAAACGACAGAAGTACTAAAATGAGAAAATGAGTCATCTGTAAATCTTGCCATTGAATAATAAATTTTATTGAGAGCAATAAGTTAAAATTCAAAAAAATAAATATGCTAAAAATTTTGGCAATGAGCACAATTATGTCCTCTTCAAGAGTTGGATTCCGGGCCCGTTTCTTGGCATTTTTTACTTGTTCAAGCTTTTCGCGCCTAGATACCATTTAACTACGCCGGAAGAATAAATTTTGGTGCATTGAACTAATAAATAAGCTTTAAAATGTTAAACGTTAAGAAAAAAATTTCGCTAACTAATAAAATCACTGATTTTCTGCAGCTTTGTTTTTGCGAGCGAGTTATGCACGAAAAACGCGGTTTTAGTTGGAAATTTCGTCGTTTTAACTCACCTATCCAAACCTAAAAACCTCTGTTTTGGGATTTTCTACCTAAAATAAGGGCAGTGGATGAAGTGTCGTATTTTGGGTTAGTGGATGAAGTGTCGTTTTTTAGGTTAGTGGATGAAATGTCGCGTGGAGGAAGTGTCGCGTGGATGAAGTGTCGTTTTTGGGTTAGTGGATGAAGTGTCGTATTTTGGGTTAATGGATGAAGTGTCGTGTGGATGAAGTGTCGCGTGGATGAAGTGTCGCGTGGATGAAATGTCGGCGCCCCCAAATTTTGCGTAAAAACCTTCAAAATTCGTCATTTTTTATTAATTTTTCTCTCAATAAAAAATGTACTATTTTTCATTTGTTTTTGAAATTTTATAAAAAATATCAAATAAAAAAATTCTAAGAAAAATGTCGTTCTTTGGGGGTGGATTTTTGGTCAGAGAAAAAAGTCATTTTTTAGGGGTGCATTTTTGGTTTGAAAAATTTTTTGATTTTTGAGGGTACATTTTTCGTTTTTATTGCATTTTTCTTAACAAATTTTCGGAAAAAGTGCTTGAAATATTGAATTTCTTTCAAAAATTTTCGGAAAAGGCCTAAAAAAGTCGCTCTAATTCTAACATTTTTCAAAATGAATGCTATTTCCGGGCTTCTCTCGTGATTCCCTATTCGCAAAAAAACATGTTAAAACTTGAAAATCTCGGCTCTACTAATTACAATTAAAGACGCCCAGGAATCAATGATTTTAGGTGCATTTTTTTAAATTTTTGGTCAAAAATGCCAAAAATATGCTCGAAATATGCTCAAACCCCCAAAATATGAATTTTAAAGTTGACCAAAAAAGCTCAAACCAACGCGAAAAGGCTATTTTTGGCCCATATACCTCAGAACATGTAAGCACTAAAAATATGTAAAAACATATAAATCCGAGCCCTAGTCATAATAGACAAAAGAAATGACGAATTCAATATAAAAAAATTTGTTAATCAAAATGTGAATTGTTTTCAATCAATCAACATGATCACTTCTGTTCAGTGTTTATTTAGTGCCGAAAAGTTCCTTGTGGCGTTCACTCAGTTCCTTCATTGCTTCAGCCCCCAATTTAGTGATTTCCGAATAATTGTCCACGTAATTCTCCGCGGCAATCAAAAAGTCCTCCTTGGCCATCTCCTTCAAAATTTTCTCCTGAAATGGAATTAAATGTTATTAATATTTGTTATTGTTTTGCATATTTTGTACCTTCATGTCAACGATGCCGAACTGGCGTGCCAATCGGAATTTGAAAATGGCTGACTT
Organism: Globodera pallida; assembly: GCA_020449905.1. Lineage (NCBI taxonomy): Eukaryota > Metazoa > Nematoda > Chromadorea > Rhabditida > Heteroderidae > Globodera > Globodera pallida. Next base: position 171,757 of record JAIXHY010000055.1, read on the forward strand.
TTTGCTTTTCGTCAACAGAAAATCAGCGCATCGATTCACAACGGAATCCAACAAAAAACGATTCGCCAATAACAAAACGTTTTCAACACATTCATCTGAATATTTTGGATTCTATTTTCACGGAAGGGATTTTATGCATTAAAAATGGCCAAAAAACCATCCAACTCCATGTTGTGCGGATACATTGTGAAAATGAGTCGTTCAAAATATGCGACGGCATCCGGAACTTCGTCAATTTGAATATTTGGCGATTCTTCGGCGTTTGCTCCAAAAAACATAGCTTGGAAATATGTTGAGTGGGCCGCCAAAAGCTGAAAATGATTAAAAAACTAATTTTAAAATTTTAATTTAAACTCACATGTTTGTTCACATACACAACTTCTCCATTGACCCGCAAGGGATCTTTGAGGCGCACTCCGCTAAAGGAAAATTTGAATTTAGAAAATGAGAAACGAGAGGAAATTGTTTTGGATGGGACTGATCAAAAAATGTATCTTCTGATCAGTAGCATTTTGGCAGTCTGATCAGATCAGTTTTAAAACCAAACTTACGCCATTCCATTGGGCTCTTCCGCGACCACTTCGGCTTTGAACGTCACGGCGTCCGCCTTCTCATCGTAAAAGCCATTCTTCGGGTCCATCAATTCCTGTAAAATAAAAGAAATCTAATTAAACAATTTTTGTTCACCTTAATGGATGCAAACTGTTCATAGCCCCAACTACAAGTATTGGCTGTGAAAATGTTAAAGCTGTCCAATTCTCCTTCCGTCATAAGGCATTCACCGCTTTTCTTGCAAGAAATAACGCTGAATTGAACTGCCGCACGACAAGTCCAGGCCGCGTCTTAAAAATATTTAATATGATTTATTAAAGAGGGTTACCCAGCATTCACAAATTAAGCTCGCCCACCCGTTTCATCGCCATCGCAAAGCAGAAAAATGCCAACGTACTCAACACAATGATTGATTTCAATTCGCCACGGCAATCCGTTGATTAACTCCACCGGCTCACTAAACACATCCTTCGGCCCACGCCCATCAGAAAATTCTTGAAGTTCGGCATCCGAAACATTATTTGGCCGCGTTTGTACTTATTGTCTAAAAGACAAAATCCAACAAAAATTTGATTGAATATCGTTGCCCTTTTACCTTTGGTCTGATCAGTCTGATCACCACCAGTGTTCGACGAAGATTGGGGTCTGAATCGTTTCATTTGAATGGTGTGAGTATGATGGACAATATTATGAAAAAAATCAACAATTCTGTAAAATGAGCAAAACAAAGATTTTATAACGAATTCAGGGCCGTAGCCAGCCTTGGATTTCAGGGAAGGTGGGGGGGGAGCAACTCAAAAAGTTGATTTTAAGAGGTATGTTTTTCGGTTTTATGCTTATTGGTAGGAGGAAATTTTACCCAGTAAGACTAAACCGGACGTTTCACCGAATATTAATTTTTGTTTTCGTTGAATGTTTTCATCATTATGTCACCAATCAACGAATGGAGAAGAATTATAAAAGACTTTTGCATAATGGGAGCGCAGAGATGCAGAGGCCACACAGTGACTATTCCTTGATGAAACGTCTGCGTCCATTTGTCCAAGACATTTTGCTTCTTGCGAAACGATTTTTGTCGGATTCCGTTGGGGTTGCGTCAACAATCAGCAAAATTAGGCAATAGGAACGCCGCAAACCGAAAGTTTCACCAACTAATGCTGGAGGGGATATTTGGCCGAATGGGGCCCCATTTTAGCCTTAAAAATAAATCCGTCATTCACTGAAATTCGGACTGCCCGGTTTGGGGACTTTACGAATGGACTTTTGTCGAACGTTCTCCGAGTGGATGCTTCGAAGTCGTGAAAAGTGCAATTATAATCAAATCAGACGTTTTTTAATTCTTTTTTTTTAAATAAATAATCAAAATACCGTATTTCCTGTAATAGAGCCCCATGCTCAATTAGTGCCCCATGCTCTAATAGAGCCCCCCTTTTTAGAAGGGTTGAAAAATAGAGCCCCATGCTCTAATAGAGCCCCCCCCCCCATTTTTGAATTTTTTTTGCAAAAAATTGGCCAAAACCTTTGAATTTTTTACAATTGTGAATTTTTAGGAGAAATATCGATCTTTGGTGGTGGATAGAATGCCCATCAACAGAATTAGGATGAAATTGCTGTCATTTAAATTGCTTCTTCCATCTACGCAAAGTGGTTGATCCAATTTTCAACATTTTGGTATTTTCTCATCACTAGTTTTGGTATTTTAGTCCTTAATTTCATAATAACGTTTTGTCAATTCTTTTGTTCGCTGTGGGAATGTTTATTTGGTTCTGTAAAAGAATTTTGAATTAATTTAAATTAGAGTTGGCCGGGATCGGGATTTTGGTAAAAACCGGGATCGTGAAAGCCGGGATCTGAATCAGATCAGCATCTCGAACCGGGACCGGGACCGGGATTTCCACTTTTCAAAAACCGGGATTGGGATCGAGATTAGTCGGGATTGACAACAGCGAAATTTTTTATTATTTAAAAATATCTTCCATATTTTTTCCAACTTCTATTGCCTCATATCCATCATAAATTTTTTTGAGATCCTGATTAACTGTGGGGGGTGGGTGTGGGGGTCGGAAATTTTGAAATTTTAATGAGTTTTTGTTAAGAGATTTGCAACCAACATTTAAATAATTGTTGTAAAACTGAGGTCCAATACTTTTGCGACAGTTTCATTTATTTCATTTTGATGAGAGTTTTTGAATCCGTCCCGCATTAATTCGGCTTTCATTTGATCAAATTTCTATACCAAATTTTTACGTTCTTCCTTTCATTAAATCAGGGTGATCAGACGTCATAACTGTCCCATTCCCTAATAACGATACACTTGGAAGCGATTCAAAAAATGTTGTTATTCTATAATAAAATTTCTAAGTTCTAAATTGCAATTCCGAGCCTTTTACCTATATACGTTTTTATGAACGTTTGGCAGGTCATGAAAATGATACCGGGGATCAAATTTTTCGATGAAATTGATTTGAACAAAAATGATACACTTAGAAGCGATTTTTCAATTGAATTTTGATGTTTTTATCGAAAAATTTAGTTATTCAATAATAAACTTTCTATTCTGTCATTATTTTGGCAGGAAAATAGTCAAAATTGTCAAAATAATTTCACAAAATGTGTGCAAAAATTGGAAATTTGTTCACTTTTTCTAAAAAATATAGGTTGAACAATACAGCCCCATGCTCTAGTAGAGCCCCATGCTCTAATAGAGCCCCCCTTTTTGGGGGGATTGAACAATAGAGCCCCATGGGGCTCTATTACAGGAAATACGGTATAGTTGTTTTTGTGATATAATATTCATTGTTGCGAAAGTTCTCTTACTTTATCTCATAAATTTGAATGTTTTATTTGTGAGAGAGAAACTGTAAAAAGGTTACGGTTAATAAAACGACCCCCAACCTATTTTTTTAATATTTTATTTTTTTGCCCAAAATAGAGGAAACAAACAAGCGTCAAACATATTCTGCAGACAAAATGTATAGCCGCAGAGGTCAAATATTGTTTCAAAAGTCGAATTTAAAGGCATTTGCTTGCTAAACGACGTGACCGGCCGGTGCTCGTGCCCAGTGACACGGACATCAACGAGTTGCCATGGAAAATCGAAATTGCAACGTGTGATGGTTGCATTTAGAACTAACAGTGATGCACGAGAGTCTCGGTCTCGCGCTCGTGGGACCCTCGCCAGTGCTCTCAATTCACCTTCGAGAAAAAATGGCAAACGGCTTCTAAGTTGGCATTAATGGCATCGAGGGCTCCGAAAAATGGCATTGTAAAATGGCCTCCGCAAAAAATTCCCTTCATTTTTTTTGGTACGGACGGACTGCAGTAAATTTCTGATATTCAATTGGAGGGGGTCCACGTCGGGAAATTATTTAGAATTTTTTTTAATCTTTTTGTTAAAAGGAATTTTTAATTTTTGTTTGAGAATTCTGCTTCTCTGGAGGGAGGGGTCGGCGATGCCGACAGGCGCCACCGGGAAAAATTTTTTGGAAGATTTAACGATATTTGTTTAGAAAATTGATTGGGTTTCCCCAAAATTCCAAGAAATGGCAAAATAATGGCATTTGCCATTAAAAGAGGGCAAATTGAGAGCCCTGATCTTCGTCCTTAATCATTTTAATGAATCTGTCACAAATATTAATACCGCGAGTTTGATTTTTTTTTTTGCACGCAAATGACGAATTTGCCCGGCGGCGTAAATGCACAGCCACGTTTTTACATTCCCAAAAATTACTTTTTCGAAGAGAATTCGTTTCAAAATTCTGAACTTGAAAGAATATTCGAAATTTGTGGAAGACATTTTGTTTTATTCAACGCATTTTGCTTTACTAGGGGTGGCGGTCGGCGGTGCCGATAGGCGCCGGCAAGAAAATTTTGAATTTTTGACTCAATTTGTTAAGCAGATTTACAACCAAAAAATTTTAAAAATGCGGTAATTTTTTTGAATTTTACGAATAGAACGGGTCCGGTGGTCCCGATAGGCGCCGCCGGGGGAAAAAAGATTTTAGTGAATTCAGTTAGGAAAATGCGCCTAAAAGTTTTTTAGTCCATCCCCAGTAATTGCATCCTTTTTTAGAACGTAAATTGAATTAGCGAAATAACCCCACACTAAAATTTGGGTAAAATTGTAGTTTATGGGGGTGTGACCGAATTTGACTTTTTATAGCTCAATCGAAAGAGCTCGCTGAGCTGAGCACGCATATGCAAAAATTAATCGGGGGCAAGCACTTTGAAGCAAGTTATGAGCCCGGGACTGAAGTGTCTTTTGACTGGGGACTCAGTTGTTCACTGATTAAAAAATTTGCAAAAAAAACCATTTTATAAGGTTTTCTGAGTGATTTTTTTTGTGTTTTGACTAACAAATAAGAATCAATAAAAAATAATAATTATTAGATTAAAAGAATAAAATCGGTTCTCAGTAAGGGGATTCGAACCCCAACACATAACGTAAGAGTTACCGAAAAGACAAACCACTAAGCCATCAATTATTTTGAAATATCCTTGTAAAAAAGATTGAAAATTCACTCGATTATGCTATCTTTAGGGGTGTAAATTCAACCGGGCAACACCCAAAATTTTTGTACAAAAATTAACTTGACCCAAACAAAATTTTTTGGGTTTCTTTTGGTTTTTGCCCAAGTTGACCAAAACCAAAACCAAATTTTTGGTTTTTTTTGTACAAAAAACCCCAAAAAATTTTTGGTTTTGGTCCGGACTCTACTTTTCCCTGCCCGTCCGTTTTAAACCATTCCAAAATTAAATTGGTTCTTCAAACATTCATAAGACATAAGAGAGGAAACGAACAATTATAGTGCCATTTAATCAATTTTATTTTCGAATTCCCTCCGTCCATTCACTTTGTTCATTCACTTGGACCTGTTTTTGTGTCAAGCATCCTGAAATAAAATTTTAACAATGGGAGGGGAATTTTGAGACTATTCTCTTACCCGTCGCCGATGTCACTGTCTTGGAAGTTAACGATGATGCAATTCCCCGTATTCCAGGCCCACTGAATTGTCTCCTTCTCCCATTTAGCCCATTTGTCCTCTTCTCGTCCAATTGGACAACGCACCAACAGCCATTTGACTTCGTTTATTCGTCGCAATGTCAATTGTTCCCGCGTCAATTCGTTCGCCAGTTCAAATGGCACAAAGTCATCGGCCTCATCAAACAAAAAGCTAATGATGAAATTGACCGGCTCAGACGCATTGACAAAAGCCTAAAACGAATATTCCCAAGCTGATTTATACAAAAGAATGAGTTACCCCTTTGAGTCTGTCCATTCCCTCTGAATCAAAGTCACAACAAAGCATCTTCGGAAGGCCATCCCCGCGGGGGGTGAGCAACCATTTGGCCACGGCTTGGCGGGAAGAAGCGCCGGCGTTGTCTTCGGCCAAAAATTCGGGCAAAAGTCCAAAAGAATAAATTGATCGCAGATTTGGGCAATTGCAAGGAATCGCCACGGTGATTTGTCGCAAACAATCGAATTGGGTGGGGGAGTATGAAAGAAAGCGGCAAATGTTGTCATTGACCAATGGCCAAATCTTTTGCCAAATAATTTGCCAACTTCGGCTGTTGTACTTGTTGGTATCAATATCAACAGTTGTGCCGGAAGAGTCGAAAAGCCGGCGAAAGCGTTGGAGGAATTCGATGACGCTTTGGTCGATGTAACTAAAAATTTTAAATTCAGTAATTTTTCAGAAATAAAATAACCTTATCGAAATCATTTCGAATCCGATCACTTTCTTTGGAATCGGCTCTTGAGGAATTGACAGTCCACCACCGGAGCGATAGTTGACAATTTGTGCGCCATTTCCGTCATCCGCGCGACGAATGCTCAGCCAACCCAACGACCATTCCCGCGACTTGAAATGGACGTCCACCAAAACGTCCAATCGATCACTGATCAGTGCCATTTTCAGTCCGACGTCAAAAGGACAAAGAAAAGGAAAAACTCCGTACCAAATGTCGTCACAAATAAAACTAAACAATTTGGGTTTAATATCTTTTAATTTGATCATTAGAATAAAGCTTCGATTCTGGGCCCCTTCCCGGGAGAGGGTCCCGTTCCTTCTCCATTTCCCTCCCACTTTCCACCGGTCTTATGCCGGGCTCATCCCCGCTCGATGAGCACGTCCCTGGGAGGATTGGTCGGGGGAATGTTCGGCACGGAAGACGGACTACCCTCAGATGGGCCATGATCCCATCTTTTTTCACATCATTTCTTGAAATTAAAAAACTAGAAAAAAACTGAGTTTTATTGAAATATTAAAAATGAAATCTTTTGATCGTTAAGGGTGTATTTTGTGCAAAAAACGTTCGATTTTATGGGGTGAATTTTTGGGCAATAACAAAAATTTCTTTGAAGCATCTTTACAAGAAAATTTTGAATTTTATTGCAGTTTTATTAAGAAATTTTTCGAAAAATGTCGAAATAGGCACAAAAGTTTAAAAAAAACTCTTAAAAATGCCGAAATTTCTAACAACCAATCCCTGCCCTCTTACATTAGGAAACTCACATTTCCTCCATTTGCTGTTGCTGCTCTTCGTCGCTTTCGTTGTCCGACATTTTTAGAAATATTTTTAGCGTTCCGATAAATCAATTAATTCTAAAAATCATGCAATTTTAGAATGTATTCCAAAGGTCTCGAATGATCCGTAGCAAATGTTTGTGATGTGTCGGGGAAGAATGATTTTTGGAATTGGGGGGCAACACAAATGAAAAAGTCATCGATTGGGGTGGCGACAGGGATGGGCGGGGATGGGCGGTAAGGGAAATTTTTCAAAGTGAGTTTAAAAAAATTAATTTTTATTAAAATAATTATTCAATGCCTAACACGACGGCTAAGACACTAACTTAATGCAGGAAATAGCAATGATGCCATCTTTAGGGGTGTAAGTCCTGATTCCAGCGGGAGCAAAAAACCCGGGAAATCACGTCCCGGTTAAAATAATTAATTTAATAAATATTGTTTGATATATTCACAATATTCACTTTTTAAAGGTTATCACCGAGATTATTGGTCAGAATCTCGAAACAAAAAACTCATCTGCGGATTTTTACTCATTCTGTGGTTTTTGGAAAGGCCAATGAGGCACTTTTGACAAGAAATTGCTCAAATCAATTGTCGTGACACTCAAAATAATTACAAATTTCAGCAAGTTCGAAACGATTTGTCTGTAATTTTCAGACAAAATCCGAGCATCAAAAATCATTTTTAGGATCACTCTCCGATCAATCCACCCTAGAAGAATTTCGGCTTCAAACATTCATACGGCAAAGGTGGAGACAACACCAACAATTATTGTGCCATTTAATCAATTTTCCGTTTAAATTTCCTTCATCAAATTCCCTCCGTGTCCATTCACTTTTTGCACTCACTTGGCCCAGCCTTTGCCGCCACAATCATCCTGAAACAGATTTTAATGATCTGAGGGGAAAGTTTGAGACTATTCATTCCCTTACCCGTCGCCGATGTCCCTGTCTTCGAAGTTAACGAAGATGCAATTAAATTGACGGTGCCATTCCCACTGAATTGCCTCCTTCTCCCAATTAGTCCATTTGTCCTCTTCTCGCCCAATCGGACAACGCACCAACACCCATTTGTCTCCGTCAATTTGTCGCAATGACAATCGCTCCCCCGTCCAATTGTTCTTCAGCTCGAATGGTTCAACGCCAGCAAAAGAAGTCAGATGGATGATGAAATTAACCGACTCAGAAGCATTTTCAAATGACTAAAACAAATATTCTCAAACTGATTGTATAAAAGGAGCAATTACCGCTTTGATTCCTTCCATACTTCCCGAATAAAGACAACAAATCATCTTCGGAAGACCATCCCCGCGGGGAGTAAGCAACCATTTGGCCAAGGCTTGGCCAGAAGAAGCGCCGGCGTTGTCTTCGGCCGGGAACTCGGGGAAAAGCCCGTAGGAATTGATCGATCGGAGATTTGCGCAGTTGCGAAGAATCGCCGGAGAGAATTGGCGAAAAAGGCCGAGAACGATTGGGTGCAAAAGAAATCCGCAAACGTTGCCACTGATCAACGGCAAAATATTTTGCCGAATGATTCCCAAGCTGCGGCTTTGGTCGTCGGTGGTATGAATCCAAACATTTGTGCCGGAAGAGTCGAAAAGATGGCGAATGCGTTGAAGGAATTCGATGACGGTTTGGTCAACGTAACTAAATTATACAAAATCATTAAAATAAATTATGGTTAACACACTCATGTTGAAATTGCTGTCGAATTCCCCCATAAGCAGCTCAGCCATCAGATACCACCACAACTATTACCAGGGAGGGTTAATATTTTCAGCTATTTTTGGCAAAAGAGTGTCGGCATCCCGTCTAGCAACCGGAAAAGCCTTATTTTGTTACAAACACACACCCCGAATCACGTTTTCTTTCAAGCATTTGACTCCGATAGTACTTAGATCTATAAAACTTTGACTCGTTTATCTCGACACCCGCGCCAAAGCCCCCTAATTTCTCGTTAGTTTGCATTCGATCAGCCCAAGATTGCGTCACATCTCTAATATAGTTATAAAAGTCCACATAGAGCCTGTTTTTTATGATAAAAATGACCTTATTGTAATCCATTCAAATCCGGTCACTTTGTCGGGAAACTGTTCTTGAGGAATTGGCAACCCTTCACCGGAGCGATTGGCCAATTGTGCGCCATTCCCACCGCGACGAATTTCCATCCAACGCAACGACCATTTCCTCGACTTGAAATGGACGTCCACCAAAACGTCCAATCGATCACTGATCAACGCCATTTTCTGTCCAAGCTCAAGAGGGTCAAGAAAGGCGAAGACTCCGTACCAAACGTCGGCACAAATGAAACTGAAATTATGGCTTATTTGAATGATTAGCATAAAGCTTCGATGTTTGGCCCTTCATGAGAGAGGGTCCCATTCGTGCTGGGTCGTTTCCTAAATTCCGCCAGGGCGTTTCCTAAATCCGCCACATACGTTTTATGAAGTAGTTTTAGACATCATAACTTTATTTATACCGGACTAAATCACTTATGTTTTATACTAATGGAAAGCTCTAAATGAGTAGAAAAAGCATTACAGCAAAGTTGAAGTGTTTTAATAAGTTTCAAAAAAGTTATAAGCTAAAACTGCCAAAAATCGGGCTTTTTCGTGGTTTTCGGACCATAATTTTTAAAACTTTGATTTACACTTAGTTTAGTTTTACAAATAGTTTCTACTCATTTATAGCTTTCCATTGGTATAAAACATAAGTGATTTAGTCCGGTATAAATAAAGTTATGATGTCTTAAACTACTTCATAAAACGTATATGGCGGATTTAGGAAACGCCCATAGTGGCGGAATTTAGGAAACGACCTAGCACCGGTCCCATTCAGGGCTAGACCTAAGCAACGGAAATGCGAACGAAGAGTCGAATCATGCATTTTGAACGATTTGTGAATTAAATCATTTTAAAATCGTCGAATTTTGGTCCGGGAAAATGGAGGTCAGATTTGGATTCTAAATCCCATAAAACTGAGTGGGCCAAGAAATTTGCCACGGATCACGCCAAATACGGACCTGGTTCCCGGCCCTCTTACATTAGGAAACAAAAAATTTACATTTTCTCCATTTGTTGTTGCTGCTCTTCTTCGCTTTCGTTGTCCGACATTTTGTAGAATTAAATTATTTTTAGCCTTCCGATAAAGCACTGCTAAAAAACCATACGATTTTAGATTTAAATGAATAATAATATATTTATGCTAGAAAAGAGAAAAAAAAATGTATTCAAAAGCCCCGCAAATGATCCGTAGCAAATGTTTGTGATGGATATGTCAGGGAAGAATGATTATTTGGGGAATTGTGCTTTCTATTGAGGGGGGGGGGGGGGGGGGGGGGAGGTGGACAACACAAATGACTAATCGATTGGGGCTGGGCGCCAGGGATGGGCGGGACGGTTAATTTATTCTGCTAGAAAAAAGAAAATTTTTCAAAGTGAGTTTAAAAGAATTAATTTTTTATTTAAATAATTAATTTAATAAATATATTTGTTTGCAATATTCACTTTTTATTTCTTTGTATTTACAGTCATAGTCATATGTTTAGTCCACGGATGCCAACCGTCCTTATTTATAAGATTTGTCCTTATTTGAGGCCTCGTCCTCATTTTGTCCTTAATTTATGATTTTGTGAAGATTTTCATAATATTTTGATCCAATATTCAAAATGAGAAAATTTCGAAGCGAATTATTAAATTATATTTAAATCCAGCTCTCTCACAAAAGAAAAATAATTCTGCACTATCGACACCGCCGACCATCCCCCCCCCCCCCTAAAAGTAAAGCAGAATTTGCAAAAAATTGCTTTTTTAATTTTTAACAAAAATGCAGTAAAACGGAAAATGAATTATGATCACAATTATTCCAATTTTCATCTTTCCAAGCCCCGAATGTTGAAGAAATTGTTGGTGGAAAGGAAATATGGTTACAAAATCACATTTCATACAAAAAATCAACTCCATTTTTGAACATTTCATAAAGTGTCCTTATTTTTGCCAGCAAAATCTTATTTTTGGTGGTCATATGTTTAGCACCACCTTTTAACTCCCCGATTAGAAGTGAAATAAAAATCTGAAAAAATGCATGCTAATATAAACTTTTGATGCTAATCAAAAATGGCAATTGGACCCCAAGTTGCTACAACAGCTCCTTCATGGAAACCCCGACACCCCCAAAACACACTGAAAACGGGGGGTCCTTTTGGGAAAAAAATCCCTGATAGTGGGGGAATGGAAAATTTCCGCTAAAACCACTTAGAGGGGGGCAGATAGCCAACAAAATTCTCTATAAAACACCTTTTGTAGCTAAGCTCTGTGAATTTTTCTAATGAGGCAGGCCAGGTTTCACAACCGTACGTGGGTACCGTGCGCGCGTGCGTGGGGGTGGGGGATAGGGTACTGTAACGCAATAATTTTCAGATGCAAAAATCGTTATTTCTCACTTGAAATACAAATTTTTAATTGTTTAAATATTAAAGCTTTCAAAATTCAATTCCTCCATCAAATTCCCTCCGTGTCCATACACTCGTTGGGCTCAGTTGGACCTTCGTTTGCGCCAACCATTCTGAAAAAAACAAAAAATTTTAATGATGGAATGGGAAGCTTTGAGAGAAATTCATTCCCTTACCCGTCGCCAATGCCACTACAAGTTAATGAAAATATTCCATTGATCCTTCCACTCAATTGCCTCTTTCTCCCAATTAGTCCATTTGTCTTCTTCTCGCCCAATTGGACAACGCACCAACAGCCAATTGTCTTCGTCAATTTGTCGAAATGTCAATCGCTCCCCCCGTCAAATCGTTGTTCAGCTCAAATGGCACAATGCCAAAAAGCGAATGCAGACGGATGATAAAATTGACCGGCTTACAAGCATTGACAAATGACTTTGGGAATAATTACTCTCAAACTGATTATAAAAATGAGAAATTATTACCTCTTTGAGTCCGTCCATTCCTCCCAAATAATAATCACACTGCAACATCTTCGGAAAACAATCCCCGCGGGGGGTGAGCAACCATTTGGCCACGGCTTGGTGGGAAGAAGCCTCGGCGTTGTCTTCGGCCAAAAATTCGGGCAAAAGTCCAAAGAATAGATCGATCGGAGATTTGCCCAATTGCGAAGAATCGCCGGAGAGAATTGTCGCAAACGGTCAAAATCGAAGCAGTCCAAACGAAGTCCGCAAATGTTGTCATTGACCAAAGGCCAAATATTTTGCCAAATAATTTCCCAGCTTCGGCTTTGGTCGTCGGAGATATCAATTGCAACATTTGTCCCGGAAGAATCGAAAAGACGGCGAATGCGTTGGAGGAATTCGATGACGCTTTGGTCGATGTAACTGAAAGTTTAAAACATTTTAAATTTCGTTAACTTTTAGGAAAGAAACCGACCTGATCCAAAAATGCGTTCGAATCCGATCACATTGCATGGAAGCGGTCCTTGAGGAATTGACAGCCGTTCACTAAAGCAATATTTGACAATTTGCGCGCCATTTCCGTCATTTGCACGAAGAATTATCATCCGATCCAACGACCATTTCCGCGACTTGAAATGGACGTCCACCAAAACGTCCAATCGATCACTGATCAACGCCATTTTCAGTCCGAGCTCAGGAGGGCGAATAAAGGCGAAGACTCCGAGCAAAACGTCGTCACAAATAAAACTGAAATTTGGGCCTTTATGGCTTTTGATTTGACTCATTAGAGTAAAACTTTAACGCTGGGCCCTTCCCGAGACAATCCTGGTCCCTTTCTCTCTTAATCCCTCTCTTCCTCTCCTCAAATGTTATTAGAGATCGGACAGGATTTTCCAGGGCTCCTGATCCGGAATCCTGTTAATTTTATCGAAGCACCGCACCAGGATATTTGTAAATGGGTTTTATGACTTTCGGTCAGCTTATGGTGGAGGAAACAATTTCTAAATGTTTAAATTTTTCCCATTTTTTTATTTTTGGGCAATACTTACAACTTGAAATTTTCATTTTTTGGTTGGACGAAATCACCGATTAGTTTTTTGATAACAAACCCATAGAAGGGACGCTTTTATTAGAAAATTGCATTTTTAAAATTCAAATCTCTGCTTAAAGTTGGCCAACGGAGAAAAATTTATACTGAAATCAGGATTTTAAATCCTGATCATTTTCTAAATCCAGATCCTGATCCGCGGTTGGTCTCTAGATGTTATACCGCACCGTCCCCGCTGGCTGGGCACGTCCTTGGAAGGAATGGGGGGGGGGGGGATGTTCGGACGGAAGACGGACTGACCTTGATGGGACATTATCTCTTTTTTAGCTCTCCCCGGGGGCGGGACTGCTCGGGATTTCCAACAGCCAACCCCTGCCCTCTTACATTAATTAGGAAATAAACTCACATTTTCTCCATTTGTTGTTACTGCTCTTCGTCACTTTCGTTGTCCGACATTTTTAGAATTTATTTTAGCGTTCCGATAAAGCAATTCTAAAAAATCATAAGATTTTAGATTTAATGGCAATTTATGCTCGAGAAATGAAATGGCAAAAAATATATATTCCAACGGACCCGGCAAAATGATACGTAGCAAATGTTTGTGATGTGTCGGGGAACAATGAGATTACCTATGTGGAATTGGAATTGAATAAAAGCTTTTCACTTTTTTGAGATTAAATTTACCTACACACCGGTATTTGTCGTGCGTAATCAGGGAATAATTTACAAATTCATTTCAAAAACAGTTGTTATTATGTTTTTTGTTTTGTGTTTGTGTTCAAATGTCAACAATTTTTACTTATCGCAGCAGTGAAAACAATGAATGGAATCAATGAATGGGGGGGGGGGGTCAAAAAACACGTGAAAAGTAATCGATTGTGGTCAAAGGTCGATGACCACGGACCTAAAGCAGGGGTGTACCAAAAAATTAAATATTTTGAAATTATTTTCTCACAAATTTAAAATATATTTTTTCGTTTCGTTTTCAAAAATAAAAAATGTTATTTTCATGCAACCCTGGTGCCAAAAATGGATGGGGGGCTTCTCCAATTGGGGGGACGATCGATTCACTCGGGGTCAATCAGGGACGCCTTTCGGTAATGAACTCTCCAATACTTTCAACTCACACCCAAATATTTATTAACACCCAAATATCAATAGTCCGCGGAGGCGAAAAGGGATGGTTATATCATAAGAAGGAGAAGTACCAGGAGTGAATGAAAAAAGGAATGAAAAGGACATTGAAACAAAAGGGCGGGGCTTAGAGATTACATAGATCAATAAGGAACAAAATGCCACAATAATTCAAATAAATGAAGTCACATCCCCATAAATCCAACATCCCCAAACAATCAGAAAAGGCGTCCCCGCCTTTCTTTCGTCCCCCAGAGGTTCAGACCGCAAAGGTGGTGTCCACAGAACTCGGCTCTTCCGTCGATGTGCAAGATGAGGCCGCGATCTGATGAAGAATTCTAGAATCGGCCCGATCTCTAGAGGAATTGGTTCGGCTGCGTCCCTGGCCCCCTGCGATAGTTTCCAGTGCTCCGATGCCGATGCTTTCTCGAAAGAAACGGGCTTGGTTCGACGCTTCATCCAGCTGAAACTCCTGGAATTCTCTCGCTTGAACCCGACGAAGTCGATCGATTCGTTCTCATTCGGTGCCGGCCAGTCGTTCCTGATCTCGTCTCTTTTCCGAGGAGGTTCAAAAGCGACCCGCTTTTCTTTGAACCCGACTTCCAAAGCCTCCTTCCACCCGTTTCTCCCCTCTCGATTCCATTTCGATCTCTCCCAACGTCGGTGTTCCCTTTCTCTTTTTCCTTCCTCATGTCTCCACCCCTGTCCATTTTCTTTTCCAAGCGGGAATCCCGAACGAGTGAGTGCTTTTGGAAACTGGACTTTCTTTGACAGTTTGTCCGGTGGTTTCTTAGACGGTTTCGTCTTTCCTTTCCTTTCTTTCACACTTTCCTTCCTCCCCAAACATTCAGAAGCAATTGTCCTCAATTGCTGCGACGACTTCAGCACTTTTTTGCTTTCCTCCACTCTGATTTGGGAATTCGAATTTGGCACACTTTCGTTGGTAAGACATTTTTCGTTTCGTTGTGGCTCGGCGCTCACCGGTTCGTCCTGGGCCATCATTTGAAGGTTCGCTCGCGCGCAAATTTCTCGCATTTTCGGAAGGGAAGCGTTTTCTTCGCCATTGAATTCTCTTTCCCACTCTCGGACCTCAAATTGCGTTTCCAGACATTCCGACACTTGATTAAAATCAGACGCCATTCTTTTCGCCGTCTCGAAGAACCAACATCCCTCCAAGCTTTGTTCGAAAAATTCGTCCATGGCTTCCAAAACCAAATCTTGAACCCTCCTCGCCCTGCAGTAGAGAATGAAGCATGCTTCTCCCTCTCCTTCCTGCCATTTCTTTCTTGCTTCCAATTCCACTTCGAAGAAGAATTTGGAGCGCTTTCGGATGTCCATTCGCCGAAAATATGCCACAAGTCCGCCATCGATTTCGCTGCCTTGTCTCCTGAGTTCTTCGATGGATGAAGAGATCAAAGGTCGCATTTTTCTCGCGTCGCTTTTTTGCTGTCTGCCGCTTTTTCCTTTCTTTGCAACACTTTTCGCTCTTACTCTTTGATGGACGATTGTTGATAAAGTGAGATTCGGTTCGAATTCTCACTTTTCTCCTCTTTCCCGCTTTCTCACTTACAAATTAACTAAGCACCGGTCCGGTGTCACTAGTCTTTCCGCAGAGGACAAAAATAGGTTCGACCCGAACTTCTATTTCTTCCCGACACTCCTTTCTCTTTCGCTGTTTGCCGTTCCGACCTGGAATCAACAATTTTCACGCTCTGCAATTCGTCTCGAACTTTCCACAAACAGAAATGCCGCTGTTATCTCCCTGACCTAGGATCGATAACTGTCCTTTTCCGAATTCCTACCGACCTGGTTAGGCAATTCACTCCGCTCTGTTCTTGCACTATCGTCCGGCCTGGATCGACAAGCAGTTTCTTCCTCTCACACTTTCACAGCAGCCTCGTTCTGTTCCTCGGGAGCGCCATATAGTAAAAAAGGATGGGGGGCTTCTCCAATTGGGGGGACGATCGATTCACTCGGGGTCAATCAGGGACGCCTTTCGGTAATGAACTCTCCAATACTTTCAACTCACACCCAAATATTTATTAACACCCAAATATCAATAGTCCGCGGAGGCGAAAAGGGATGGTTATATCATAAGAAGGAGAAGTACCAGGAGTGAATGAAAAAAGGAATGAAAAGGACATTGAAACAAAAGGGCGGGGCTTAGAGATTACATAGATCAATAAGGAACAAAATGCCACAATAATTCAAATAAATGAAGTCACATCCCCATAAATCCAACAATTTTACTGATCAGGGCACGGTCGGCTTCATCTTCACCCGGAAAGTTGCATTTGCCAGTGGCTGCCAACCAATCAGGCACATAAATAGTAGTGCTGCACGAGAGTCTCGGTCTTGAGTCTCGACTCGAGAAAAGTCTCGGGTTTTTTGCTCGAGTCTCGGGGTCAAGTCTCGGTCTCGGTATCGAGTCTCGGAAAATTTTAGGTCTCGTGCAGCACTAATAAATAGTCTCCGTTCGTTCGTTCGTTTGTGTACAATTTTGCTCAATTTTTTTTTTGTCTCAATGTTTGGCTGGCGCAAATTGTCTCCTCAACAATTTTCTTTTTATATTTTCATGTGTCCTCTAAAACAAATCATTTTTCAAACACTTTTCACCTCATATTTAAATTGAAATAATCACACAAAGATGGGGAATAGGTAAACGAAAATGCCACACAAACATACTAAATATACCAAGAATGTACCTGGAAAATGAGAATTTGGCCTGAGTGTGTGAAATTAAATTGATTTTGAACATTTGAATCAGCAAAATTTTCGATATTTTTGAACAATTTTCTTAACAAAAACGTTAAAATACATTTTAAAAATTTCCCGACGGCACTTGTTGGCGCCGTCGGATACCCACTAACAACAAAATCCAAGGCTAGATACGGCTCTGTTCTCATGTTGTACTTGGGAATAGCCTTAACAAGATGGAAACCCTGGTTTAAAATCCTTCCTCCGTTCATTCACTCGTTCATGATTTATACATGCAAACATTATTGTTCTACAGTACTCCAACGGACGTTCACCACGAGAGGTTGTGCATGTCGATGTCGCTGATTGAAGAAAAGCCTCAGAGTCTAGCTGCAAAAGCCGTTTTGTAGAGAATTTTGTGGGCTACTTATCCCTTATAAAGGTTTTTTCAGAAAAATTTTCCAAGCCCTCGGGGATTTTTTCCCCAAAATGACTCCCATTTTCAGTGTATTTTGGGGTCTCCGAATCTCCATGAAGGAGGGGTTGTAGCAATTTGGTGCAATTACCTTTTTTGATCAGTATTAAAAGTTATATTAGCATAATTTTTTCCGATTTTTATTGCTACTTCTAATGGGTGAAATAAATTTACTGCATAAACATTTGACCACCCAAAAACTGGGTTGGGGCCAGTTATGGAAGTCGATTGGGAGAAAACAGTTGCAAATGGGGGATGAATGGTACTGTTGGAAAGCCCAGGAAAAATGCTACAAAAAATGTGAAAACACTTTACCCTTCCAAATTCCTTATGACTATTTTTTGGCATTTTCATCTCTTAAATAATTCACTGCATAAACATTTGACCATAATGACTGTAGTAATTTTCAAAAATTTCAAGCGATTCAAAAAAAGCTTTTTTCTCAATTTTTATTTTTTATTGACGAATTAAAAAAAACATCAGAAAAACGAAGGCTTTTCAAACATTCATACGGCAACAAAAGAAGTCAACAATTATTGTGTCATTTTAAATCAATTTTTCCGTTTAAATTCCCTCTAGCCATTCAATCGGTGGGCTCACTCGGACCTTCGTCGTTTGCCTCACACATCCTGAAATAAGAAAGATTTTTGATTCCCAAATTCGTAATTTTTGGACTAATTCGTAACAAATATCGCTAAAATCTTCAATTTTTTCCCGGTGGTGCCTGCCGGCAAATAAGAACAAATTTAAAACGTTCTAAAATCTGATTGAACATTTATTTTGGCATAAATGTGAGTTATTAATTAATTGAGCTCCCAACAAAAACTTCCAAAAAAGTATACATCAACGCCAAAGTTTTTGGACATTAACTAAAACATCGTTAAAATCTTCAAAAAAAAATTTCCCAGTGGTGGACCCCCCCCCCCCCCCCCCCAACTTTTTCCAGAAAATTGATCAAAAAGCATAATTTCCCCTTACTTTACTTCTTACAATTTTTGATGTAAAGCAAAAAAATAATTTTGAGCAAACTTAATTTATAAATAAAGAAAGATTTTTTGGCTAAATGATTATACAATTATTTTCACAATAAATTCCCATTAAAATGCCATCATTAGGTTGGTGTATTTTTTTATTTTTCCAACCGAAAAACCGGGGCGTACCCGTTTTCGGTTAGGCCGGTTTTACGACCCCCGGTTTTTGGCTCAAAAAAGCCGGTTTTCGGTTTCCCTTACCCGTCGCCAATGTCCCTGTCTCCGAAGGTAATGCCGATGCGATTCCGTTGACGGCCCATTTCCCACTCAATTGCCTCCTTCTCCCATTTAGTCCATTTGTCCTCTTCTCGCCCAATTGGACAACGCACCAACAGCCATTTGTCTTCGTTTAAGTGTCGAAATGTCAATTGCTCCCGCGTCAAATTGTTCTTCAGGTCAAATGGCACAAAGTCATCGTCGGCAATTTCAAAGCTGATGATAAAATTGACCGGCTCCGAAGCATTGACAAATGACTAAACCGAAAGGAATGATTACTCTCAAACTGAACAAAAACATAAGGACTTCTTACGATTAGGGTAGCACGGGACCGAGACCGGATTTCCCAGGTCCCGGTCCCGATTTTTAAAAAATGAAAGTCCCGGTCCCGGTTTAACCGGGACTAAATGTACACTCCTAATGATGGCATCATCGAGCGACAACCCCATTAATAAAATTATTTTAATAAATTTTCAAATATTTTTAAATTAAAATGGGCGCAAAAATGTTTTCTTGAATTAAGAATAACAACGAAATCCGAGGCTAGATACGGCCCTGGTCTCGGGTAAAACACAATGACCCCTAAACTGATTTTTGAGAAAATTTGCTTGTGAAAAAATTCTTTAAGAAAAATATAATAAAAACCCACCCTTAAAAAATCGACTTTTTTGGCTTGCCCTACGCACCCGAAATTTTTTCTAGCTACAGCACACTTGGTGGCTCCACAAAAACTATAATTTCTAATTGTTCTTATATTTTTGGCTTCATATTTGGTTAAAAGTTGAATAAAGATTGGATTGGCAAAACGAGTTATTTACCATTAAAACAAGTGAATATTTATGCTGAAATAAACATTTTGAAAAAATCCAGATCCAGGACCTGGATCCAGGTGGTCAACGACCTGGATTTTTGTCCAGAAAATCCAGATCCAGAATTAATGTCGGTCTCTACTAAAAATCATTAAAAATTACCGAATTTTAGTTGCAAATCTACAAACAAATTGTCAAAAATTCAAAATTTTTCTCGGCGGCGCCTGGACATCCCCACTCTTATGTAATTTTTTTTTGTCCGAAATTCCGAAGCAAAATGCTTAATTTTGCTAAAATGTTGATGAAATTCTTAACAAATTCCATAAAAATTGAAAAATTTTTCTAGGCGGCGCCTATCGACACCGCCGATCCACTTGCCCCCAAGAAGTGAAGCAGAATTTTTTCCCAAAAGTCACGGTCCCGAACTATTCTAGTTATGATTATAAGAATGAGAAAATTACCCCTTTGAGTTCTTCCATTCCTCCGATATAAAAAGCCCAATGAAACATCTTCGGAAGGCCATCCCCGCGGGGAGTGATCAACCATTTGGCCAAGGCTTGGCCAGAAGAAGCGCCGGCGTTGTCTTCGGCCGGAAACCCGGGGGAAAGTCCCATGGATTCGATCGATCGGAGATTTGCGCAATTGCGAAGAATCGCCGGAGAGAATTGTCGCAAACGGTCGAATTGGTTGGGGAGGTTTAAAAGAAAGCCGCAAATGTTGCCATTGACCAAAGGCCAAATATTTTGCCGAATGATTTCCCAGCTTCGGCTTTGGTTGTCGGAGGTATAAATTCCAGCAGTTGTCCCGGAAGAGTCAAAAAGAATGCGTTCAAGAAATTTGATGACGGTTTGGTCGACGTAACTAAATTATAAAAAATCAATAAATATCAGGGTTTTAAGATGGGAATGACCATATCGAAATGCCTTCGAATCCGATCACATTCTTGGAATCGGTCCCTGGGGAATTGGAAGCCGTTCACCAGAGAGTTTGACTTTGACAATTTCTGCGCCATTTCCGTCATTTGCACGACGAATTATCAGCCAACCCAACGACCATTTCCCGCGATTTGAAATGGACGTCCACCAAAACGTCCAATCGATCACTGATCAACGCCATTTTCAATCCGAGCTCAAATGGGTCAAGAAAGGCGAAGGCTCCGTGCCAAACGTCGGCACAAATGAAACTGAAATTTAAGGTGGTTTTTGAATTGACTCAGGGTTGGCATTTTTAGACATCAAGAAGGCATTTTTCAATTTTTAGGAGAAAACAATTCTTAAGAAAATTCTCGAAAGCCGAAATAAGCATTTATAGGCACTAAAAAGTCGCTCTAACCAAAAATTATTCGGAAAACTCACATTCCCTCCATTTGCTGTTGCTGCTCTTCTTCGCTTTTGTTGTCCGACATTTTTAGAATATTTTTAGTGTTCCGATAAAGCAATTAACTCTAAAAAAGCATACAATTTTAGATTAAATGGGTATACATATTTATGCTATAAATGACAAAAAATCGATTCCAACGCCCCGGGGCAAAATGATCCGGAGCAAATGTTTTGTGATGTGTCGGGGAAGAATGATTTTTGGAATTTGAATGTTATTGTTGGGGATGGTGACAACACAAATGAAAAAGTACCCTTAATCGATTGGGGGCGCCAGGGATGAGTGGTGGTAATCTATTCTGTTAAAACCAGGGCTCCCAGATTTGAGGTTTTAGCCTCATTTTGTGGTTTTTTAATAGTCCGATGAGGCTAAATTTTTAAAATGAGGTTTAATGCGGGGTTTTTTTTTAAATTTTCTTCAAAATTTTAGAGGTCAAGATTTTGTTTTTTTTGAATAATTTCCAAAATTTATTGACATTAGAGCCGATAATTTTTTAAATTTGTTTTTATTTTGAAAAGCAGGGCTATGTCGAAACTGGAAAAAACATCAAAAAATCGAATTGAAAGTAAATCAAAATTTTTTTATGTAACTAAAAAATTATTTTATTAAAATAATTTATTTTAATAAAATATTGTTTGATAAATCGTCATGTTTTTCTATCAGTGGCCCTTTTTAGGCTTAAAGCTTTTGGGTGGAGGGGGGGGGGGGGGGGGGGGGGGGGACGGCGGTGCCGATAAGCGCCGCCGAGAAACATTTTGAATTTTCGACTAATTTGTTAAGGGATTTGCAACCAAAATTTTAAAAATGCGGTGATTTTTTGAAGCTTTTTAGGAGTGTACTTTTAAGAAAGAAACCTGCAAAATACGCGTCTAAAAAAGCACGAAATTCTATGAAGGATCTGACAAAAAAAAAATCTAATTTTATTGTATATTTTATGAATTTTCAAAAAATTAGTGGTCGTAAGAAAAAAAATTCAGAAAGATGTGATGAATTATTCAAAAATTCATATTTGCACGCATTTTAATCAAAAAAATTTGGAAATTTATTAAAAAAAATTACATTATTGGGGTAAGGACAAATAAAAGTATGTAAATAAGTTGTTGCACTCAAGAGGGTTCGAACCCAAACGAAAACTTAACTGCCAAACAGACATATCACCAAGCCACCGATTCTATATACGCATTTTTGTAAAAGTTCATAAATTTTTTGACAAAAAGTACGCGTCCACCACAATCAAGCCCTCGGAAAAAATGAATTATGTCACGCAATTATGCCATCTTTAGGGGTGTATGTTAACCCCGACCCCGACTCGGGGTTAGGGTTCGGGGTTTGCGAGGTTGGAGGTGTCGGGGTCGGGGAAAACCCCGAAAAATGGCCTAAATTTGCGGGGACGGGCGGGGTGTCCAACCCTAATCTATTCCGTTAAAACGGAAAAAATGGGCATTTTTTTCCAAAGTGAGTTTAATATATTAATTTTATTAAAACAATTAATTTAATAATATTGTTTGAAAATATTTGCTTTTAAAATTTTTAAAGGTTGTCCTGTTCGCGATTGAGCAAATTTCGGTCGAGAATCTCGAAACAATCGTTTTGTGGTTTCTGGAAAGGCCAATGAGGCATTTGTGACAGGAAATTTCTCAAATCGATTGTTTGTAAGTCACAGAAAAAAATATATTTAAAATTTTGAGAGAATGAAATTTTTGAAAAATTAAATCGGCAACAACAGAGAAAGGAAAACAAAAAGTCTGAATCTGAACCCGTCTCCGCAAGTCAAAGCAATGAGGCACTTGTGATAGGAAATTGCTCAATGTACGGATCAATTCAGATTTTTTACCCTGCTTTTTATAAATGAATTTTTTCAAACTCCGCATCCGAATTTGAACAATTTTTCGAAAAATCAAAATTTTCCAAAAAACAATGTGGTACTTCCCCTACCCTTCGGGGGCGGGAAAGTCCCCTGCCGGAAAGTCGGGGCTTAACCCTAATTTATATGATTGATATGAGTTTAACTCGGACCATTCGGCACTCGGACCGGTAGCCATCAGATCAGAGCACCAAAAATTCTTTTCAGGATCACTCTCCGATCAATCCACCCCAGAAGAATTTCGGCTTCAAACATTCATACGGCAAAGGTGGAGACACCAACAATTATTGTGCCATTTAATCAATTTTCCGTTTTCCTTCATCAAATTCCATCCGTGTCCATTCACTTTTTGCACTCACTTGGCCCAGCCTTTGCCGCCACAATCATCCTGAAACAGATTTTAATGATCTGAGGGGAAAGTTTGAGACTATTCATTCCCTCACCCGTCGCCGATGTCCCTGTCTTCGAAGTTAACGAAGATGCAATTAAATTGACGATGCCATTTCCACTCAATTGCCTCCTTCTCCCAATTAGTCCATTTGTCCTCTTCTCGCCCAATTGGACAACGCACCAACAGCCATTTGTCTTCGTTTATTCGTCGAAATGTCAATCGCTCCCCCATCAAATTGTTTGTCAGCTCAAATGGCACAAAGCCAGAAGATGAACTCAAACGGATGATAAAATTGGCCGACTCAGAAGCATTTCCAAACGACTAAAACGAATATTCTCAAACTGATTGTAAAAAGGAGAAATTACCGCTTTGATTTCTTTCATTCCTCCCGAATAAAAACAACGAATCATCTTCGGAAGACCATCCCCGCGAGGAGTAAGCAACCATTTAGCCAAAGCTTGGGCAGACCAAACGCCGGCGTTGTCTTCGGCCGGGAATTCGGGGAAAAGTCCATATGAATTGATCGATCGAAGATTTGCGCAGTTGCGAAGAATCGCCGGAGAAAATTGGCGCAAACAGCCGAGATCGAAGGAGTCCAAAACAAAGCCGCAAACGTTGCCACTGACCAAAGGCCAAATATTTTGCCGAATGATTCCCAAGCTGCGGCTTTGCTCGCCGGAGTGAATCCAAACATTTGTGCCGGAAGAGTCAAAAAGACGGCGAATGCGTTGAAGGAATTCGATGACAGTTTGGTCGACGTAACTAAATTATACAAAATCATTAAAATATATTATTTTTTTGGCACTATTGCAGTTTACACGACCATAAAAAAATAACAATTAAAAATCGATTTATTCTAGGACAACTTGAAAAATTTTGTTTTGCTATGATAACGACGAAACATGTAGGAATATAGAGATATGAAGGAAATAAGTCAGGAGTTGTGCCACAAAGATGTTTCATGTCCCTTGAGATGGCCCCCATGTCGCTTAATCGATTGTGTGGGTACCAGGACGCATTTATCGCCTTTTTGGGGCATATCGCTAATCGCATCTATCTATCGCCAATCGCTTTTTTTCCGGCGCGTTCCCATCCCTGGTGTGTACTGTACGGTCGTCACCATTAACAAAAGCAATTCTATGGTTAACCCACTCATGTTGAAATTGCTGATTCAAATTTCTAATTGCCCCATAAGCAGCCCCGCCATCAGATACCACCAAACTACCAGGGAAGGATAATATTCTCAGCTATTTTTGGCAAAAGAGTGTCGGCATCCCGTCTAGCAACCGGAAAAAGCCTTATTTTGTTAGTCCCACGCTCTAGTTGCACCAAAGACACACCCCGAATCACGTTCTCTTTCAAGCATTTGACCCCTATGCTATTAGCTCTATAAAACATATAGTTATAAAAGTCCACATAGAGCCTGTTTTTATGATGAAAATGACCTTATTGTAATCCATTCGAATCCGGTCACTTTGTCGGGAAGCGGCTCTTGAGGAATTGGCAGCCCTTTACTGCGTATTGATACAAATACGTTGGTAACAATTCTGGTGTAGTGCCATGCAAATGTTTTAAGCTTTGTTTCAAAGCTCTCCAAGTCGCTTCTATACCTTGTGTATGGATCTGGGGATTAGCTGGGTCTACAAAGTACAGCTGATGGTTAAACGAAATATATGTCATGCGATAACCAGTTAAAACCCTTCTCAACAAAATTGATCATGCGGTTATCATTAAAAGAATGTTGATAATTTTTAACGAAAATAAATAATTTATATTTTATCTGATATAAAATATTCATCGGACGCGTAAAAAATTCTTGGGACGCGTAAAAGTTTATGGGACGCGTAAAAAATTCTTGGGACGCGTAAAAGTTTATGGGACGCGTAAAAGTTTATGGGACGCGTAAAAAATTCTTGGGACGCGTAAAATGCACCAGAACCGCAAAAAGTTTGTGATGTGTCGGAGAAGAATGATCATTTGTAATTGGGTAATTTCGCAAATGAAAAAGTAATCGATTGGGGTGGCGCCAGGGATGGGCGGTTAATTTATTTTGTTAAAACGGAAAAAAGGTAAATTTTTCAAAGTGAGTTTAAAAAAATTAATTTTTATTAAAATAATTATTCAGTGCCTAACACGACGGCTAAGACACTAACTTAACGCAGGAAATAGCAATGATCCCATCTTTAGGGGTATAAATTAGTCCTGATTCTGGTGGGAGCAAAAAACCGGGAAATCACGCCCCGGTCCCGTACAACCCAACTTTAAATTTTCTATTTTTATTTTCTATTGACGAATTCAAAAAATAGGCTTTTTAAACATTCATACGGCAACAAAAGAAGCCAACAATTATTGTGTCATTTTAAATCAATTTTTCCGTTTAAATTCCTTCCGTCCATTCACTCGTTGGGCTCCCTTGGACCGCCTTTGCCTCAACCATCCTGAAATAAGTAAAATTTTGCGAGGGAGTTAATACGAAATATTCGTAAAACAAATTTCTGAGACTCCGAAATTTCCAATTTTCAGACATTTTTGGGCCCAGAGTTTCCTGCTATCCTTTTGGGAGCCGGAATCCCGGTTTCGGACATTTTTTTTTAAACGACGTGAGGCAGAACTTTGAGACTATTTAATTCATTTACCCTTCCCCAATGTCACTGTCTTTGAAGGTAATGTCAATGCGATTCCATTGGCGGTACCAATTCCACTCAATTGCCTCCTTCTCCCAATTAGTCCATTTGTCCTCTTCTCGCCCAATTGGACAACGCACCAACAGCCAATAGTCTTCGTCAATTTGTCGCAATGTCAATCGCTCCCCCGTCAAATTGTTCTTCAGCTTAAATGGCACAATGCTAAAAACGGATGATGAAATTGACCGGCTTACAAGCATCGCGAAATGACTAAAACGAAATGGAATAATTTACCCACAAACGATTATAAAAATGAGAAATTACCCTTTTGATTCCTTCAATTCCTGTCGAATACAAAGGACAATGAAGCATCTTCGGAAGTCCATCCCCGCGGGAAGTAAGCAACCATTTGGCCAAAGCTTGGCTGGAAGAAGCGCCGGCGTTGTCTTCGGCCGGAAACTCAAGCAAGAGTCCCAAGGAATCGATCGATCGGAGATTTGGGCAATTGCGAAGAATCGCCGGAGAGAATTGGCGAAAACTCCGTACCAAACGTCGGCACTAATGAAACTGAAATTTGGGATTAATGACTTAGGGCCCGGCTTCCAATCTTTGGAGCTGGATTTTTTGTCTTTTTTTAGGAAACGCGAAATAGGCACAATATAATTTTATTTTCAAAGTTACATAAAAAAGGATTTTTCTAATGGTACAACGAAAAAACAAATGATTATCATTTATACATTTTAAATGATGAAGCAAAAAATGGATTTTTCGAAAAATGCCGAAATAAACACAAAAGTTCAACGGCAAAATAAACACCAAAAATCCCCAAAAGTGCCAACTTTAAGGCCTATGCGCAAAAAATAGGTTTTTATTCAAAGGAAATAAACTCACACTGCTGCTTCCATTTGCTTTTGCTGCTCTTCTTCGCTTTCGTTGTCCGACATTTTTAGAAAATATTTTTAGCCTTCCGATAAAGCAATTCTAAATCATGCAATTATGGCAATTTATGTCCAAGAAATCCGAAAAAATAATAATTCTAAAGTCCCGGCAAAATGATCCGTAAAATGTTTGTTTTGTAATGTGTCGGGGAAAATTATTATTTGCAATGGAATTGGAATGATTTCCGCTCTTTTTGGGATCCACCAAAATAATTTTGGAATTTCAAAAAAATCAAATTTAAATAAAAGTTTTAATCATTTTTTCCCTATTTTTTTTTTCTTGTTTAATAAAACTTTGCCGATTTTTAAACTTGCATTTTATGAAACCCGGGTTACCTAAGGGGGTTAAGGCAGTTAGGTAACCCGAAAACGAGCAAAAGGCCCCTGCTGAAAATTATTGATTATGTTTGGTGCCCATTGACCAGGGAATAATATTTGAATGTCAACAAATTCACTTGTCGCGCACAAATGAAACAAGAAATGGACGGGGGGGGGCAATGGCACATGGTCAAATGGTGAGGGCGGGGCGACTAGAGAGTACAGCAAAATGGACTACTCTGAATAAGAGGGGGGGGGGGGCTGACAATTATTGATTTTGTTTGTGGCAAATCAGTCAGAAATCAACAAAAAAAAACCAGTCAGAAATCAGAATTCTGGTGCCCAAAACGACCACGACCAGTCAGAAATCAGAATTCTGGTGCCCAAAACGACCAGTCAGAAATCAGAAACAAGAAATGGACGGGGGGGGGCAAAGGCAAATGGTCAAATAATGGGGAGGGCGGGGCGATTAGAGAGTACAGCGAAATGGACTACTCTGACTGTGAGGGGTGGGGGGGGGGTACTGTGGGGGATAATTATTGATTTTGTTTGGTGGCCATTGGCCATGGAATAATATTTGAATGTCAACAAATTCACTTGTCGCGCACAAATGAAACAAGAAATGGACGGGGCGGGGGCAATGGCAAATGGTCAAATAATGGGGAGGGCGGGGCGACTAGGGAGTACAGCAAAATGGACTACTCTGACTGTGAGGGGAGGGGTGGGGGGGGGGGGGTACTGTGGGGGACAATTATTGATTTTGTTTGGTGCCCATTGACCAGGGAATAATATTTGAATGTCAACAAATTCTGAATTAGAGTCCGGCAAAATCGCAAATGGATTTTGTTAAGAGATTGCAACCAAAATTTTAAAAATTCGATAATTTTTGCAGCTTCTTGCCCATTGTCTTCAACTTCAATTGCCTCAGCATCAAATTTTTTTGTGAATTTTGGCTTCACTTGTGCTGCTGGGGGCGGGAGTAAGGGGTCGGCGGTGCCGATAGGCGCCGCCCGGGGAAATTTTTAAAAATCTTTTTTTTTCTTTTAAAAATTTTTTACAAAAAGAGTTTTTGACTCAATTTGGAACTTCTGAAATTAAAAAATATATATATAAGACGGCACAAACGTTAGGGTTTGTGAACTTTGAATACCCTAGCTATAAAGCCAAAGTGCCTAAAAGTTCAAAACTTAAAACTTAATATATTTTAAATGTTTGTCACTAAAACTAAATTAGTGCAGTAAATAATAAAGAAGAAATAGTTAATGAAATTGCGATAAAAGCACTTAAACACTAACAGTTTTTCTTTCCTCCACCTGTTCATTTATTGTCACAGAAAGGGGATTGATTGGGTTAAGCCCGTAGTAAACCATCCCCAGGGGCCTGAACAGTGATGGGAATATTTTCAACAATTTCCCTACGCAAATTCCGCCGTCGCAACAACTGAAAGAATTCCACGCCATGATCGGCAGAAGGCCGGCCCATCACCACGTAAAGAAGCATAGCCTGAGGGGACATTGATCAATGATCGCTGAACGCGTTCAACTCGTTGTTCGTTGTGACAACAATGCACAAGCAATTGCCGTTCGTAATCGTTCATGAGAGACGGTCTTTTACCATTTGTGCCAACTTTTTATAGATTCAAGGGGGGGGGGGAACCGACGAACGAATAAATATTTGTTTTTGCAGACACCGCTAATTTATTTGTTAATTCTGCCGCCGATTTGTTTCCATGCGTTTCTTTAGGCAATCCTGGCACCAAAATTGAAGCCAACTTTGGACCAAACTTCAAATTCAACATTTCCGATGCGATTAGAAACTGAAAAAAAAAGTTTTTTCTCATTTTGTACTTCAGTTGAAATGAATTTTAAATTCAATTATTTCGGTGCAAAAAGTCACCAAACAAAATTGTACTTTTTGTTGATTGAACTTAAAATACCAATATGGGTACCATACCTAATTTGTATGTCCAAACTTCATCGAAATACACGAAAATCTTTAAATTTTGAAAAAAACATTCAATTATTGGGTGGAACAAAAGAAAAAGTCAATTTTTGAAGAGATTTAAAAGTTTGTCCACGACACTTTTGTTCCGATTTATGAGAGCTTATTACTGCTCGCTTAGAGCCTAGGCTTAAACGAGCGCAAGCTTAGGTTACACCTCAATGCCATTTTTTAAGACGGCCCGACCCCAAATGAAAAACAAAAGGCTTTTTTCAAAGATTCATACGGCAACAAAAGAAGCCATCAATTATTGTGGCATTTAAACGAACGCCAAAAACTGCCTAAATTGTTTGGAAAAGCTTTCTCATCCGCCTTTCTAAGCAATTTTCTAATAAATTAGTTGATATTTAATAGTATTTATCAAGCGTGGGTGGGCACGGATATCCGGATGCGGACGGATAACGGATATGCGATTTTGAGGTCGGATGGATACGGATTCGAAAATTCGTATCAGTGCCCACGCCTAGTTTTTATTTCAGATCGGCCATAATTCTCTCGGCGCTCACATTGATCAATTAATGTTTTGTTGAAAATTTAAATAGATAAAATATTCCATAGATTTGGGTGCTTAAAAATGGGCAAAAAGTTGAATACAAAGTCAAATCAATTACCTAATGAGTTTTTTCCCATTTTGTTAGCGGCGACAGAGTCTATTTTAGTTGAAATGTGTTTTATTTAATCTTTTTTGATTTATTTCAGTGAAAATGTCTTTTCTCAACTTTTATTTTCTATTGACAAAACGAAAAATTCAAAAAAGCTCCAACACCAAATTCAAAGGCTTTTTTCAAAGATCATACGGCAACAAAAGAAGCCAAAACAATTATTGTGTCAATTAATCCATTTTTCTGTTTAAATTTTCTCCACAAAATTCCCTCCGTCCATTCAATCGGTGGGCTCACTTGGCCCTGCCTTTGCCTCAACCATTCTTAAATAAGAAAGATTTTAACGACGTGAGGGGGAATTTTGGATTTAAGTCAGCCAGTCCCGTACCCGTCGTCCGGACATTTTTTGGGGAGCTAGAAACCCGGTTTCCGGACTTTTTTTTTGGTATCCGGTCACATCCCTGGTCCGTACCCGTCTCCGATGTCACTGTCCTTGAAGTTGATGAAGATGCGATTCCATTGAAAGAACCAATCCAATTCAATTGCCTCTTTCTCCCAATTAGTCCATTTGTCCTCTTCTCGTCCAATTGGACAACGCACCAACAGCCAAAACTCTTCGGTCCTGCTTAAAAATTCCGATCGACGCAATGTCACTTGCCGAAATGTCAATCGCTCCCCCGTAAAATTGTTCGTCAGTTCAAATGGTTTAAAGCCAAAAGCTGAATGGCGAATACGAATAATGAAATTGACAGCCTCAGAAGCATTGACAAATGCCTAAAACAAAGGGAATTAAACTCAAACAAACTAAAAAAAAATTAAAAAAGAATTACCCTTTTGAGTCCGTCCATTTTTGCCGAATACAACTCATCACAACGAAACATTTTCGGAAGGCCATCCCCGCGGGGGCTGAGCAACCATTTGGCCACGGCTTGTGCAGAAGAAGCGCCGGCGGCGTCTTCGTCCGGAAACGCCGGCAAAAATCCAATGGAATCGATCGATCGGAGATTTGGGCAATTGCGAAGAATCGCCGGAGAGAATCGTCGCAAACGGTCGAAATGAACGGCGGAGTATGAAAGAAAACAGCAAATGTTGTCACTGACCAAAGGCCAAATAATTTCCAAGTTTCGGCTTTTGTCGTCGGTCATAAGAACGACATTTGTGCCGGAAGAATCGAAAAGCGGTCGAAGGCATTGAAGGAATTCGATGACGCTTTGGTCGACGTAACTGAAAATTTTAAATCAGTTTTTTTATATTAAAGAAAACGACCATATCGAAATCAGTTTGAAGCCGATCACATTCTTTGGAATCGGTCCTTGAGGAATTGGCAGCTGTTCACCGGAGAGGTTAACAATTTTAGCGCTATTCCCTCCGCTTTCGCAAACAATTTCCATCCAATCCAACGACCATTTCCTCGACTTGAAATGGACGTCCACCAAAACGTCCAATCGATCACTGATCAGCGCCATTTTCAGTCCGAGTTCAACAGGGTCAAGAAAAGCGAAGACTCCGTACCAAACGTCGTCACAAATAAAACTGAAATTTGGAAGTAATGACTTTTAGTTTGATTCATTTGAATAAAGCTTCAATCTGGGCTCTTCCCGGTGCCGTTCAAACTCACATTTGCTCCATTTGCTGTTGCTGCTCCTCTTCGCTTTCGTTGTCCGACATTTTTGAATATTTTTAGCGTTCCGATAAAGCAATTCTAAAAATCATGCAATTTTAGATTTAAATGGCAATTTTTATGCTCAAAAAATGTATTCCAAAAGCCTGGCATTGGGGCGCCAGGGATGGGCGGTAATCTATTTTATTGACGGAAAAAAAAGGAAATTTTCAAAGTGAGTTTAAAAAAATCAATTTTTTATTAAAATAATTATTTAATAAAATATTGGGTTTTAGTCGACTTTACGCGTCCCAAAACTTTTACGCGTTCAATGGCCGTTTACGTGTCCCACGTAGAAATGTTTATGAATAGGGTGGGGATTTTTAGGCTTAAGCCTATTTTTTCTGCAGCTTTGTTTTGACGAGTTATGCACGAAAAAAAACGTTTTTGTTTTTAGTCGGAAATTTTATCGTTTTAACGAGCCTATCCGAGCCAGGGTTGCAGCGGATTGGGAAAAAAGTCGGATACGGATTTCGGATCGGATTGCCCAAAATTTCTCGGATCGGATTTCGGATTCGGAAAAACACCGGATTTCGGATTCGGAAAAACACCGGATTTCGGATGATCCGCTGCAACCCTGATCCGAGCCTAAAAAAGCCTATTTTGGACTTTTCGAGCCTAAAATAGGCTCAAGCCTATTTCGGGTATTTGAAGATTTTTGGAGCCTATTTTGGCGACTTTTTTTGAACTTTTGTGCCTATTTCGAGCTTTTTTTCGAAAAATTTCTTAAGAAAAATGAAATAAAATTCGAATTTATCTTGCCAAGATCACTTTTTTTGAAAAATTTTCAACAAAATTTGAGTTTTTATGAATGGATGTGTTGGGGAAGAATGGATTATTTTGAATTGGAAATGTTTTCTTTCCACTCTTTTGGGATCCAATATTTGTCGGTGGCGAGGGGATAATATTTAATAGGGCTGCTCGAGAGTCTCGGTCTCGAGTCTCGAACCGAGAAATTTCTCGGTTTTTTTGGGTCTCGGTCTCGGTCTCGACTCTCGGGTTTTTAGTCTCGGAAAACGAGACTTTTTTGCACTGGTAAAGATGGCATTTTTGGTGAGAAAATATTAAAGAATTATGGGCTTGAAAGATTTGAAAATACACAATGACAAATTTAGAAATCCTTTAATACTTTGTCAACTTTAGTAATACAGTGCGCGTATGGCGCATTGGTTAAATTCTGTGTCGCTTACTTTATATTGTCGTAAGTTCTAGTCACCACTAGTGAAATGAATTTTTCTTCATTTAAATTGATAACTTTTTTACTGATTCTTAGTCGAACAACAAAAACATCACCCAGCAGTAAACCTTATAAAATGGTGATTTTTTTTGCAATAAGCATATTTTCCTAATTAAATTCACTAAAGCTTCCATTTTTTACCGCCCTAAAAGCATTAAAAAATCACCGCATTTCTAAATTTGGTAGCAAATCTCTTCACAAAAAGAGTCAAAAATTCAAAATTTTCTCGGCGGCGCCTATCGGCACCGCCGACCTCCCACCAAAAGTTAAGCAGAATTCGCAAAAAAATTTATTTTTGAAAATTTCTTAACAAAAAAATGCAATAAAACCCCCCGAAAATAAATTGAACTTTTTTTAAAATTCTTTCCCCGGCGGTTCCGCTGAACCATCGGACATAAAGCGTTCCAGAAATAAAAATGGGACAACTTTGTCGCGTAGTGTAAAACTATTTATTTAAAATTTTTGGAGTTTAAAATAAAAAATTTTCAGTAAATTAAAAAAAAATTTTCAAAAAAGTCTCGATCTCGGGTCTCGAACCGAGAAATTTCTCGGTTTTTTTGGGTCTCGATCTCGGTCTCGAGTCTCGGGGTCATTTCTCGGTCTCGGTCTCGACTCTCGGTAAATTTCAAGTCTCGAGCAGCCCTAATATTTAAATGTCAACAAACTTTATGTACTTGTCGAGGTAAATACCCGATTCGCTTTTTTGTGTGTTAAAGAGAGATAGAGAAAATAGAGAAATAGTGTTGTTTGGTAAGAGAGCAGAGAAAAAAACAAAACCTAAAAAAAGCGAATCGGGGTCCCTTCCTTGTCGAAGAAGTGAAATCAATAAATGGAATGCATGGGGGGGCAACAAAAAGGAGGGATAACGGACAACTCGGCAGCTTTCAAATAAAAAATGCAAATCACCAAAATAAATTTGCTAATAAATAAATATATTCATTCATTGTTTACTTAGGCAATGCCAGAGAGTATGCTTTTGTAGGAAAATATTCGTCGTCTTCGTCCGCCTAAATCTTTTTTGGATAGAGACGTCTCTCTCTGTGGCCGAAGAGGAAGAAGGGGGGGGGGGGGGTAGATTTGGCCGATACATTAAAAATGCCCCTAAGGGTCATTAATCGATTAGGGGGGACCCTTTTGGCAATTTGTGGAAAGTTTTTTATTCTAAAAGTTGTCTGAAAATATGTTATTTGATGCACTAATTACGCCTTTGTGTCACTAGAAAATAAAATGAGTTTTTAAAGCGACTTTGAATTGGTTGAAATGAAAATTAAGGAAAAAACGACCATTGAGTAACAAAAGCGACGCTTCAGACAAATCCAGTTGTTCTATATATATTTTTTGATAAAACAACCTTTTTTACGGCACAAAGTTTAAAAACTATTAAAACAAATTAAAAAATAAATCTATTTAAAATTGGCCGGCAATGATCCGTAGAAATGTTTGTGATGGATGTGTCTGGGGGGAAGAATGATTTTTGGGGGAATTGAAAATGTTTTCTTTCCACACTTTTGAGACCCAACAAAATATAACGTTGATATTATGTACTTAGGCATTTGTTTATCGGTTGCGAGGAAATAATATTTGAATGTCAACAATATTTATGTACTTGTCGCAAAAGTGATGAAAGCAAATAGGTAGATGGATTGGGGGGGGGGGGTACGGTGGATGCCTTTTAGATACGGTTTCATAATTTTCATCCTGTTTTGATTTTTTCGGGCATCAAATTAAGAATTCAATCAATTTTAAGCATCAAAATTATTGTTCTCGTTATGAGACAACAAAAATTATTTTTTTCCAAAGTTTGCAAAATGCCGGAATTGTCATCATTCTGAATTTAATTTATAATAGTACGAGGATCAAGGTCCGGGGGGGGGGAAGTCGGGGACGGGGATGGAAATGTCCGAAATGATCTCAAAAATTGTTGGGGTTCGGGGTCAGGGGTGAACAAGCTCGGGGACGGAGTCTAAAACTGGGGTCGAGGTGACAAGTAGCCGGGGTCGTCGGGGTGGAAATTGGGCTGTTAGAACATTTTTTAATGTGATTTAACGGTTTGCATCATTAGAGGAGATTTAATCGGGAGCCAATGATCCGATCAATAAGCTTGATTATGTGTTAATTGGCAACCAAAAAACAGATCTCTCTACGAGTGCAACTACCGCCCGACATGCGCAAATGGCGGCCAAGCAATGCAAATGCAAAATGAAAAACAAAACAAATCAATTTGAATTGAATTGAAATGAATTTTTTCTATTTTGTTTTTTTAAATTGAATAAATAAATTTTGTTTTGAAATTATGTTTTCTTTAAATTAATTAGTCCGAGTAGGGATGTGCACTGATTCCTAGTTTTTAATCATTCTTTAACAAATCCGTCGTCCTTTTGATGCTCTTTTGGGGCCAGAACCCCCCCCCCCCCCCCATCCTCCATTCATTTTGCATTGTTGACATTCAATTGCAAGAAAAACAAAACAAATAATATCAATTAAATATTTTGTTTTCTCAAAAGAGTGAAAAACATACCTATTCCATTCCACCCATAATAATCATTCTTTTTCCGAACACATCATAAAACAAACATTTGCAACGGATCATTTTGCCGGGCCTTTGGAATAGCATACCTAAATATAATACCCATTTAAATCTAAAATTTATGATTTAAGAATTAATTTGCTTTATCGGGAAGGCTAAAAATAATTCTAAAAATGTCGGACAACGAAAGCGAAGAAGAGCAGCAACAACAAACGAAGGGAATGTGAGTTTGTTTCCTAATGAGTAGGGCTGGCATTTTTAGGCCTAAAAGAGCATTTTTCCGAACTTTTAAAATCCTTACTAATGTAGGGCTGGCATTTTTGGGAAAACTCCTAAAAGAGCATTTTTCCGAACTTTAAAAAAATTCCTTAACAAAAAAAAAAACGGAAATGCTCCCCTAAAATCGAAAACTAACTACCTAACTTGGAAGCTAAACAAAAATGCAAGAAAAAGGCAAAATACACCCCTAATCGCCTATTTTTTGCGGAGTCGGCCATTAGGGCACAAATCATTTGGGCACCAATTCCGGATCTTTTAAAGTAATACATTACAAAATAGGGGTAATACTGTAGTCCCTTTTGATAAAGTGTGTCTAATGGTATTCGGGGTGTAGAATCCGAATCTGGCATTCATTTTGACCAATCCTAACACGAATCCGAGTTTGAACCTTTTTTCAGAAGCTCAAAATTTTTCAAAAATTATTCAATTTCGTCTCTGGGATCCGAAATCGGTCGAAATGAATGCCAGCTTCGGATTTCTACACACCCCAGTACCCCTAGACACACTTTATCAAATGTTTTCAAAAAAGGGAGGCTACCAACTACAGTATTACCCTATTTTGTAATGTATTACTTAAAACAAAAATCCGGAATTGGTGCCCAATAAGAGTAATTATGCCCTTTGTTTTAGGCATTTGTCAAGGCTTCTGAGCCGGTTAATTTCATCATTCATCCATTTTTCTCCGACATTGAACCATTTGAGCTGAAGAACAATTTGACGGGGGAGCGGTTGACATTTCGACAAATTGACGAAGGCAATTGGCTGTTGGTGCGTTGTCCAATTGTTCGAGAAGAGGACAAATGGACTAAATGGGAGACGGAGGCAATTCAGTGGAAACGAGACCCTCAGGAGTGGAATTGCATCACCGTTAACTTCCGAGACAGTGGCATCGGTGACGGGTACGGACTGACTGAATTAATCGCAAGACTTTCCCATGCCATCATTAAAAATTTTTCTTATTTTCATAATGGCTGAGGCAAACGAAGGTCCGAGTGAGCCCAAGAAGTGAATGGACGGAGGGAATTTGATGGAATGATTTTGTCCGTACTTCGAGATATTGTTGCTTTAAATTAAATGCTTTTAAAATTATGATTAAATTTTTTGAAACGATCGATTGATCATTCATTTATGCTGGTTTATCAAAATGTACTAATTTGTCCTAATCCGTTGCCTGGGAATCATCAGGTTATTTTTTGACGGTTAAATAGCCGTAGACCAGTTTTGGATCTTGGGAGATCAGCATTTTAAAAGTTGAGATGATCGATCACTCATCAAATGATCTTTGACTTTACAACATTTTTATTATTGTGTAAATTAATGAAACGTTTTAATTTTCTTGGACGAAATAGGGTTCGGACGTGCGCCCGGGAGTGCAAAAAACCCGCGCAATTTTTCATCCCTAACTGTAAGCAATACTCAATTTTTCAAAAAAAAAAAATTTTGAGAATAAAATGTTAGGCTAATACCGGTACACCTCGATTCGGCGCGCACGATTCGGCGCGCACGTTTCGGCGCGGCACGATTCGGCGCCGAAGTTTGAAACCTTATAACTTTTTGTTTATTTGACCAAACCAAACGTTCTTGGTATCATTCGAAAGCATGCAATAAGTAGAAGCTTACAAAGTCAAAAGCTAAGCGATTCGACTTTAACAAAGAAAGTTATGACTCCACTACGACAAGCTGGTACCAAAAATGACAATTTTTACACGTTTTAAACTATATCTTTTTTTTTGAAAAGACGAATTGTTTAGCTTTAGCTTGATCAAATGTTCAGCATACTGAGAGCTTTTGTATGATACCAAGAATGTTTGGTTTGGTCAAATAAACAAAAAGTTATAAGGTTTCAAACTTCGGCGCCGAATCGTGCGCGCCGAAACGTGCGCGCCGAATCGTGCGCGCCGAATCGTGGCGCTCCGGGCTCATACTGCATTTTGTTGAACAATTTTGTCAAAAAGTCACATTTTATGTTCATTTTTAAGTAACATTATGCCAATTTCAAAAGTTGTAAATATGATTTTTGGGCGCTAGGACAAAATCCCTAACGGTCAAAATCACTAACGGTCATAATCCCTAACGGTCAAAATCCCTAATAACCCAAAAACGGTCAAAATCCCTAACGGACAAAATCCCTAATAAGCCAAAAGCGGACAAAATCCCTAATTTTGCAATTCTCGAAAAATAGAGGGATTTGCGTCAATTTTATCGGTTAAAAACTAAATTTTAGATTCACCTTTTCAAATATTAAGCATATATGTAATGATTAAGCGCACACTGCGCGAACTATTAGGTCACCGAGCTTGTCTTTTCGCATCCAATTATTTTTTCAGATTTAGTTGCTTGAATTTCTCCGCCTCAACTTAAAATTTTCGGTTGTTGGGACTTCGTGCCGCGCCTACTTCGTGGGAGCAGTTATGGTTTATCGGATGCTTCATCAATCGGCGAGAGTGATTTGTGTAAAATGTTTACAGCAAGGAAAACCCAAATGCTATTATGAGGAGGCAATGAGACGATTATACGCCGTTGCACCGGTTAAATCAGCCGCCGGTTTGTTAGTTTTTGTATTCATAACTTACTTACTATCAGCAGAGCTAAGATTTTTAAGCTCGAAAACTACAAAATAGGGTTGGTTTTTTAAACCCAAATACTTCGTAAAAACGATAAAATTTCCGACTAAAATCATGCAAATCTGAAGAAAAAAGGTATTAAAAATCTTAGCCCTGCTTATGTGTTTCCGTAATGTTTGATTTAAAGAAGGCTATCTTTTGAGTTTGTTTTTTTTATGTTTAGCGACCAGAAAAGAGGTCGACACCCGAAATTCTCTCTGCAGATGAAGCGCACTTCCATTTGAAGGGACCCCATTCCACAACGAAGAAAAGGCGAGGACGAAGAAAATGTTGACCGGCAACAGTCGTTGAACTTCAGAGAGGCGTTACACAAAAGGGTGGAATGTGTTTATGGTTAGTGGTTGGTTTTTTCGATGGTTTTATATAATTTTTACTAATTAGGAAACCGATACATCCGTAGATTAAAAATCACTTCTATTTCCATTTGCAAAATAACTAATTGGACTTTAACAAATTTCGTTAACCTTTTTTTGCCTACTAAATCATTGTTAACCGTTTTTTTCAGTGACATTTCCGCCTCCTTATAACCTAGTTGACGTGCGCCAATTGGATCTCTGAAGAGAAGAATCTGGAAATGATTCTGATTTTGAATGCTCGATATTTGTCAAGACCATTTTTTACGTGGTGATCAATTGATTATTGGGAATTTCTACCTTATACGGTCCTGGAACGAAATCGGCCAATTCATATACCAATCGACTCCACGCATCGAGCTGAGCACGAATCTGCAAAAATTTTTGCGCGCAAACCACTATGAAGAAAGTTATGGCCCCTCAAAGTTGGCCAAAAACCATAGGGGGGACCCTTTTGGTCAAAATTTTTTAATAAAAATTTTTATTCTAAAAATTGTCTGGAAATATGTTATTTGATGCGCTAATCACGAATTCGTCAATAAAAATTAAAAATTGAGAATTTAAAGCAGTTTTTGAACCGGTTTAAAATTTTGAAAATTAAAGAAAAAAGCAACTTTTGAATAAACCAAGGCCGGATAGGGGAAAAGTTAGACAGTAAGGTGGAAAATAGCAGCCAAAGTACCGCACACTCGACTACGGCGGCCAGTAGGTGGGGCGAGACTCCGGGCTCCGGAAGAAGTCCGCGCGTGACCCGGCTGGGGGTCTCGCGCGCGCCCGCTTCGCGGGTCCCCGCGCGCTCGCCCCCCAGTGGCGCTCGTCAGACTTCTTCCTCCGCCCTCCGTCTCGCCCCACTACTTGCTCCGTCTCCGCATGCTCGCTGTTGGCGGGCCGTTACACGGCCTTTCATTATTAAATATGGCTTTTGTTACTTAAAAGTAGTTTTTCCTTAATTTTCAAAATTTTAAACCGGTTCAAAAACCGCTTTAAATTCTCAATTTTTATTGACGAATTCGTCAGCGCATCAAAAAACATATTTCCAGACAATTTTTAGAATAAAAATTTTTTATTAAAAATTTTGACCAAAAGGGTCCCCCCTATGGTTTTTGGCCAACTTTGAGGGGCCATAACTTTCTTCATAGTGGTTTGCGCGCAAAAATTTTTGCAGATTCGTGCTCAGCTCGATGAGTGGAGTCGATTGGTATATGAATTGGCCGATTTCGTTCCAGGACCGTATAAGGTAGAAATACCGATTATTGTTAAACAAGAAGTAAAATTTTTGCTTTGTTTGGCTAATAAATTTGGAAATTGACTAGAGATTGACAGTTAAGGCTGATTTATTAGCGTTTGGACCCTTATCAATCCATTCAAAGGTAAAAAAACGGAAATTCCCCTATTAGGGATTTTTCTTAGGGATTTCGTCCGTTTTCAAGCCATTAGGGATTTTGTCCGCTTTTGGCTTATTAGGGATTTTGACCATTAGGGATTTTGTCCGTTAGGGATTTTGACCGTTTTTGGCCGATTAGGGATTTTGACCGCTTTTGGCTTATTAGGGATTTTGACCGTTAGGGATTTTGTCCTGACACGGATTTTTGGATTCATTTTATTAACAAAAACAGGTAAATTAAGAGATGAATCCAGTTTTAAAATACGGTGTACTTTTTTTGAACCCCAAAATCTTATTAAATTTTATAGTTAAAAAATAAATTAAAAATATTTGTATTAGCCTAGTTAAAATCTGTTATTTCCAGGATGGTTGAGGCAAAGGAAGGTCCGAATGAGCCGACCGAGTTGTAAAAGCTTGGAGCTTTCAAATGAAATTTTGTTTGATTTGGTTGGGTTTAAAAAGAGGCGGAAATTGATACAGTTATGAAGAAAAAAGACTAGGCAATGGGCCAGAGTGATCTATAAAAATTAAATAAATTATTACTAGACGATCTGTTTTTAAAGAGGATAATTGATCAATAAAATCTTTTTTGAATGTAATTAAATCTGAATATGATGTTGTTGAAGAAAATAACATAGTTTCTATCCAGTTCGGCGCGACCGGTTTGGCGCCGTCGTTTCGGCGCGACCAGTTCGGCGCCCACACAAAAAATTTATTTTGTCGCCGACGAATCATATTAAAAAACACTTCAATTCTATTTCCTAATGTTTTAGCTAGAGTAGGACGGGACCGGGACTTTTGGGAAAAACCGGGACCGGGACTTACCGGGACCAGAAAAACCGGGACCAAGATTTTCAACCGGGACCGGTTCCGGGACTAACCGGGACTTTTCAAGGGAGAAAATTTTTTTTGCAATGTTCAATGGTAAAACAAAATTTTTTTTGTTATTCAAAAATATCTTTCTTATTGTCTTTAACTTCAATTTTATCATCATCATTCTTTTTTTTGAGATTCTACTTTACTTTGGTAGGTGAGGTGGGGGTCGGCGGTCCGAGAAAAATTTTTGAATTTTTGTTAAGAAATTTCATCAAAATTTTAGCAAAATTATGAATTTGCTTCGGAATTTCAGGGAAAAAACTGTTTTTTACGTAAGAGTGGAGGATGTCCGGCGGTGCCGACAGGCGCCGAACCGGGACCGGGACTTTCAGTTTTCAAAAAATCCCGTCCCGTCCCGGTCCCGTCCTACCCTAGTTTTAGCATGCACCATCAAGACTTAAAGCTGATCTTTTAAACATCCGAATAAGCTTTTTGGCAAAATACAATAAATAATATTAAACAACAATAATCAATCACGCATCCATAACGCAATTTTGAGTAATTTTTGAAAATTAAGCAAAAAACGGCTTTTCTAAGTAACTCCAAAGCCGGATAGAATAACTGAGTAAAAGTTAGTTAGGGGTTCG
The DNA here is from genome assembly GCA_020449905.1 of Globodera pallida. NCBI lineage: Eukaryota > Metazoa > Nematoda > Chromadorea > Rhabditida > Heteroderidae > Globodera > Globodera pallida. The sequence continues at coordinate 212,801 of JAIXHY010000055.1, forward strand.
TTAGGCTTAGGCCTAAGCCACCCTGGCTTGGGGTTCGTTAGGCTTAGGCCTAAGCTAGCTTAGGTTTAGGCCTGAGCCTAAGCTCATTTGCGCTAATTCAAATTATATTTTTTGTGTGGGCGCCGAACTGGTCGCGCCGAAACGGTACGGCGCCGAAAAAATCGCGCCGAACCGGTCGCGCCGAACTGAGACGATCCGCTCCAGTGACCACCAAACAAAATCAATAATTGTCAGGCCCCCCCCCCCCCCCCCCCCCCCCCCCCCCCACAGTCAGAGGGTGCCAGGAAAATTCGACAGTGGATTTCGACAGTGAACGATTTCGACAATGGCTGATTTCGACAGTGAACTATTTCACTTTTTCAGACTTTTTCGACAGTGATGGATTTCGACACTGGACAATTTCGACAGTTAACTATTTCACCACTTCATTAACCTTTTTTAGCTCATTCGACAGAGTGGATTTCGACAGTACTTCAAAATTTAAAAAAAGATACAACACTTAGCTAAGAAATTGCAAAGCTAAAGTTACTTTTAAAATGGATAATATTTAAAAGAAAGTGTAAGCGCATGAACGAAGAAATCCGAGCGGGTTACGATTCTGAAAATCAGCAAAGATAGTCGCTAAATTTTTACACTTTCAAACAGCTATAAGTCCTCTCAGAATTGTTGCCCAATCATAATTGATTCATTTAATTTGTCTCGATGAGAGAAATCGATTAATAATTACAAGAAAACAAAGTTTTTTTGATATTTTTCAATTTCCCGGACGAGTTCATAGTGTAAGAAAATGATTGAAGAAGACGAAATATGGAAACAAGAGAAACCCATGTACATTCGAAATGAAGTGGTGAAATAGTTAACTGTCGAAATTGTCCAGTGTCGAAATCCATCACTGTCGAAAAAGTCTGAAGAAGATCAAAAGGAGGTGAAATAGTTCACTGTCGAAATCCACTGTCGAATTCAGTCACTGTCGAGATTACATAGCACCAGTCAGAGTAGCCTATTTCGCTGTACTCTCTAGTCGCCCCGCCCTCACCATTATTTGACCATTTACCATTGGTGAGTTGTCCCCCGCCGTCCTTTTCTTTTGTTGACATTCAAATTTTAGCTCGTCTTCGGGTTGCCTACCTAACTGCCTTAACCCCCCTTAACCCGGGTTTCATAAAATGCAAGTTAAAAATCGGCAAAGTTTTATTAAACAAGAACGAAAATTGGGAAAAAATGTATTATTTTTAAATTTGATGTTTTTGAATAATTAAAATTCCAAAATTATTTGATGGATCTTAAAAGAGCGGAAAGCATTCCAATTCCAAATAATAATTTTCCCCGACACATTACAAAACAAACATTTTATGTGATCATTTTGCCGGGCCTTTGGAATCCATTTTTTCGGATTTCTTGGACATAAATTGCCATAATTGCATGATTTAGAATTGCTTTATCGGAACGCTAAAAATAATTCTAAAAATGTCGGACAACGAAAGCGTCGAAGAGCAGCAACAGCAAATGGAGAAAATGTGAGTCTATTCCTGGGGTGCCAACTGTCCTTATTTATAAGATTTTGTCCTTTTGGAGGAGCCTAATCTTACGAATTAAAAATGTCCTTATTTGTAAGAATTGCCCTTATTTGAGGCTTTCGTCCTTATGCTGTCCTTATTTTCGGTTTTCTTCTTGCATAATTCGTAGTTTTTGGACCAATTTTCATAACAAATTTTGTTTAAAATCTTCAAAAAGTCCGGCTGCGCCTATCGGCACCGCCCGCCGACTCCCACTCCGTACTAACGCAGAATTTGCAACTAAAAAATTGGATTTTTAACCAAGCCATGGCCAAATGGTTGATCACTCCCCGCGGGGACGGTCTTCCGAAGATGATCGTTGTGGTTTTTATTCGGCAGGAAAGGAGGGAGTCAAAGGGGTAAAATTTCTCATTTTATTATCAGTGTTTTTTATCATTCTTATAATCTTGTGGTAATTATTAGTGTTCGGCAAATGGGGTTTTTCGATTTCGGTATAACACCGAAAAATACCGACCGAAAAAATACGGTATTTTTTGGAAATTTTAATTTCAATTTAAAATGAACGAAAACATTTATTCAAAACTTATAATTGATTATTGGCAATGTTTTGTTGTGAAAAATAAGCTTCAACGTTTAACAAATTTTTTGCAAAATTCGTAATAAGTAAATCGTAACAGCAAAAACCAATAAAATTGAATGATTCGTAACGTGGAATTACGAGCAGCACCCTGTTGCGGATCCGAACCCCCCCCCCCCCCCCCCCCCGCCCCACCTGATTCCTCAAAAGGTATACCCCTCATCAGGGATGGTCGGACCGACTCTCCGATTTTTTTGGGGTCGGAATTCCGATTTCCGAATAATTATTCCCTTTCGGTTTATTTAGTCATTTCGCGATGCTTCGAAGCCGGTCATTCATCATCATCATTTGGAATGATGAGGACGAGGACGTTGTGCCATTTACGGAGGAGAACAATTGGACGGGGGAACGATTGACATTTCGACACTTCAACGAAGACAAATGGTTGTTGGTGCGTTGTCCAATTGGACGAGAAGAGGACAAATGGACTAATTGGGAAAAGGAGGCAATTGAGTGGAAATGGTGGCGTCAATGGAATCGCATCGAAATTTACTTCGAAGACGGGGACATCGGCGACGGGTAAGGGAATGAAATGTCGCATACTTTCTTCTCCCATCGTTAAAATTGGGTAGTGCACGGTCGGATAACCGAAAACAAAAAGCACTTTTATTTTAAAAATAGTAACTTTTTGTAGTTTTTTAGGAATTTTGAGTGGAAAAGGTCCATCGTTGGAAATTTGTCCTCTTCTCGCCCAATCGGACAACGCACCAAGAACCAACTGTCTTCGTCAATTTGTCGGCACCAAGAACCAACTGTCTTCGTCAATTTGTCGCAATGTCAATTGCTCCCCCGTCAAATTGTTCTTCAGCTCAAACGGTTCACAGACGGAAAAAAGCGGACGAATGATGAAATTGAGCGGCTCAGAAGCATTGACAAATGACTAAAACGAAGGGAAATAATTACTCTCAACTAATTACAAATTACCCCTTTGAGGTCTTCAATTTCTCCCGAATATAAACAACGAAGCATCTTTGGAAGACCATCCCCACTGGGGGTGAGCAACCATTTGGCCACGGCTTGGCTAGTAAGAAGCATCGGCGTTGTCTTCGGCGGCCGGGAATTCGGGGAAAAAGATCATAGGAATCGATCGATCGGAGATTTGGCGCAATTGCGAAGAATCGCCGGAGAGATTCGTCGCAAACGGGCGAGATCGGAGGAGTCCAAACGAAGTCCGCAAATGTTGTCGTTGACCAAAGGCCAAATATTTTGCCGAATAATTTCCCAGCTTCGGCTTTGGTTGGTGGAGGTATCAATCCAAACATTTGTGCCGGTAGAGTCGAAAAGTCGGCGGATGCGTTGAAGAAATTCGATGACAGTTTGATCGACATAACTACATTTTAAATTTGTACATTTTTTAAGAAGGAAACTAGCTACCTGATTTCAATGTGTTCAAATCCGATCACTTTATTTGGAAGCGGCCCTTGAGGAATCGGAAGCCGTTCACCGGAGTGTTTGACGACAATTTCTGCGCCATTCCCTCCAATTGCGCGAACAATTTTCAGCGAACCAAACGACCATTCCCTCAACTTGAAATGGACGTCCACCAAAACGTCCAATCGATCACTGATCAGCGCCATTTTCAATCCGAGCTCAAATGGGTCAAGAAATGCGAAGACTCCGTACCAAACGTCGTCACAAATGAAACTGAAATTTGGAAGTAATGGCTTTTGGTTTGATTCATACATACAAAAATATGTTTCATTATAGCATATTTCAGACTATTTTTAATTAATTTTAAAATTTTGACCAAAAGAGAGGGCCCTATGTTTTTGGCCACCTTATGGCTGAACTGTAACTTTGCTTAAATGACGAGCGGCAAAAAATTCTCTTCTGGAAGAAAAAACTCACATTCTCTCCATTTGCTGTTGCTGCTCCGATTCGCTTTTGTTGTCCGACATTTATAAATTAATTTTAGCGTTCCGATAAAGGAATTAATTCTAAAAAAGCATACGATTTTAGATTAAATGGGTATATTTATGCTATAAATGACAAAAAATCGATTCCAAAGCCCCGGGGCAAAATGATCCGTAGCAAATGTTTTGTGATGTGTCGGGGAAGATTAACCTCATTTTGTGGTTTTTTGGAGTTTGATGAGGTTTTTGAGGCTTTTTACAAATTTCATTGATAAATGGTAAATTTCTATTAAATTTTGAATATTTGGCGTAATGTCCATCCATTTTTTCTCTGTGTGTTTCATTTTTAATGAAAAAGCGTGGTCCGGTTTGAAATAATTGGAAATTTTCTTAATAAAAAAAACCTCATTTTCCATTTTTTAATGCAAAAAAGCATCACATTTTCTGCAAATTTAGTTGCAAATCTGTTAACAAATTGAGTTAAAAATTCCAAATTTTCTCGGCGGCGCCTATCGGCACCGCCGACCTCACCCCCCTCTCATAAGCTTATGCCAAAAAGTCCATTGAAATCAAACAAAAATTGGCGGCGGATTTTTCTGAATTTTCTTGAAATAATAGCTACGAGTCTCGACAAATATTTGAAATTTCTCGTTCTCTCGCGGGAATCCCGCCTGCAATTTTTTGCCCGGACTCTAGTCCACACAATATTGCACTTGACCTCCATGCAAGAAAAAATATATTGAACAAAAAAAAGTCAAGGGCAAAAAAATTTAAAAAAAAAACGGTGCATTTTTGTTCCACTTTCGAAAAGTCTTTCGATTTCGATTTCGATTTTGACAATTTCGAGGTTTTTCTTTCGTTTCGATTTCGAAAACCGAAATAAAAAAATTTTGATTTCGAAGTCAATTTCGATTTCGATAAAATTTTTCTTTCGAACGCAGCCCTGATCGCACCGCCGACCCCCCCCCCCCCCCCCCCCCCCACTAAAAAAAGTATTTGGGAAAACCGCGCGCAAAAAAACATGATTTTAGCAAAATGAGGTTTTTGGTCCCAAATGAGGCTTTTTTGCCTGCCAAATGAAGCTTTTGAAAATTTTCATCTGGGAGCCCTGGTTAAAACGGAAAAAGGGGCATTTTTTTCCAAAGTGAGTTTAAATATATTAATTTTATTAAAAACAATTAATTTAATAATATTGTTTGAAAATATTTGCTTTTAAAATTTTTAAAGGTTGTCCTGTTCGCGATTGAGCAAATTTCGGTCGAGAATCTCGAAACAAAAAATCATCGGCGGATTTTTCGACATTCCGTTGGTTTGGAAAGGCTAATGAGGCATTTGTGACAAGAAATTGCTCAAATCGATTGTTTGTACCCAGTAATATGATGCTTTAAAGTTTAAACATTTTGGGATCATACCCCCCCCCCCCCTGCGGCTTTTCACTCTTTTGAATTCATTCTTTGCGACTTTTTCTCGCGCCGAGTGATCGGTGGCGATGCGCAAACGGAAGGGCCAAATTTGTGTGACACCAATTGCAAATTTTAAAAGATTTGAATAAATTAATAATAATAAGTAGCAGAAAAAAATATAATATTTAAAATTTGAAAGAATGAAATTTTTGAAAAATTAAATCGGCAACAACAGAGAAAGGGGGAAAAAGTCTGAATTTGAACCCGTCTCCGCAACTCAAGGCCAAAGGGCTCCACACAAAGACAGTATTTTCCTATTAATCAATGAGCATAATCTGATCAGAGGGTGATCAATGGTCGTAGTAGAATCAGATTGATCGCCTTTCAAACCGTTCAACCAAAAAATACCTTCGGCATGGAATACAAAAAAGGATGGCTTTTCAGATAAAATCAATGCCGCCCCCAAACGAAACAGCTTCAAACGGTCAGACTTCATCTTTACCCGGAAAGTTGCATTTGCCAGTTGCTGCTAACCAATCAATCACATAAATAGTGTTCGTTCATTCATTTCGATTTTCTTAATTGTTTTTGTCTCAATGTTTGGCTGACGCCTAAATTGTCTTCTCAATAAATTTCATTTTTATGTGTTCTCTAAAACAAATAAATTTTTAAACACTTTTCACCTCATATTAAATGGAAATAATTACACAAAAATGGAAACGAAAATGTCACGCAAACATAAATAGCTATGTATTCGATTGGTTGTTTTAAATCACTCTCCGATCAGTTCACCCCGACGAATTGTAAAAATAAATTACTATGACTATTCGATAGTGATGTTTTTTGGGATCTCGTCCGGTCTCGGGTTTCTACTCTCGGAAAACGAGACTTTTTTACACCTAAAGATGCCATTTTTGGAAGAATTGTTTCCATAATTCTGAGCTTGAGAGAAGATTTACACTTGGGCCTGCCAAAAACACAAAATTACAACGAAAAAGCAAATAATGACCCCCTAAATTGTGCTTTTCAATAATTTTGAGGCCAATTGTTCTTGGAAATTTTTTAATTTTTCCAAAAGCTGTTCAAATTCGGGAAAATTGGTCCAAAAGAACTTCAATTTGGGTTCCTTGACCTCAAAAAAACCTCTAGAAACACGCTTTGCATTACTTAAAGAAAATTTTTATTTTTTGAAAAAACCTACTGATCAGTGATCACGAATCTGAGAATATTTTTTGATCGGACGCTGAGTTTGAAAATTGAGTCGCAAAATTAAAGGACATTCATACATCAAATTTTATATTAATTTTCAAAAATTTCAACCGATTCAAAGCTCGCTTTAAATTGTCAATTTTTCCAAAAAACTGACACCAATGAAAAGCAAAAGCTTTTTAAACATTCATACGGCAACAAAAGAAGCCAACAATTATTTTATCATTTAATCAATTTTTCCGTTTAAATTCTCCCCGTCCATTCACTTTTTGGGCTTCTTAGGCTCACTCGGACCTTCGTTTTCCTCAGCCACCCTGAAATAGGAAAAGATTTTTTGATTTCCAATTTTGTAATTTTTTTGACCAATTTTCTTAACAAATATCATTAAAATTTAAAATGGTTTCCCGGTGGTGCCTACCGGCAAATTAGAACAAACTTTAAAACATTCTAAAATCTGACAAAACATTGTTGTGTTTTGGCATAAATGTAAGTCACTATTTTTAGAATAAAATAAAATTTTAACCAAAAGGGTCCCCCCCCCCCCTATTAATTTGCTAGTTCGAATAATTATTACGAATAGTAGTGGCAATTTGCTCAGCTATTTCTTTAGAGAATAACTATATTTTAGAATAAATATAGCCCATATTGCTAAATAATATTTTATTTAATAACAATTATGATTAGAGCGCGGACTTATTGACTAAAAAACGTGCCATATTGACTTACAAAAACCCCCAAAAGATCAAAAATATAAAGCTGGATAATTTGGTCAAAGAAGCAGTAAAATTTTGATTCTCAGGATATTATTGCAAAAAAGATCCAAAAATCATATTTTCCTTTAAATACTTCTCACAATATTTGATTTCTCAAAAAATCCCATAAAAATGCCATCTAAAAAGCCGGTAGTATTTGGTTTTCCCTTACTCGTCGCCGATGCCACTGTCTTCAAAATTAATGTAGATACAATTCCATTGACGGCGCCATTCCCACTCAATTGCCTCCTCCTCCCAATTAGTCCATTTGTCCTCCTCTCGTCCAATTGGACAACGCACCAACAGCCCATCGCTACCGAAATATTGGACACTGGAAAAATGGACACCGTAAATTGGACACCAGAAAATTGAACACTGATGGAAAATTGGACGCCGGAAGATTGGACACTGCAAGATCAGATCAAAAAGTCAAAAAATCAATATGCTAATTTACAGGGATGCTACTTTTAGGCACGAAAAATCGCAAAATAGGCGCCTAAATAGGCACAAAAAAGTTCTAAAATAGGCATGAAATAGGCACAAAAATCCTCAAATAGGCACAAAAATAGGCACATAAAATTTTTTACCGAAGGTTTTGACAAAAAAAAAAGCGATCATTTCTGCTTATTGCAGTTACAAATCAAAAATTTTTCGATATTTTCCGGCGTAAAGCGCATCCGATTGTCTGCCAAAATGTTTTTGTATGCCGAAAAAGCTAAACCAAACCTCGACCTTTATTTTTGGCATTTTTTGCAAAATATCTCAAAATCCTGAAAAAAGTCGCCAAAAATGTCAAAATAGGCATGAAATAGGCACAAAAATGTCGAAATAGGCACAAATAGGCATTAAGCACAAAAACCCCAAAATAGGCATAAATAGGCATTATAAAGTCCACTCTAGGAGCTCCAAATAAAGCTAAAAACATGTTTTTCGTGCTTAACTTACAGTGCCAAGTTCGCAGAAAAAATAGGCATTTGCCTAAAAGTAGCATCCCTGCTAATTTATGTAAAGAAAATGAATAAATATGCGGCTACCGGTATGAATCCCTTAAGATGGCTGATTCAGTACGTACTAAAGCTATATTAAGCCTAACTTAGGCCTAAGCCACCCTGGGCTGGGGTTTGTTAGGCTTAGGCCTAAGCCTAAGCTAGCCTAAGCATAGCTTACTTAGCCTAAGACGTTGAGGGATTCGGAGAAGTGTTGGCTGTGTTTTTGTGTCCAAATTACCGGCGTCCAATTTTCCGGCCCCCCAGCCCATCGCCTCCGATGAGTCGCAATGTCAATTGCTCCCGCGTCCAATTATTCTTCAGCTCAAATGGTTCAATGCCAGCAAAAGAACGCAAACGGATAATGAAATTGACCGGCTTCGAAGCATTGACAAATGACTAAAATGAATATTCTCAATGATTATAAAAGAGGAGGAGAATTTACCCCTTTGATTCCCTCAATTCCTGTCGAATACAAAGGGCAATGAAGTATCTTCGGAAGACCATCCCCGCGGGGGGCGAGCAACCATTTGGCCACGGCTTGGCCGGAAGAAGCCTCGGCGTTGTCTTCCGCCGGGAATTCGGGAAAAAGATCAAAGGAATCGATCGATCGGAGATTTGGGCAATTCCGAAGAATTGCCGAAGAGAATCGTCGCAAACGGTCCAATTGAGAGGAGCTCAAAAAAAAGCCGCGAATGTTGTCATTGACCAAAGGCCAAATGTTTTGACAAATAATTTCCCAGCTGCGGCTTTGGTGGTCGTAGTTTGAAATACAAACATTTGTGCCGGAAGATTCAAAAAGAGGGCGAATGCGTTGAAGAAATTCGATGACGGTTTGGTCGACATATCTAAATTATACAAAATCATTTAAATATTGGTTTTTAAGATAGAAATGACCTTATGCAAATGCCTTCGAAGCCGATCACTTTGTTTGGAAGCGGTCCTCGAGGAATTGGCAGCCATTCACCGGAAAGGTTGACAATTTGTGCGCCATTTCCGTCATTTGCACGACGAATGTACAGCGAACCCAACGACCATTCCCGCGACTTGAAATGGACGTCCACCAAAACGTCCAATCGATCACTGATCAGCGCCATTTTCAGTCCGAGCTCAGATGGGTCAAGAAAGGCGAAGACTCCGAGCAAAACGTCGGCACAAATAAAACTGAAATTAGAGAATTAGGGTTTTTGATTTGATTCTGGGCCTTTCCCGGTCCCGTTCTTTCTCCCTTCCCTCTCCCTTTCCCCGGGGGGGGGGGATGTTCGGGACGGAAGACGGACTGAGGACAATTAGGAGGAGCGAACTCACATAAGTTTTTCGAAAAATGCCAAAAATATGACAAATGTTTGAATTTGCTAAATCTTGTTATTAAATGATTTATATAATTCTACAGCTTGTATGCTAAATACTTTGCGTATTTTACTTTTAATAAAATAATTTGTAGGAAAGTTATATTACCTACTTATGTTCTCTGATGGCAGTTTTTATAAACCGCTCTAGCACCGAAATACTCATTAGGAAACAAACTCACATTTCCTCCATTTGCTGTTGCTGCTCTTTTTCGCTTTTGTTGTCCGACATTTTGTAGAATTATTTTTAGCCTTCCGACAAAGCACTGCTAAAAAATCATACAATTTAGATTTTTAAATGAGTATATACATATTTATGCTCGAAATGACAAAAAATGTGTTTCAAAAGCCCGGCAAAATGATAAGTAGCAAATGTTTGTGATGGATGTGTCGGGGTAGAATGATTATTTGGGGAATTGGAAATGTTTTTCACTCTTTTGGGATCCAATTTATTTGTCGATGGCAATGGAATAATAATATTTGAATGAATGCCAACAAATAATTATTACTTGTCGCAGAAATGATGAAATCAAAGAATGGACGGGGGGGGGGGACAAACAAATGGAAAGTAATTCCAATTGGGGGGTCAAGGATGGGCGTAAACCAGGGATGTGTATCGTATCGTATCGTATCGTAATCGTAAATATCGTAATTTAGAGCCATATCGTATCGTATCGTATCGTATTTTCGCGAAAAATCACCCGTATCGTAATTTTTGAGGCCCCAGATTCAGGAGGGGTGTCGGCGGTGCCGATAGGCGCCGCCGAGAAATTTTTGAATTTTTTACTCAATTTGTTAAGAGATTTTCAACCAAAATTTAAAAATACGGTACCTTTTTTTGAGTTTTTACGAATGCGATGGCCCGGCGGTGCTGATAGGCGCCGCCGGAGGAAATTTTGACGAAATCTGTTAAGAAAATTTGTCCAAAAATTACAAATTTTGCAAACCAGAACAAAGTAAAATCCTTGGCAAGAGTCCCCCCTATGGTTTTTTTCTCATTGAGAGCAGGGATGATCGGAATTTCGATTTTCGGAATTCCGACTTCCGAGTTCCGACATTTTTGGGCTCGGAGTTCCGACTTCCGAAAAATTTTTAAGGCCTGGAATTCCGAGTTCCGAAATTTTTTGAGGGCGTCGGCTCCCATCCCTGATTGAGAGGGACATGCCCCCTCTGCTCCACATGCATATGCGCCTGCAAAACCCTATAAGTACCGAATTTTTTTAAAAATTTTTTTTTTGAATTTTGAACACGGCTAGAAAAAATATCGTATCGTATCGTATCGTAATCGTAAATATCGTAATTTTGGCCGTATCGGATATCGTAAAAAAAATCGTATCGTATTTTGGTGTATCGTAAATATCGTATATCGTGTATCGTATTTTGAGGAGACGATATCGACATCCCTGGCGTAAACCTACTGTATTGTGAGTAAAACGGAAAAAACGGCCAAAAACCAACGCAAGTTTTTTCAAATAAATTAAAAATAATATTTATCAAAAATTTATTTTAATAAGATATTGTTTATTCAAATATTCACTTAAAATTCTTTTGAAGGTTCATTAGGGAATGGCAATTTATGCGCAAGAAATCACAAAAATCCCGGTCCCGGCCAACTCTACGCAGAAGTGATGAAATCAAAGAATGGAGGGGAACAACACAAAGAATGCAAAGGGACACGATCAAATGGTGAGGACGACTAGTGAAAGAAAAATTTCTGAATCGGTTGAAATTTTTGAAAATTAAAGAAAACCCGACTTTAAAGCCGGATAGAATAACCGGGGAAAAGTCAGAGACTTAGGTGTTCATTAGGCTTAGGCCTAAGCCACCTTGGCTAATCTTAAAAATATTGTCAGACTCGTGATCCGCGCGCTTGAAAACCCTCATATATGATGTTTCCTGCAGCTTTCGGGAGGGGGCGACACTCGGATCTTTTTAAAACTTTTCTTAGTGTCGCATTTTCCGGCTACCAGGGGCAACACACATGTAAAGTAGGTACCTAAGATGCCCGAAATAAAACTCGATTGGTCCGGGCTCTTTAATACAAAGAAAACATATTTCGAAACAAAATTTATTTATTCAATTTAAAACCAAAATAAAAAGATAAATTCAATTCAATTTAATTGATTTATCGGACAGAAATTGTCCGAGCATTTTTTGCCCGATCAGTGTCATTTGCGCATGTCGGGGGGGGTAGTTGCACTCGTAGAGATCTGTTTTTTAGTTGGCAGTCCCAAAACATTCACAATGATCGAATGTGGCGCCGACCTTTTGATTTTGAGTGATTCAAAACTATTCAAGCCCAGGGTTGGCACCAGGGATGTAACCGGATGCCAAGAAAAAAGTGCGGCATCAGGAATTCCAAATCCCAAAAAAAGGAATCCGGCATGCCGGATCCAAAAAAGTCCGGAATTTATTTGTTGGATTTAAAACCATTCACAAACGTCGGAGCTGGTGTAGGGGTGAGGACTGTAAGGGTTGGACTGTGTAAATTGTTTTTTATGCATCCTGGTTGAGAAAACAATAAAATTTTTAATTTTCACGTTTTTTTGAAAATATTTTTGGGCGGCATTTACAACTTTAAATTTTCATTTTTTGGTCCCGACCCCCAACAATTTTCGGGTAATTCCCCGACATTTCCGCCTCCGACTTTTTGTTCACCCCAGTGTGTCCATCTCCAATAGTCAAAAATATGGCGCCGGGGTCCGAAAATATGGCATATGAATATTTTTACTTCAATTAAGTTTCGATGAAATTAGCTAAAAAAGAATTAAGCAACACAAATGAAAAAGTCATCGATAGGGCTGGTGGCATTTATATGCACATGCATATTTTTTTCCTGAAATTGGAACGGTCTGAAACGCAAGAAAAACGTGTTTTCATTAAACAATTAATACAAGGGAAACATATTCGAAACCAAATTTATTTATTCAATTTAAAAACAATAAAAAAATAATTCATTTTCAATTTAATTGTTTTGTTTTTCATTTCAATTTTTTTTAGACCAAAACGCGTCGTTCTAACAGCAATGCGAAAAAATTTCTTTCTCCACGCATTTGGCGCCAATAGGACAGAAATTGTCCGCGAATTTTTTCCCGATCAGTGTCATTGGCACGCCCCGGCTGTGCATTTGCATTGCTTGGCCGCCGTTTGCGCATGTCGGGCGGTAGTTGCACTCGTAAAGATCTGTTTTTTGGTTGGCAATTAACAAATGATCAAGCTTATTGATCAGATCATTGATTGGCTCGTTCACCGGGGCGACCTCCATTTGTGAAAACCTTATCAAAATCATTTTGTCTATCAACTAATCGCGCATCCTAATCAAAATCATTTTATCAAAAAACGTGCCAAAAAGTGTCGGTAAATTGATCACTCAAATTGGCGCTTTTGCTATGGGCAAACCATGTCTTTTTGTCGTTCGCGGTATCCTTTTTTGATAGAAATTTTGAATATTAACATTAAATTATTTCTCATAGTTTACTTCTTTTTCTATGCAGAGAGTCGTATTAATTGAAATTCTTTAATTAAATAGACTAATTAAATTACTTTAAATAAATTTCCAATCGAAGGAAAACTCGTACTCTAATTAACGATTAAGGCGGTCAAAAACGCCGTAATGTCATCTAAAAACTCGAAAACCCGGCAACAACGTCCTTCAATTTGTTAAAATTTTAGTCACCCAACTCAAAAGTATCGTATGATTTTGCTTAAACGATGGCTTCTTCTTATTGCCCTGAAAGCATGCGACGCCCATGGAATGAGTTTTTAAATTTGTATTAAATTTTAATGTTTTAGCGAACCACCTGACAAACACGTGCGAAAACGATTTCGTTATTCTGGACGAAAAATGCCCATCGATAATCTTGACTAATTAATAATAATAATTAATATTTTTATTAAAGTTTTTAATTTAGTGTTTTCATCTCTTATCAGAGCAAATTGGCCAAGGATATTGAAAATTGAAGGTCCCAGGTCACTTCACTGTAAACATTTAGCAATAAAACAATTGTTGTAATCAACAAATTTTAGGCAATAGCCACTTGAAAAATTCATTTTTGATCACTGATCAGTACAATTTTCCACGGTCCTTCAGGCCTCGTAATGGCAAATTTCGGGTAACAGTGGCAGTTGGCCATGGCAGCGCTGCTACAGCACACGTAGCGGTATGCCTTTTGTGCCGCACACACTTCAGCGGAATTTCGATTTCAGCGCCTAAAGCTTGGGAATAAATTGGTTCAAATTTTAGAAATATGCCCTAAAACCATATCTTAGTGAAAGCCGCAATCATGAAATCCAATCCATAATCCTCAGCAGATTTTTTCAGGTCGTTCAGCAAACCATCGACACATAAAAGAAAATTTAATTTTATTAAAAATGATTCTCAATATTGCTGAGATATGACATATTTGCTTATGTATAATTCGGAATTAAATTATATTCTTATGCCGCCGTTTTGGTCTCAAACCGAACCGTAAAACCGGGATTTTTTCGGTTCGAATACTCGAAAAGTATCGGTTCGGTCCGGATACCCGAAGAATTGCCAGCAATCGCCAACTCTAATGTACCCAGACAAAGTGTCTGTCCGTTTCCCAACGACTTGCTTGCCTGCCGGCGGTGAATCATGTGCAGCAACATAACCCGTAAACTGCTTCAACTGGTCCTCACAATTGCTGTTCTTGAGCATGGCAGTGAATGTTGGGAACTCAGGCGGTTTGCTCATTTCATCATAATCCCCCGAGTGACGGCCACCGCCAGAAGACCGCTGATGTTCATCATAAAAGGCCCGTGAGCGTGGATCAGTCAGCGTTTCCTTGGCCTTTGAGAAAGCCTTAAACACGAGTCAAGAATTAATGAGGGTTATTCAGCCCAAGATTCCCCGGTCTTGAAAGTCCAGAAAAATATTCCAAAATAAAATATATTCATTTCACTTCGGACATGACGGCGCCATCCGGGTTTTTGTCCGTATATTTGTTGAACATTGGTGGAAGCTAACTGAAAACTTATAATTTCCAACAAGGAAAGGTAAAAAACAACACGCACAAAGTCAGGTAAATAAATGGCTCATAAAAAGCCAATTCATTTTCAAATCGATCAGAAATTAAATTCCTTATTTTTGCAACATTTTGTTTAACAATTCAAAATGAAGTTGGAAGATCAGCATCTTTCCAACAGTTAGCAGAAGCATCCTCATGAGTACGTCACGGCATGGATCCTGCGACGGTAGCAGCAGCTTAACAATAACCAACATTAAAGGATATGTGAAAAAGTACGGAAATAATTCTTGAAATACGGTACATCAAACCAAAAAGTCTCGAGGGAATTCAGAATTTTGTGCGGATGTCGACGGCTGAAATTGGAATAAGAAATCAAAGTGAACTGATCGAGGATGGCCACTTCTCCAGCTTTTTATACATAATCTCATCTTCGTGTTTGGGGCAGTCATGTTGGGCAGTGACAACACCAAACATCCCCCCCTCCACCCCCACCCCAAGTCCATTGAAAGACAAATCTTTCCAAAACAAAAAGCGCAGCACACTTTTGCTCATAAATGCCCCCCCCCCCCCTCGGGCAAAATGAAACAAATGTGTATGTTTTGAACACAACGGAGTCGGAGCCTGATGGCTGCTGTTGGGGGAGGGGGGGGGGGGAGAGTTGTTGGCCGGTCAGAATCGGCCAACCAACAAAAAATGATGCAATCAGGGCGCCATGTTGAATGAAAACACTAGAGACCGGACAGGACCGGAGTCCGGACAGGATTTTCCAGGACTCCTGATCCGGAATCCTGGTATTTTTGCCAAAACACCAGGATCAGGATATCCTGGAAAACCAGGATTTTGATCCTGGTAAATCCTGATCCTGGTCATTTCCGAAATCCTGATCCTGATCCGGGAATTTCAGACCAGGATCCTGATCCGGAATCCTGTCCGGGTAATCGGACCAGGATTTTGCATTATTTATTGGATTTAGGACCGAATATAGCACTTTTGAACTGGTGGTGTAGTGGTTAGTGATGGTGGTCTCAACCTTTTTGTGTCGGGGTTCGAACCCTGACTATGTAATTATTTTTTATGACTTTCAGATCTATAGTCGAGTAACCAATTTCTAAAAACTTTTTACCATTTGCAACTTTTTGGAATTTTTATTTTTTTGGTTGGACGCAGTCACCGACTATTTAAAAAAATCATAACTTTGTCAAATGTTTGGGGGGGGGACCTATTTGTTTTGTAAGATTGGACCAATTTTCTTAAGAAATCTTGTTAAATAATCTTCAAAAAATTTTTTGAATTTTGGTTCCAAATCGTTAACAAATTAGGTCAAAATTCAAAAATTTTCTCGGCGGCGCCTATCGGCACCGCCGACCCCCCCCCCACCCAAAAGTTTGAAAACTCTTTAAAAATAATTTTAAAAAAATTCATATCTCTGCTTAAAGTGGGCCAATCCTTATAAACTAGGAAAAACAACGGAGAAAAATTAGGAAAATATTATCGCCGAAGAGTTATTTCAAAATTTTGAAAAATCCCAAAGGTTTGGTCAATTTTACAAAAATTTCAAAAATTTTGTAAAAATCCTGATCCTGGTCCCGGATCCTGGTCCGAAAAACGTACCAGGATCAGGATATCCTGAAAACCAGGATTTTTAATCCTGGTAAATCCTGATCCTGGTCATTTCCGAAATCCTGATCCTGATCCGGGGGTTTTCAAAAATCCGGTCTCTAGAAAACACCGCCGAAAGAAGTGTTTACCCAAACAGTCCAAATTTGTTCATCGATAAATGATGTGCTAATTTCCTAAAATAATAAAATATTTAAAAAATACGGTATCTTATAAAAAAGAGTCTGGCTGAGGGACAACGGGTTGCGCAAACGGGGCCGGGATTGTTGGGAAAAATTCGACCTGGCATTTTGAAATGCACAGAAGGGTATTTGTTTTTTAACTGTGGCGGCGCAAATTGTCATTTTTGTGCAGGAAAGGCATCCACCGTACCCTCATATGGGCATGAATCCTATCGTATGCCTTTTTATGTACGGTTTCAGGCACATATGGGGTACGGTGAATGCCTTTTTATATACGGTTTCAGGCACATATGGGGGACGGTGGATAGCTTTTTAGATACAGTTTCAGGCACATATGGGGTACGGTGGATGCCTTTTTAGATACAGTTTCAGGCACATATGGGGGACGTTGGATACCTTTTTAAATACAGTTTCAGACACATGTGGGGTACGGTGAATGCCTTTTTATATACGGTTTCAGGCACATATGGGGTACGGTGAATGCCTTTTTAGATAAAGTTCATAACCTTCCTCCAGTTTTTTAAATTTTGTTTCGAAATATGTTTTCCTTAAAGCTTTACATTCAATTGCAATTAATATTTTGTTGGGTCTCAAAGGAGTGGGGAAATTCAATACATCCACACAATAATCATTTTTCCGGCACATCACAAGCAACGGATCATTTTGCCGGTCCTTTGGAATACATTTTTTTGTAATTTCTTAAACATAAATTGCCATTTAAATCTAAAATCGCATGACTTTTAGAATTAATTGCTTTATCGGAACACTAAAAATAATTTCTAAAAATGTCGGACAACGAAAGCGAAGAGGAGCAGCAACAGCAAATGGAGAAAATGTGAGTTTGTTTCCTAATGAGTAGGGCGGGCATTCAAAAGTCATAATTCTTTAATTTCAGTTTCATTTGTGCCGACGTTTGGCTCGAAGTCTTCGCTTTTCTTGACCCATTTGAGCTCGGACTGAAATTGGCGTTGATCAGTGATCGATTGGACGTTTTGGTGGACGTCCATTTCAAGTCGAGGCAATGGTCGTTGGGTTCGATGGAAATTCGTCGCGGAGGGAATGGCGCACAAATTGTCAACTATCGGTTCGGTGATGGGTTGTCAATTCCTCAAGAGCCGCTTCCCGACAAAGTGATCGGATTTGAACACATTGAAATCGGGTCGCTTTATGTTTTTGAACTTTCAGTTACGTCGACCAAAGCGTCATCGAATTTCTTCAACGCATCCGCCGACTTTTCGACTCTTCCGGCCCAAATGTTTGGATTCGTACCTCCGATGGCCAAAGCCGAAGCTGGGAAATTATTCGGCAAAAGATTTGGCCTATCCGTTTGCGTTCGTCTTCTGGCATTGAACCATTTGAGTTGAAGAACAATTGGACGGGGGAGCAATTGACATTGCGAAAAATTGACGAAGACAAATGGCTGTTGGTGCGTTGTCCAATTGGCCGAGAAGAGGACAAATGGGCCAAGTGGGAGGAGGAGGCAATTGGGTGGGAACGGCGGGACCCTGAGCGGAATTGCATCGCCGTTAACTTCCAAGACAGTGACATTGGCGACGGGTACGGACTGACTGAATTAATTGCAAACTTTCCAACCTTAAAAATCTCTCATTTTCAGAATGGCTGAGACAAACGAAGGTCCAAGTGAGCCCGCCGAGTGAATGGACGGAGGCCGGGAAAAAAATTTGAACTATTATTGGCGAAATGTTCGGCGATTTAACAATTTTCGTTAAGAAATTTGAACAAAATGGTCAAAAATTGGACAAATTTTTAAAAATTGCTAAAATATGGCAAAGATATGGCGCGGACCCCTAAAATATGGCAAATGCCATATAAATATGGTACTTTGGCCACCCTGATTCCAATTCCAAATATAATTGCTTTATCGGAATGCTTAAAATCTTAAAGCCATTGGTTGTTCTTTGTTGATTCTCGACAACATAATCATTCGGGAACGGATTATATGCATTTTGATATTTTTAGTTCAAATAGGTTTCGATAGCTAAAGAAGATGTTGTACACGTTGGTCTTTTGCGCAATTTCATTTAAAGAAATTTGTTAGACTCTGGCGACAAAATTAAAGCGAACTTTGGACCGTTTGAATACAAATAATGAAGAAGCCCGGACAGTGAAAACGATTTTTAATTTATTTTTTCTTTTGAATACGGTCGATGGGGTTTAACTAGGGTTCCTCCCCGACCGTCGGGGGCGGGAAAGTCGGGGGTCGGGTCGGGGAGGAACCCTAGTTTTAACAGTTTTAACATTCGTTTTGCTTTCAAAGTTGTCCGATCTGATTTTTGATGTCATTTTGCAAATCTGCTCGATAAAGAAATTGAATTTTCCGAGACTCGTTTCTAAATTAGATCTTTTTAATGATCGCGCTAGAGTCCGTCTCCAAAACGCGATCGGACACATTTCCGCCACCACCGGACAAAAAGTTTTTGTACTTCAAGCGTCTCTGGCGCCCAGTTGAACGAGTCCCGAGGAAGGGAGGGGGGGGGGAAATGGGAGGTCCGATGGTGTTGGACAGCTCGAAAAGGTGAGTATTACACACACTTTTTGTGACTTCTGCTGATAAATCACTCTCCGATCAGTCCACCCCCGACAAATTGAAAAATTGTTTCGAGGAGACTATTTATTCGATAGTGATACTTGAAAGTCCCGGGGTTTTTTTTGGAATCTCATCCGGTCTCGGGTTTCTAGTCTCGGAAAACGAAACTTTTTTACACACCTAAAAAGGCCATTTTTGGGAGAATTCGTTTCCATAATTTTGAGAATTGAAAGATTTGAATTTTGTGAAAACTTTTTGCCATTTGAGTCGAATTTGCCTTTCTTCAAACATTCATACGGCAACAGAAGAAGCCAACAATTATTGTGCCGTTTAATCGATTTTTCGATTAAATTCCCTCCGTCCATTCACTTCTTGGGCTTCTTAAGCTCACTCGGACCTGCCTTTGCTTCATCCATCCTGACAATGAGAGAAATTTTAACGATGGGAGAAGAATTTTGGGCCCTACCCATCGCCGATGTCACTGTCGTTGAAGTTGACGATGATGAGATTCCATTGACGGACAAACCATTCCCACCCAATTGCCCCCTTCTCCCAATTGGCCCATTTGTCCTCTTCTCGCCCAATTGGACAACGCACCAACAGCCAAATGTCTTTGTCAATTTGTCGAAATGTCAATCGTTCCCCCGTCAAATTGTTCTTCAGCTCAAATGGTTCAATGCCAAAAATCGGTGAGCGCAGAAAACGGATGATGAAATTCGCCGGCTCCGAAGCACTGTCAAATGACTAAAACGAAGAGAATAATTACCCTCAAATTGATTATAAGACTGATAAATTACCTTTTCGAGTCCTTCAATTCCTGCCAAATAACTACCACAATCAAACATCTTCGGAAGACCATCTTTAAGGGGAGTGATCAACCATTTCGCCACGGCTTGGGCAGAAGCAGCCTCGGCGTTGTTTTCGGTCGTTAATTCGGGGAAAAGATCATAGGATTCGATCGATCGGAGATTTGCGCAATTGCGAAGAACCGCCGGAGAAATTTGTCGCAAACAATCGAATTGGGTGGGGGAGGGCGAAAGAAAGCGGCAAATGTTGTCATTGACCAAAGGCCAAATATTTTGCCTAATGATTTCCCAGCTTCGGCTTTGGTTGTTCAGTCCGAGCTCAAAAGGGTCAAGAAAAGCGAAGACTCCGTACCAAACGTCGTCACAAATGAAACTGAAATTTAAGAATCAGGGTTTTTGAATTGACTCAGTAGTAGGGTTGGCATTTTTAGACATCAAGAAGGCCTTTTTGCTCGAGAAAAATTCAATTTTTAGAAGAGCGTTTTCTTAAGAAAATTCTCGAAAGCCGAAATAAGCATTTATAGGCACTAAAAAGTCGCTCTAAATCATAAATTATTCGGGAAAATGCTATTTAAAGCTTCTCTCTTAAGGTACATGCGCAGAAAAGGGGGTTTTGCTTCCAGCCCTACTCATTAGGAAATAAACTCACATTTCCTATGGATGGGGGCAGGGCTGGACTTGATTTCCGGATCGGGTCGACCCACTCGGGTTTCTGGTTGAGAAAAAAGCCGGGTTTTGGGTTGAAAACTTTTTTTAAATATTAACCAAAAATCAAACGAAGCAGTGTTTCCTTGACCAAAACATTTTGATGATCCTTGGGGTTTTTGTT
This sequence comes from Globodera pallida, assembly GCA_020449905.1. Classification (NCBI taxonomy): domain Eukaryota; kingdom Metazoa; phylum Nematoda; class Chromadorea; order Rhabditida; family Heteroderidae; genus Globodera; species Globodera pallida. The sequence goes on from JAIXHY010000055.1 coordinate 233,480, forward strand.
GGATGAGAGGACACTTTTTGGTTGATCGGAGTCCGAAAGGCGATCAGTCTGATTCTATTACTACCATTGACCAACCTCTGATCAGATCATGCTCTTTGATCAATTGGAAACACTGCCTTTTGTGTGGAGGGAGCTCTTTGGCCTTCAGTTGTGGAGACGGGTTCAGATTCAGACTTTTTTTGCCAATTTAATTTGAAATTTCATTCTCAATTTTAGATATCGTCTTTTTACTTTGTAGAATTGCTTTATCGGAACGCTAAAAATAATTCTAAAACTGTCGGACAACGCAAACGAAAACTTGAAGATGTGATTTTGTGGAAAGCATTTTCGGACTCTACAGCATTTATAAGTTTTTTGTCTTCTCATTCATCCTTCACTATTTCTTTTTCTCTACGGCGTACGCGTGAGCGACGCGCGCGCCGTAGCCAGGAGCATAGTGATTTGTCGTATCTCTCACCCACTTCTCTCTATCTCTGTCAAAGCCTCTTCACTTTTCCATATTATTTAGTAGGGTTGGACAAGACCGGTTTTAAAACCGGGATTTGGGGAACCCGGTTTAGATTTCGTACCCGGTAACCGGGATTTTTGATACAACCCGGTTTATTTTGACAATTTTAAAGATTTGATTAAAATATTGAAACCCGGTTTTAAACGCCCTGCACCCGGTTAGGTAACCGAAAACCGGTCTTGTCCAACCCTATTATTTAGAACAAAATCAAACAATATTGATACTATTAACCAGCTTTAATTGAGTAGAATGTTGTTTTTCTTTTAGATATTAAAATATTTAGAATAAAATAAAATTATTATGTCTTCAAAGCGAAACGAGGAATTGGCAACTGCGTATGTTTCTTTGTTTTGTAACTCTAAGATTGTGCATGAATTTTTTCAGTATTCTCAAGAATAAACCAAAGCCAAACAGACTTATCGTTGACCAATCGCCCAAGGATGACACCAGCATTGTGCCGGTGGACAAAGGCGACACATTCACAGTCAATGCGGCTATGCGCAGTGTTGAGTTCAAGATAAGTTTTTGAAAATTTTTGGTTGAATGGTTATGTAAAAATAAACCGGAATTATTTTTCTTTTCAAACTCTCGCAGTCGCTGCACGACAGAGAAGTGCCGCCACTGCGCATCGACAAAAGACAGCCACGGCACGCCGACTAAGCACGCTGCAGCTGACGGAACTGAACGAACAGTCGCCGAGCGAACAGTACCGGGAGGTGCTTAGGGAGATGCAGTTAAGCACGTCCAGGTGTGAAGAAGTTTAGACAGGAATCTGCAATATTTGAGAATGCCTTCAGGCTGCTCAACGATGCTGGAAAGCCGGTGTACGGGTTTAACTTCAAGTTCGAACTCCGTTCAGTTAATCCTTTTTCCACAACACACAAAGACCGGAATAAACGCATCACGAAGTTAGTTTGGGGGTGATCGGTGATCAGACTGACCCGGTAGTTTGGGGATCAGACTGACCCGGTAGTTTGGGGGATGTTCAGTGGATGATCAGACTGACCGGTAGTTTGGAGAATGATCGGTGAGTGATGATCAGACTGACTCGGTAGTTTGGATAATGATCGGTGAGTGATCAGACTGACTCGGTAGTTCGGGGGGGGGGGCGATCGGCGAAGTGATTAGACTAAATCACTCCCATTAGGGAACGCGCCTCCATGCACAATTCGCTTAATGACACTCCCTACGAGAATGGACTCTTCGAATTCGACATGTTTTTTCCATCCAATTATCCACAACAGCCTCCAAAGGTGGGGACGAATTTCCTTCAATTTGTTCCTTAGGCTTAGGCTTGGTTTGATCGTTGTGACAATAATGATACTCTTCTGATCGTGGCATTTGACAAAGTAGACCAATCCAATTCTGATCAATGAATGATCGATCGTTTACAATGACCCAAAAACTCAAATTGCCGATCATGCCAATGCCAAAACCAATCCATTCATTCGTTTGGCATTCATTTTTAATTTTTTGTTCAGTGCTCTTTTCTAACCACCGGCGCCGGCAAAGTCCGTTTCAACTCGAATTTGTACACTGACGGCACAATTTGTCTGGTAAGGCCTCGGAGAATGATTTTGTCGGATTGCCCCGCAAGGAATGTCCATTCATTTTTGTTTAGTCCATTCTCGGCACTTGGGAGGGCCGTCCGGAGGAGAAATGGAATCCGCTGTGGTCCCTTCTCCAAGTGCTCATTTCTATCCAGGTAGGGAGTGGTAATTGTTTTTGACAAAGAATTGCCGCCGTCTCTCCATTTCTAATTAAAACAAAATTCATTGTTATCCCCTCCAGGGCCTCATCTTTGTCCGTCATCCCTACTTCAACGAACCCGGCTTCGAGAAGCTTCAGGGAACGCCAAAGGGCGATGATTTGTCCCGCAAATACAATTTTCACATTGAAAACGCGACGCTCAATTACGCCATCTACGAGCAGTGGCAGAACGGACCGCCGTATTTCGCGCTGAGTGTAAATCAAAAACTTTTTTGGCGCCCGAGGGAAAAGGGCTAAGTCTCGCATCAGAACTTTCACTATATAACATTTGATTTTATTATTTATTATTTGTACTATTTGAATATTAAATTATTCACAGACTCACTTTAAATTAAATATTTTGCCAAGCGCCAAAACTCAAGCAAATTGAATTTTGTTAATTCACACAAAATTTGACGCTACGTTCAAAAAGCTGGGCCAAAAATTTAATTTATAAATGAATTGTCTCCGTCACATTAAAAAGCCCGGCAGCTGTTTTTGAAGTTTTTCTAAATACTGTGACAATGGAATAAAATTTGAAAGTAAAATTCAGAGTTAATAATTTACCATTCCAGAACGTTATTCGCCGGCACTTTTGGCTGAAAGGGCACGCACTGATCCGGCAAGCGGAACGCTGGCTTAAAGAAGTGACGGAGAACGTCAGAAACAGCGGCCATAGCCTTTTGCCCAATGTGGACGGAATAGCGGACGGCGTTTTGTCCAGTCAAAGTCTCCAGGTCGGGAAGATCCCCCGCCCGGCAAATTTCCAGTAAAGGCCTCCAGGTTGGGAAGACCACCCCCCCCCCCCCCCCCCGCCCCCCCCCAAATTGATATCCAATGGACAAAATGCCACAATTGCAGCGTCAAACGGTGCGGAAACTGGTGGAACAATTTCGAGACATGGAAAGCGCAAAAACATCACAGTCCCATCGATACTTTGCATGTGTCGGCGTTGTGAGCATGCGACGCCTGCAAAATTTGATGCCATCATCGACGGGGGCTTCTCCGGTCAACGGCGCCGTGCAGTCCCAAGCCAAAGGCGTCAATTCGCAGACGAATCTCAAGACCCGGTAGTTCGGGGGATGATCAGTGAGTCCGGTAGTTTGGATAATGATCGGTGAGTGATCAGACTGACTCGGTAGTTCGGGGGGGGGGCGATCGGCGAAGTGATTAGACTAAATCACTCCCATTAGGGAACGCGCCTCCATGCACAATTCGCTTAATGACACTCCCTACGAGAATGGACTCTTCGAATTCGACATGTTTTTTCCATCCAATTATCCACAACAGCCTCCAAAGGTGGGGACGAATTTCCTTCAATTTGTTCCTTAGGCTTAGGCTTGGTTTGATCGTTGTGACAATAATGATACTCTTCTGATCGTGGCATTTGACAAAGTAGACCAATCCAATTCTGATCAATGAATGATCGATCGTTTACAATGACCCAAAAACTCAAATTGCCGATCATGCCAATGCCAAAACCAATCCATTCATTCGTTTGGCATTCATTTTTAATTTTTTGTTCAGTGCTCTTTTCTAACCACCGGCGCCGGCAAAGTCCGTTTCAACTCGAATTTGTACACTGACGGCACAATTTGTCTGGTAAGGCCTCGGAGAATGATTTTGTCGGATTGCCCCGCAAGGAATGTCCATTCATTTTTGTTTAGTCCATTCTCGGCACTTGGGAGGGCCGTCCGGAGGAGAAATGGAATCCGCTGTGCGTTTTCAAACGTATTGCGACGCGCAAGCAGCTGATAGCTCTTACGGAGTTGAGGGCACGGCGGGCTGTAAGATCTTAGATTAACAAACAAAAACTTTCATATAATTGCTGGGCAGGCCCAAAGTGGGGGGGGGGCAAACGGGCCGGGCCGGTTACCCGACATTTGCATTCAATTTGCATTTTTTGAATAAATTCAGCATCAAGCACTCCTTCAAACCTTTGCATCTGCCCAATTCACCAATTAATGCAGCAACCCCCGTCCGTCCATCCTTCCTCCAGCGTCCCTTACTTTTCTTTCCCCTCTACCACCAACAACAGCTTGCCGTCCTCTGCAAGGGCTCACAAACTCCGTCCGGTATCCGCGTCCGTTTGCTCATTGCCAGAAATGTACGGAATCCGATTACATCCCTATGATGTGTTGCCAATTTTTTTTCGCAATAAAAGAACATTTTATTTCTCTGCCAACTAATGGATTATTTTTGCGCGTATTGTTGTGGGTTTCCCGGTATTTGGCAGAAGACAAAGCGGTATCCGTGCAAGAGGGACCTCCAGCGTCCCTTACTCTTCCATTCCCCTCGGCCACCAACAAACGGCTTCCCGCTGATTCCGTCCTCTGCGGAGGTGCCCCCAAACTCCTCGTTCTCCTACGCGTCCGTTTGCTGCTTGCCCGCCCAATTCCACACCAGGAATTTAACCGGAAGTCTTTGCCAAAAGGCCCTGAATCCGGTACCCCTTAGACCGATATTTTGAACATTGTTCATGGCGATAAAAAGAATATTTTACACTTCTGTCAATTAATGTTTGTTCCGATAACGACTCGGGCATTCTCTAAATACGGAATTGGGAGGGCGGGCCTCATCAGTGTGGTCCCTCCCAAATTCCATAAGGTAATACTGTTTCGGCCCTTTAACCACAGACAGGCAAAATTAATATTGTGTCAGTGCATAAAAAATGACGCTTTTTGATTCCGTCTCACCCTTTTGTGTTTGGCACTCCCATTTGTTCCGGCATCTTCTCCAGCAGCAACGCCGTGCCCGAGCGGCGACGATCGCCCTCTTTGTGGGCCTGTGCCATTTCCCATTCACTGAGTCGATCAGCCAGCTGATCGCCCCACAGAAAGGCGATTAGCGCGGATAGCAGCCCGATCAGGTGCTGATCGTGTTGAACAAAGACAGCGAGAAAGAGAAGAAGCATAGAGAGAGAGAAAGAGAAGAAAATAGGGAGAGAGAGTGAGAGAGGGATCGAGAAGGAATAGACAAAGTGGGGCAGAGTGAGAGAGACGCCCCAAGGGCCATTCATTACCTTTGGCGCTGTGCGTAAATGAATGAGTACAATTTCCGATGGAAGCCAAATGAACTGAGTTTAAACTGCCTTTGATTGGGCTACAAAAACATTTCGCAGAAATAGCAAATTTGTATTTAATTAATTATTAAATTTTATTTTTGGAAGTTTGTGCAAATAAAAAGTGCCATTGACGTTGGCACGAAATCCGATCTTGAGGGTTCGAAGAAACCAAAAATTTCGATTTTAATTTTGGCTAACCGCGGACTTCCCAGCAACCGCGCCAACCCTAGGTCCTGAGGCCTACCAAAAGAGTGCTAATTGTAAGAGCAGTTGGGTTAATTGCCCTTTCGAATGCCGCGGGCAAAATGAACAAATAATTCGACTTTTTTAAACGAATTTTTCTTCAAAATTTGCTCACAAATTCCGCAACATGCGCCTCCCGCCGTTTCACCGGTGTCCGTTCCGTCCTTTTTGTCCTTTCCTCCGGTCGCTTTGTCCTTTATCGATGGCACTTCTTCCGCGGCACTTTGCCCAACTTTTGTCGTGAGTGCCGAAGTATCGAAATCTGGCATGGTTAACATAATTACTTATGCCCTCGAGAAAAAAAGTATTAAAATGGCCCAAAATGCCCTGGAGAAGTAAAAAAAGTGTCGAGGGTTTTGAACAGAGAATGATTGACTTATTAACAGGGCAACACCGATCTCGAAGATTTGAGAAATACGGCCTACCACGAGATTGGCCATTCGCTGGCCGCATACCTGCTGCCAAAATGCAGCCTTGTCACTCGAGTAGGCGCTTTACTCGCTATTTTAAATATTTTTAAATAGGTGACCATAGAACCCCGCGGGGATGACCTAGGGCATACGAGCCTTGTCGCTCGTCCTAACAGCGGCCTCGAAGGCAAGCTCGATCGTCTTTGCATGTTTTTGGGTTAGTTAAAAAAAAAAAAAAAAAACCGTCAAAATTTCAGCTGGTGGCCGATCCGCCTACATGTTTACTGGCTCGGCACCTGGGTGCGAGTCAGACAACTTGATGGCCCGAGACCTGGCCCGGGACATAGCCCTAGAAAGAGCGGGCCGCCGAGGCCTGACGCCAAGGCGATTGGACGAGGAGGTCGCCAAGCTTATAAGCAAGCAAAAAAAACGTGCAAAGGACCTGCTGAACGACAACCGCAGCAAGGTCAAAAAGCTTGTGCCGGCGTTGATGCGGGCAAAGACGCTGACGCGCGGCGACATTGAGCGGTTTATTCGCTGGCCAATCATTGAAAACTAAATAACTTCAGAATTATTGGCCCGCCGCCGGAGCATCCAACCCTTATGGGCTGGATACGCGCTCTCTATCATATCAGCTAGATGATAGCGAAGACACTTCCATTTTTGATAACTGTATTATTTAAGTATTTTTGCGTAAAATATCTAAACAGTGTAATAACTCAAGAAAGCTTATTTTTACATTTCGAAGGGTTCGCTATGAAATTTTGAAATATAGTGCAAACCCGAGAGCACAAAATATGGCGAATATCCGCGACAAATGAGTAGTTACAGCCTGCTTTTTGCCCGGGCCTCGCTTTTTTTTTTTTTTTTTTTTGCGAAATTTTTTTTCAGAATTTTTTTCCGAATTTTTTTCGAATTTTTTTCGAATTTTTTTCGAATTTTTTTCGAATTTTTTTCGAATTTTTTTCGAATTTTTTTTCGAATTTTTTTTTCGAATTTTTTTTCAGAATTTTTTTTCGAATTTTTTTTAGAATTTTTTTTAGAATTTTTTTCCGAATTTTTTTCAGAATTTTTTGATCGAATTTTTCAGAATTTGGCGCAATGTACTTCGCAAGATTTTAAATTTTTTAATCAACTAAAATCTTTTGCATCCAGAGGGATCCGAACCCGAACCCACTGCGAGCGAAGCGAGAGCTCTAACCACTTGGCCATGGTGTATTGGGGGCAATAACCACTAATTATCCTTATATGGTGGGGAATGACGTCACCGAAAATTTTTCCTTTGCAGAGAGACACTGCAGTAGTGAATAACAGCAAAGTTCAGACCCCTCAGTGAGCAAATATTATTTAACTTTTAAAGTATTTTTTTTAATCAACTAAAATTTTTTGCATCCAGAGGGATCCGAACCCCGAACCCACTGCGAGCGAAGCGAGAGCTTAACCACTTGGCCATGGTGTATTGGGAGCAATTGCCCCTAATTATCCTTATATACTGGGTAATGACGTCAGTCAAAATTTTCTCCTTCGCAAAGGGAATAACCAAATCACCTTCGCAGTAGTGCCCTAGGGGGGTTATTACAGCTGCAGCCAACAGCCAATTTCAATCCTCTCAGCGAACAAATATAAGATCGATCAAAAAATTCTTTTCCGTGGAAGATTAGAGTTTTTAAAATTTATTTATTGTAAACTATTTGTAACAAAGGCATAAACAAATTCGTCGGGCCTATTCGATCGATTAAAAATTTGCATTACAACTTCAAAATCAAAGCCAAGGGACATCAAATAGATAAAAGTGATTACATAATGGCCACAAACATTTGAAAAAATAGATTGAAATATTCTTTTGTTAAAATAAATTTTCTTATATTTTTCGGACAAATATTTTTTAATCAAAGAGTTTGGCATATCGCCGTAAGAATCAAAAAAATAGGCTTCAGTTGGCGACTTGGCCCAAATCGCGCACCAGTGAGAGCCTGGGCTGCCAGCTTGGTCCTTAAAATAAAATTAATAATAAATAATCTTGCAAAACATTACCAAATTAACAATCAGACTGCAGGGGAATCTTGAACACCCTGGCAGGCCATCCGAAGGGAAGGTGCCCATAAAAAATCTCCTTGTTGCCGGATTCTCAAACAGAATCTTGTCGATGAACCGACTGTCCATTTTGGCGCCGAATTCTCCTCTCTCGCAAGAACAAATAAAACCCGACGGCTGCAGCCCCTGCAGTTCCAAACAAATAGAGAAGACACAGTGCAAAGTGTATAGGCGACTTTTCGATCACCTCCGGAAAACAAAGAACAACACCCTCGCGCGGGGAAGAGGCCATTTGAATTAAATTTTCCAAGGAGTAACTGTTGTTTTTCATAAGGACAAGTCACTTGTAATTGATCTATTACGATCAATTAGAATGAGCCCGTCCGCCTCTCCGTAGGCTATTAAAGTGACTCCCTCGGGGGGAACAGGTTCGGAAAATCGAATGCTAACCGCAGTACACCCCTCCTTGATCAGTTCAAAGCCAGGCGAGTCTTCTTGCGAGTTGGTCATTTGGAAGACGTAGAGGCAAAAAGCCGTCTTGAACATGCTGTAGCTCAGCCCGTTGCTTTCCGTTGTGCAGGCCATTCCGAGGTGCTCCTGGGCGTCGTGATAGGCCCTGCATAATTGTTATTTTTGTAGTCCAAATTGTAGGGGTATTGGGGGTAGGTTCTGCCAGAGGCCGTCAGCTCAATGTCCCTAACCTAAAAAAGGCAAACGCTTCAGCAAGTTTTACTTGTTTCTTACGTTGTGGTGATTAAAGTAAAAGGGGTTCTTTTGTTTATGGCCAATGTAGTTCTGATTGGCGACTAGTCCGATAATGACCCTTCTTGGTACTTCCTCCGTGAACAAGTTGGCCGAATAGTCGTATCGCCCTCCAGTTATAAATAAGGACTTCATAAACGATTTGCGAATCCCATATCTGGCCGGCTCAACATCCAGCTTCCTTGCAATGTCCAAACTCAGCCCATCCATCAGATCGACAGTTTTCACAATCAGCCGGCAGTCGGAAATTTCCAAAACAAATTTTTCTTTCTCTTTTTCTTGGTGCAACATAAAATCGTCCGACTGCAGTGCGAGCTCAATGTCAATCTCGGCATTGCTGATCATGTACAAGTCTTGGTTGAATATGTCAGCACTCAGCTTGCTGATTGTTTGATAGGTCTTGCTATCAGCCAACGGCTTCTTTCGCTTATTATTGAGCTTAGAAGGGTCGGTATCGCGAAAATAGCCAGCCACGCCAAAATAGGCATCCTTTGAAGCAATCGGATAACTCAGTTCCGTGTCGAGGTACACCTTGTAGCTGTACAACTGGTTGGAGTCGTACACCTCTCGCTGGTTGATATGCACTTTCAAGTTTCGGATAAACGTTGCCCCGGGCATTTGGATTAGAGCAACTGAGTCAGCCGCCCCAAGAGTACTTGCCAAGCCATCTTCGGCAATCTTTTTGATCTTAAACTCAGTGAACACAAACACCTTGCTCAGATCAATGTAGCTGGTTATTGGGTGAATCTAAATTCGGGTGACAAAGGACTACGCAAAGACAAAATTTATCGATTACCTTAAAATGGAAAGGCCTAGAGCTTATCGGGTTCAAGGTCAAGTATTCCCGGTAGCTTGAGTTTGCCACTGCGCAGTTTGTTGGGGGAGTCGTAAAAAAGTCTAGCCCCGCATTTGCCACCTCCGCACTCGCAACATCCACTTTTTTATACAACATTTGGCGAACAATTAATTAATAATAACCGAGGGAATCAAATCGTTTCTTTTTTAAAAGAGCTCTCTGGGGGACAGTTTGTCCAACAACGTCAAAAGGCTTCAAAATGATCTCAGCTTTTGTCTTCTTCCCTCTCTTCTTTCGTTTACCCCTGCCCTTTTGTAGTGACGAAGAGGCCTTTTCCAGCAGCTTTTTCGCTCCCTCTCTTCCCTCCGCCAACAGAACATCTTTGATGTCGCCGCCTTTGGAGACTTGGTTGAGGACTCGCGCACCAGTTTCGAGGCCCTCCTTCCCAAGTTCAGCAGCAATATTTGCAGCATAAGGCTTAGCTGCAGAGATCATGGGGCGCAAGTAGCGCCACAAATTTCGCAGAACAGCCCCGACTCCTGCCCCTTTTTGGCGGGGAACCCCCAAAAAGTACCCGTATCCCCGCTGAAAAGTTGGCAAGCCCTCAAAGTAGGATATAGGCCCGCTGCCTGTTTGCTGATAAAATTTGTCTAGTCGCAAATTGGAGCCGTCGAATATTACACGAACCATTTTTTTCAAAAGGTCAACACCTTTTTAAACTGAAGGGTTAAAACAACTTGTCCAAAATCAAACGGAACTTCCCTAAAATAGATTTAAATAAGGCCTTAGAAGTAAATAAGTACACATACCGGCCGGTCAGAGTTCGAATCTCAACATCCAAAACATCGACCTCGCGGGCGATTATTTTATGAAACAAGGGCGACTGAAAATCTTTCTCAACTACGCTCCCCGATTTGCCTTCGACTGCAATCACTTGGAGGAGATTGGCAAAAGTATTTCCAAAGATCATACTTTCAATGATCCCACTATTGAGGTAGATACACAAATGGCTTACGCCGCCGCCCAAATCAACGGAATATTTGGCGAGATCGTCGTTTAGGATCTGCTGTTCCTGTTCATAGCCAAGTACGTAGGCCAACTGGTCGGTCAACGTGATGTGGGAAATTTTGTTGTCGAAGATTTTCAACATAAATCTGCCAATGTCTTCCATATAATAGAAACGGAAGCCTTTGACCAGCGCGATCAACTCTTGTTTTTCCTCTCGCGTTTTTGACCCATAGTTTTCGTCGTACACTTCACGATCAAACAACCCTTTGAATTCTGCGATATTCCGCTGTATGTGGGCGGATGGGTTAAACTCCGGCAGATCCCAGGCCAGTTCTGGGTGATGAAGTCGATATTTATCCGCTGCGTTGGCAAAGTGGTACTCATCTTTTTCGTGCAGATAATGGACATCTGGGGTAGGGTCTTTGCCTTGCACTAGGCGCATCCATCCTCCCCTATACGGCTTCAGCCCCTTGAGAAGTTCGAGCTCTCGCAGTCGAAATTTTCTCTCTTGATCTCGCCGCATTTCGTTCTCAGCCTTTTCGGTTTCTTCCTTTTGTTTGGCTAGCCTTTCTTTTTCTTCTTTCTTTCTGGTTTGGCTGGCAACCTCTTGTTTTTGTTGCGCGGCCCTTTCCACCTCTTCCTTTTGTTTGGATACCCTTCCTTCTTCTTCTTTCTTTTTGGCTTGGCTGGTAGCCTCTTGTTTTTCTTTGGCAATTCTTTCGCTCTCTTTCCGTTCATTCGCTATCCGTTTTAGCCTCTCTGTCTCTTTACGCTCAGTCTCTAGCCGTAGTCTCTCAGTCTCTTTGCGGCCATCCGCAAGCCATTTCTGTCTCTTGACCTTTCGTTCATTCTCCAACTGTAGTCTCTCGCGCTCTTTACGTTCTTCCTCCAAACGCCGCAGCCTGTCATTTTCTTTTTCATACGCAAGTTTCTCTTTTTCCTCCTTTTGGGCACGCTCCCTCTCTTGAGCTGCAGTCTCATCTCTCATAGGCAGGAGAGGGGCTTCGACGCCTTGCTCTTCCTCAACGACTTGCAGGTCAATAAGCTCTCCTTCCTCTTCTGCAAGGGCTGCCCTTTTCCGCGTCATTAGCCGTTCCAACTCGGCGATCATACCATGGTGGATCCCACGCTCAAGTTGTTGTGGCGAAAGAAAACTTCCGCTTGGCACTCTGAACCTATATTTGCGGCCGTCGCGCAGGTGGACAATCACGTATTGTTTCTCAAGGGTTCCCACTGCTGCCCAAAAACCGCTTTAAATTCTCAATTTTGATTTTCTATTGACGAATTCGTAATCAATGCATCAAATAACATATTTTCAGACAATTTTTAGAATAATAAATATTTTCAAAAATTTTGAGCAATAGGGTCCCCCTTATGGTTTTTGGCCAACTTTGAGGAGCCATAACTTTCTTCATAGTGCTTTCCGACAAAAAAATTTTCTGATTCGTTCTCAGCGCGGCGAGCGGAGTCGAATGATATATGAAAAAATGATGTCTGAGAACTAACTACCCATATAAAGTAGAAATACCGTTTTTTTTTCTTTTTTGAAAAAACCGGGACTAAATTTCAGTCCCAGAAAAGACATTTCAGTAGTCGTCCCGGTCCCGCTCAACCCTAGTTTTGCCTAAACCCTACTCACATTTTCTCCATTTGTTGTTGCTGCTCTTCGTCGCTTTCGTTGTCCGACATTTTTAGAAATATTTTTTGCCTTCCGATAAAGCAATTCTAAAAAATCATACGATTTTAGATACCTAAATGGGTATACCCGTATAATATACTCTTGTAATCCCCCAACCTCTAATAATACCAAATCTCTAGTAATCCCCCATCCTCTGAGTAGGTTGAAAAATAATCTCCCAACCTCTAATAATCCCCCACCTCAATTAACAGTCCGAATCCATTTTTATCACCTTTTTCCACTTGGTAAAATTTGATGAGATGTAACGGGGAAATACAAAAGTATGAGTGTGTTCAAAGGGTGTACCCAGGATTTTTTTTTCGGGGGAGTGGATCAATTTTCTTAACAAAAACAGATCAAAATTTAAAACTCGGCGCCGCCGGATCTCTCCCATTTCCAAAAAGCTTTACCTCATAAATTTTGGTTTATGAATTTTTTGTCGGTTGCGAGGAAATAATTTTTGAATGTTGTCGCAAAAGTGATGAAATCAAATGGATGAGAGGGGGGGGGGGGGGTAATGGGCAGTCAAATGGTGAAGGCGGGGCGACTAGAGAGCAGCGAAATTAACCACTCTGAACAGAGGGGGTACGGTGGAGGGGGGCGGGGACAATACACGTAAAGTTCCTAAGATGCCCGAACTTAGGCCCGATCGAAAATCTTGATCGGTCCGGGCTCTATCTTAATTTTAAAAAGCAAAAAAACAAAGAAAACATATTTCGAACAAAATTTATTATTCAATTTAAAAAAGAAAATTAAAAAAATTCAATTCAATTCAATTGTTTTGTTTTTCGTTCCTGTCGCAGAGGTGATGAAATCAATGAATAGAGGGGAGGGGGATGGGGGGGGGCGGCATTCCAGGGGTGCGCTCTACTGATCTCTTTTTTAAAAACAAATCAGAATTTCTGGTCCCAAAAAAGACCAAAAATCAGAAACGGTGCCCGAAATAAAAAGCGATCGAAATCTCGATCGGTCCTTGCTCTTATCTTTAATTTAAAAAACAATTAATACAAAAAAACATATTTCGAAACAAAATTTATTTACTATTCAATTTAAAAACAAATAAAAAGATAAATTCAATTCAATTTATGAGCGAATGTGACCGACCATCTGATTTTGAGCCGATTCAAAACTATTCAACCTCAGGGTTGGCACCAGGGGTGTGTAACCCCTAAGGGTGCAATCTCAAAATTTTCAAAAGCATCATCATAACGTCGCCATTTCTTCATTAAACCCAAGAAATTTAAGTAAACATAGCTTTATTCATTATATTTGTTGGTACAACAAATTGATTTGAGCAATTTTCTGATTAGCATTTTTTAGCGATTTTTTTTTGCGCATGATTTTTCAAAAATTAACGTTCTATTTTTTGGGTAACATTATGCAAATATTCAATTTTATTAAACTTTTCATTATTTTCCAAAAAACCACAAGAAATTGGCAAAAAGTCTACAAAGCTCCTAAAAAAAACCACAAAAAGCATCAAAGCAATCATTTTCAAAAAAAGCATCATTGGCTTATCGAAAATGGGTTTTTTGCAACTTTTATTCCTTTTCTTAACAAAAATATTAAAATTCTCAAAAATTTTCCCGGTGCCGTCGGATTCCCCACAACAAAAGCCGGGACTTTTTAGATACGGACCTGGTTTCAAGCCAAACATAATTTTTGACCACGAGTTTATGAAAATTTTCTTCTTGAAAAATCCTTTAGAAAAAAAAATATGCATTTTTAAAATGCAAATCTCTGCTTAAGAATTTTCAAATAGCAAAAATATGGCAAAACCTTAAAAAAATATGGCAAAACCTAAACATGGAAAAAATCAATTTTTAGGAGAAATTGAAAATTGAAGAAAGCCAGGGTCCATTTGAACTTAAAATTCCATAAAGGGCACCACAATTTGTTATGTCCAAACTTCAAATCGAATAGATTATTCATTCGGGTCCCGGGTTCGGATTGGTCGAAATGGAGGTCGGATTCGGATCGACGACCCTGAAAACCCCCCAGAAACACACTTTTCTCGACTTTGAACATTTTGTTTTTTTTCAAAAATAGGGGCCTTATTTCCAAACTTCAAATCGAATAGATTATTCATCTCGCTCAATGTTCAATATTCACCAAATTGTTATAATTTACCTTAATTTTCAAAAATTCAACCGATTCAAAAACCGCTTTATATTCTTTATACGGCAACAGAAGAAGCCAACAAATATTGTGTCGTTTAATCGATTTCCGTTTAATTTTCTCCCGTCCATTCACTTCTTGGGCTTCTTAGGCTCACTTGGACCCGCCTTTGCCTCGTCCATCCTGAAATAAGAAAGGATACGAGGTAAAAGTTTGCGAATTCGATCACTTTGCTTGGAAGCGGCCCTTGAGGAATTGGAAGCCGTTCACCAGAGCGTTCAATGACAATTTCTGCGCCATTCCCTCCGGCTGCGCGACGAATTTCCATCGAACCCAACGACCATTCCCTCGACTTGACAGGGACGTCCACCAAAGCGTCCAATCGATCACTGATCAGCGCCATTTTCAGTCCGAGCTCAAATGGGCCGAGAAAAGCGAAGACTCCGTACCAAATGTCGTCACAAATGAAACTGAAATTTGGGTGTTTTATTGCTTTTGATTTATGGAGAGGGAATGTTCAGGACGGAAGAAGACGGACTGACCTCGAGGGACAAATTAGGAAACAAACGCACTTTTTCTTCATTTGTTGTTGCTGCTCCGATTCGCTTTCGGTGTCCGACATTTTTAGAAATATTTTTAGCGTTTCGATAAAGCAATTAATTCTAAAAGTCATGCAACCACTCTTTTTAAATCCAACAAAATGCTAAAATCAAATAATTTAAAATACCTAAGTTGAAATAATTTGAGATGATTTTAAAACTCAATTTTAATTAAAGTTTTAATAAAAATTTTTTTGTTCTTGTTTAATAAATCTTTACCGGTTTTTAACTTGGATTTTATAAATTTAAATGCGGGTTAAATAAGCCGGGTTAAGGCCGAAGACGAGCAAGGGGTCCCCTGCTGCTGTTGATATCAGGGATGGGAATCGCGCCGAAAAAAAAAGCGAACGGCGATCTGCGATCGGCGATCTCAATTTTTTTAATGCGAACGGCGATCTGTTCCACGCCCCCAAAACTCCACTAGAACACCTTTTTCTCGACATAGAATTTTTTGTTTTGTTTTGAAAAATTGGGAACACCATACAGTATTACCGAAATTCCTTTCCCTCTTTTCTTAATTTCGGGAGAAATTGCGAAAATTCCTCGATTTTCTTGCCGATCAGGGCTGGGCGAGGCAGTTAACACATGAGCAAACTTATTGATCGGTTATAGGCTCCCGATTAGGTAAATCTCTGATGATTTAACCGTTAAATCGCATTTGATTCAACAATGATCGAATGTGACAGACCCTCCAATTGGTAATTTTTGATTTATTAAAATATCGTTAAATCTATCGTGCCGAAATTGGTACTTTTCGGTTGAATATTTCGTTAGATTTTGGCATATTCAGTGCATAAAAATAAATGCCCGCCCAAATAATCCATTTTGAAAAGGAGCCGACGGAGGTCAATGAGCCGAAAGCAAAATTCCCATGCATACGGACGGCACAAAGGCCCGAGCAATCATTTAGATTTTCCCAATTTCCCCCATTTGTTGGTCTTTTTAAGGGGGGGGGGGGGGGGGGGATTAAGGTCCAATTTTCCACATTTTGGCATTTCACCCCTTTCCCTTTCATTTGTTCATTTTATATATTGACAATGACTTTTCCAATAAATATTTATGTTTATTTACCTATTTGTTTGACCCGGGCATTTTGTCGTTTTGGCCATTTCACTTGAAATTAACGATTGGCCCCGAATTCAAGTTTTTGTCTTGCTTTCTGGTTTTTTAAAAGTATTAAAAACAAATACGATCTAAATAAATACCAACCTTCTACTGTATAAAATTTTGCCAACCAATTTTCGGCTTATTCTGTTTTTGCCGCTTCCGCTCCGAATCCCCCCCCCCGTCCGAATCCTCCCACAGCCAAAACTTCCCGAATCCCCTCAACGTCTTAGGCTAAGCCTAAGCTTGATCTAAGCTAAGCATAGGCTAGCTTAGGCATAGGCCTAAGCCTAAGCCTAACGAACCCCAAGCCAGGGTGGCTTAGGCTTAGGTTAAGCTTAATATTAGCTTCAGTACGGGACTGAATCGGCCATCGTGGGGGGATTCGGACCGGTAGCCGTTTTTGCAGCCGTTTTGGAAGTGTATTAAAACATTTTGGAATTGGTAACAAAGAACAAATGTCAGACAATCAAAAGAAAGTGGAGAAACGATTGAAAGAAATGTGAGTTTATTGGCATTATTTCTACGGCGGGCTCAAGGGAATCCCCCCACACTCAGCGGAATGAAATTTCAGTTTCATTTGTGCCGACGTTTGGCACGGAGTCTTCGCTTTTCTTTGCCCTTTTGAGCTCGGACTGAAAATGGCGCTGATCAGTGATCGATTGGACGTTTTGGTGGACGTCCATTTCAAGTCGAGGAAATGGTCGTTGGGTTGGTTGAGAATTTGTCGCGCAATTGGAGGGAATGGCGCACAAATTGTCAACTATCGCTCCGGTGATCGGCTACCAATTCCTGAAAGACCGATTCCAAAGAAAGTGATCGGCTTCAGACGCATTGAAATCAAGTCGTTTCCATTATTAAAAAACCCCAATCTTTTATGGGTTTGTATATTTAGTTACGTCGACCAAAGCGTCATCGAATTTCTTCAACGCATTCGCCGACTTTTCGACTCTTAACGGGACAAATGTTTACATCTCAACCTCCGACGGCCAAAGCCGCAGCTGGGAAATTATTTGGCAAAATATTTGGCCTTTTGTCAATGACAACATTTGCCGCTTTTCTTTGGACTCCTTTGAATTGGGCCATTTGCGGCAATTCTCCCAAAAACAAAAATTAAATAATTTTTCTCCCCGGCAATTCTTCGCAATTGCGCAAATCTCCGATCGATCGATTCCTTTGATCTTTTCCCCGCATTTCCGGCCGAAGACAACGCCGAGGCTTCTTCTGACCAAGTCGTGGCCAAATGGTTGCTCACTCCCCGCGGGGATGGTCTGCCGAAGATGCTTTATTGTGAGTTTTGTCCGGCAGAAATGGACGGACTCAAAGGGGTAATTTCTCATTCTTTTAATCAATTTGAGAGTAAATAATTCCCTCTGTTTTAGTCATTTGTCAATGCTTCTGAGTCGGTCAATTTCATCATCAGCTTAATTGACGACAATGAATTTGCGCCATTCGAGCTGAAGAACAATTGGACGGGGGAGCGATTGACATTGCGACAAATTGACAAAGACAATTGGCTGGTGGTGCGTTGTCCAATTGGGCGAGAAGAGGACAAATGGACTAATTGGGAGAAGGAGGCAATTGAGTGGAAACGAGACCATCCGGAGTGGAATTGCATCAACGTTAACTTCCATGACCGTGACATTGGGGACAGGTAGACAATGACAATTAAATTAATGTCGAAATTTCTTATTCCAGGATGGGTGAGGCAAACGAAGGTCCGAGTGAGGAGCCCAATGAGTGAATGGACGGAGGGAATTTAAACGGAAAATTGATTAATTGACACTTTAATTGTTGGCTTCTTCTGTTGCCGTATGAATGTTTGAAGCCGATTTAATTTTGGAATGGTTTAAAACAAACGGCCAGGGAAAAGGGTTGGCCGACATTTGCACTGCGAGCGCAGCCAATCCTTGTAAACTCGGATAAAAAAAATGAAGAAAACTTAGGAGATTTATGTCTAGGAGTTATTTTGACAATTTGAAAATCCAAAGATATGATCAATTTTTTCAAGAAATTTTCAAAAGAAATCTGATCCTGGTCCAAAAAGGGAACGAGTTGATGAAAAAGGAACGAGTTGATAAAAAGGGAACGAGTTGATGAAAAGGGAACGAGTTGATAAAAAGGGAACGAGTTGATGGGGTACGAGTTCGTGGGGAACGAGTTGCTATTTTACCATCCTGACCTGCCTGACCCGGGGTTATGCAAAAGTCCGGGACTCTGCTTTTAAGATTGCCATGATTGGAATTCTCTAAATCAAAGCTTTGTCATGGACCTGCTAAATTCTTGATCCCGAAAAATCCACTCCCGATTTCCTGGTACAGCCCGGACACTGGTGTAATTGGACGGAGTTGGAGTCCGGTACCAATTCTGTTTCTTAGGAATAAAATGCTCAAAACAAATCATTACACTCGTAAAACTTGCTCTTCCGTTTTGGGATATTTGTAAATAAATTTACATTTCCTTGAGAATTTTGAGCGTTTTTAATCATTTTTTCAAATTTTAATACTCATCATGCCAAAGTAAAGGAAATATTTTTTATGCAATTAAAAAATATTACAAATGTGTGGGGGGAGAGGTTATAAAGCAAAAGCGGGTTTTGGCAAGACAAATTTTTGGGGGATAAAAAAGGAAAATTTTTTTTTTTGAATTTTCCATTCATTTTTCTAATCCATATCATCACTTTCAATCGCGATGATTTCGCCTTGCGCCGTTTCTTGCATCTTCACCTCTGGGTTAACCTCGGCCTCAAAAAATTTGAATTTTTACAACAAAAAAAATCTTTTAGCGCTTTTTAATATTAAAAAATAATAATTTTTTTTCTGTAAATTTGGTGGGCACTTTGGCCCGTTTCCAAACATGTTTGTTTAGTTCCTCGGAACCAGATCCGCGCGTTTGGAGCGGATGTGTCCCGGATCCCGGAAATTTTTTGGGGGAGGGACCGGGATTCCGTTCGTAAAACGACGATTCGTTTTCTTCCAAATTTAACCAAATCAAACCATTCGAAAGCTTACAACAACTAGTAGAAGCTTTCAAAAGCAAAAGCTAAGTGATTGGCCAAATCTCAAATAAGGTATGGCCAGAAAACGCTTTTTTTGTCCACAATTGGCCATAACTTTTTTGAGATTTGGCCAATCGCTTAGCTTTTGCTTTGTTTTCGATAATATCGAAAATGTTTGATTTGGTTAGATTGTTGAAAAGAGAACGAATCGGAGGTAAACGTATCGTCTTTTTACCGTCTTGTTTTTGTCAGTTCCAGAGTCGACGCCGATGCTGGCGTTAAAGTAGAAGCCGCTGACGTCGGCCATTTTGTTACCCTTCTCCAACTTCATATTGTCCATCAGCGCGGTCAGGTTCAACTCCAGGTCTCGAATCTGCAAATGTGCGGAAAATATACGCAAAATCCCCCCGCGTGCGCATGGAAGTATTTAAAACCATTTTTGGACCCATAAAATTTTAAAAGTCATTTTGGAGTGGAAGTTGAAAAAGAAATTTCATGCAAAATCCAGGGGCTTCGACTTAAAAAGATGAATTTTTTTTAAAAGTCCTTTGCCAAAAAAAAATAAAAGAAAAATCTTTTCAAATATTTTTACCTGCAAAACGCGATCCACTTCGTTCATCTCGAATACGTCAATGGTTGGCAACGCGATGTTCACCTGGAGAAGGGGGGGGGGGGGGGAGGAGGGGGGTAAAGAATTTCCCAATTTTTTTTTTGTAATTTTCAAAAACAGCAACGCGCTCTTACAGTGTTTTCCCCCATGCACGAGTGCTTCACCACCAGATTGACATTTTCGTATTTGTATCTAAAAACATTTATTTTGACAATAATCAAAAAGCCATAAAAAATATTGTCAATAAAAAAAACGGTTACTTGAGCTTTTCAATCACCAAATCGCCGGGGCCATCTGGCACCTTTCCTGGAACTTTGTTGTGTGGACAGAGACTAAAAAATATTCTTTAATTTTGCTCAAATCCCGGCGTTAGTTTTCAAAACAAAAAAAGCGAATTTAGAAAATACAGTACCCAGTACACGTACAGTAAGTCTTTACAGAAACATAGTACAGTGCTTATTCAAAAAAAAAATACAGTACTCATTTTGAAGCACACAAAAGAAAAAGACAGGACCAGTAAAACAAAACAAAAACAGTAATTAAAACTTAAAACAAGTACTGTACTCCTTTTCCAGTACAAATGTTTGCCAACCCCTGGCAAGAAATAAGCACTGTACTCCGTTTGTCAACCCCAGACAGAAAGCGGTACTTCAAGTACAGTACAAATGTTTGCCAACCCCTGGCAGGAAATAGGTATTGTACTCCTTTTCAAGTACAGTACAAAGGTTTGCCAACCCCTGGCAAGAAAGCGCACTGTACTCCTTTTCAAGTACAGTACAAAGGTTTGCCAACCCCTAGCAGAGAACGGGTACTGAATACGTTTGCCAAGCCCATGCAAGAAACAGGTACTCAAATACAGTATAAATGTTGCCAACCCCTGGCAGGAAATAGGTACTGTACTCCTTTTCAAGTACAGTACAAATCAAATGTTTGCCAACCCCTGGCAGGAAATAGGTACTGTACTCCTTTTCAAGTACAGTACAAATGTTTGCCAACCCCTGGGAAGAAATAAGCACTGTACTCCGTTTGCCAACCCCAGACAAAAAAGCAGTACTTCAAGTACAGTACAAATGTTTGCCAACCCTGGCAAGAAAGCGCACTGTACTCCTTTTCCAGTAAAGTACAAATAATGTTTGCCAACCCCTGGCAGGAAATAGGTACTGTACTCCTTTTCAAGTACAGTACAAATGTTTGCCAACCCCTGGCAAGAAATAAGCACTGTACTCCGTTTGCCAACCCCAGACAAAAAAGCGGTACTTCAAGTACAGTACAAATGTTTGCCAACCCATGGCAGGAAATAGGTATTGTACTCCTTTTCAAGTACAGTACAAGTTTGCCAACCCCTAGCAAGAAATAAGCACTGTACTCCGTTTGCCAACCACAGACAAAAAAGCGGTACTTCAAGTACAGTACAAATGTTTGCCAAGCCCAGGGTACTCCGTTTGCCAACCCCAGACAAGAAAGCGCACTGTACTCCTTTTCCAGTACAGTACAAATAATGTTTGCCAACCCCTGGCAGGAAATAGGTACTGTACTCCTTTTCAAGTACAGTACAAATGTTTGCCAACCCCTGGCAAGAAAGCGCACTGTACTCCTTTTCCAGTACAGTACAAATAATGTTTGCCAACCCCTGGCAGGAAATAGGTACTGTACTCCTTTTCAAGTACAGTACAAATGTTTGCCAACCCCTGGCAAGAAAGCGCACTGTACTCCTTTTCCAGTACAGTACAAATAATGTTTGCCAACCCCTAGCAGAGAACGGGTACTGAATACATGTTTGCCAAGCCCATGCAAGAAACAGGTACTCAAATACAGTACAGATGTTGCCAACCCCTGGCAGGAAATAGGTACTGTACTCCTTTTCAAGTACAGTACAAATCAAATGTTTGCCAACCCCTGGCAGGAAATAGGTACTGTACTCTTTTTCAAGTACAGTACAAATGTTTGCCAACCCCTGGCTGGCACATTCAGTACCGCGGGCATTCTTTGTTTAAAAAAATATTTAAATTTACCGCTCGCTCAATAGAACGCCAAACACAAAGGTTGAACTTTCAGTAATCGTCAGCTTTTTTTGGCTAAATAAATTCAAAAAGAATAAAAAAACAAAATGTTGGCCTACCCGTATTCATGCTCTTTTATGGCTGGGCACAATGTGGGGATTAGTCCCTTAAAAACATTATTTTGTTTATAAAGTAAACTTTTTATTTTATTTTTCAACATTTTTTTACCGCTTCCAAATCTTGGACGATGGACAGAGTGACTTCTTTCATTGCATCTCCTTCTTTCGCGCCCGTACACACAATGCGCCCGTCGATTAGCAGCAGAACCATGTCTGTAAATGTGTCGGTAAAACAAAACAAAACAAAAAATGTTTTGTTTTCTTTTTTAAAAAAGTTTTTTCAAAATATTTAATTAACAGCATTTCAGCAAGCAATAAAATGCATCCAAAAAACAAAATTCACCCTGCATGAAGCCGAACTTTACGAAAGCCTGCAAGTCCGAAAATTCTTCTTCCGGCGCTGCCGTCGCGTTCCCGAAATAGCTCTTGGCGTCGTTCAGTCCCAACTCCCCGTAGAATTGGATCTGTAAAATAAAATAAAATAAAATTAAAGGGGGGGGGGGGGGTGGGGGGGGGAATGAATTTAAAAATAATACCTTTGCACATTCGGACCATTTGCTAAAAATTGTAAAATTTTAATTTCAATTATTTTTTGAGGCTTTACTTGAAAAGTTCGTCGTTGCCCGAGTCCGTTTTTGGTGCTGCACCTGCCACCGCTGTCTTGTTGATGACCGGGATTTTCTGAAATTTATTTTTCACAAAAACAAAAACATAAGTAATTAAATTGATTTTAAATCCTAAAAAGGCAAAAGCGCATTGAAAAAATCGCAAACATTTAAAATTCTCAAATTTTCGATACATTGTCATCATATACCGTAAACAACACTCTTTTTAATTCCACCGCCTCTAATAATGACGCCCTTTCTGATGAGGTAGAAAAATAATTCCATCGGTGGCATTCAAAGTGTGTTTACGGTATATAATTGTGTTATTTGCCAATCATACAGTATCGTACCCCAAGAGTTAATTCTTTATCCGTTTTAGGATTCTCCTCAGCACTAGCATCCGCTTTGCGATAACACTTTTTGCTTTCAGGCTCCCAATAAAAAAGGTTGGCGGTGTACTTTCGATTAACGTTGGGGTCGTCTTTGGGTTCGTAGTTGGAAGTGTCGGTTTTGTTGGTGTCAGTTGGGTTTGCCTGGCCTTGATTAAAAATACCAACCGGTATGTGCATTTCAAAAATGGAAACTAAATGGACAGAGAGACTGCTGAATGTGTCGGAAAATTTACCAAATGTTCAGAAAGGTTGGAAACCTAATTAGAGAAAAGTTAGGTTCAAAAAAGTTGGAACCTAAGCGAATTAAATATTCATTTAAACGGTTCAAAAAAGAGGAAACAATTGTTTAGGAATTTTAAAAAATGTTTGAAAAATTGAAAAAAACCCCAAATGTTCAGCAAAATTGAAATCATATGGTCAAGAAGGTGGAAGTGTTCAGAAATTGTTAAACAAAATTCTTGGGTATGTTCGTCGTAAAAAGTTTGAAAATTGGAAAAGAAAATGTTTAGAAAAATTTAAAAACCAAAAAATGTCCGGAAGCAATGGGAGGGGGGGGGGGGGAGGATGAAGGCAAAGATATTTCGACCGAAATAATTTTTGCTTTTCATCAACGGGTTGATGGACAACCCACCACCACCAACCAGTTGTATTTGAGGGAGGCGTTGGTTCAGTGGAATTCGTGTCAACCACTGGCCCGGGCTCCTCGGTCTCCTCCGTCTCGGTCTCATTCTTGGAGGTAGTCGCGTTAACGGGCTTGGGGGGCTTGTGGGGCTCGACGGGCTTGGAGGTATTCGCGTTAACGGGCTCGACGGGCTTGGAGGTATTCGCGTTAACGGGCTTGGGGGGCTCGACGGGCTTGGGGTTAGTTTTCGTCTTGTTGTTATCCCGTTTCATTCGCGCTTGTTCACCTTCTGATATGTGTTGCAAAAGGTTAATTTAGCGTCTTACAATTTTGTTTGGTTAAATTTGTTTTAAATCGGAAAACAAAACAAAAAAATTCACCCGACTCATCCAATTCTGCCGGGTACAGTTCCGACTGATCCGGTTCAGACTTTTCCGGGTTCGGTTCAGGCTTTTCCGATTCAGGCTTTTCCGGGTTCGGTTCAGGCTTTTCCGGGTTCGGTCCAGGCTTTTCCGGTTCAGACTTTTCCGGGTTCGGTTCAGGCTTTTCCGGGTTCGGTTCAGGCTTTTCCGGTTCAGACTTTTCCGGGTTCGGTTCAGGCTTTTCCGGTTCGGCATTGTCGGTGTCCGTTCTCTCAGTTCCTAAATTGCGCAAGAATTTTCGCAATTTATGGCATTATTTAAATTTCGTATTTCGGCAACGTTTTTTTCAAATATGTCTTTTAAAACAAAATTTACCATTGCTATGGTCCGGGGCTTGCTGGAGTGCCGCATCCAACGGCTGTTGTTGCTCCCGCACAACAGCGCCATGGATCGCACCACAGAGGATGGCGATCAAAAGACTAAAAAATATTAAAAATGGTTAATTATTATTATTATTCATTTTGAGACCGGCGGTCCTTCTATTGCGGGATAATTCATAATTTGTGATCCGAAACATTCGAACCGATTTGAAGGTTTGAAAGCGTTAAGGCAATCAATCAGTTGCAGATTTTGATCCGTAACCGGTTTGGACAGCGGTTTCCGAAAGTTCAAAATAGTTCAGAAATCGGTTCATTGGTTTAAACCCCGGCTTCAAAGGATTCGGAAGCATTTCCCTTTACTTACACAAGTGAAGTGGCGGTCCACTTGTTCATTTTGGTCGCGATTGAGGCGTTGAAAGTCAATTTGTTTTAGGGTACGAGGACTGATACTGAAATTTTCAAAAAAACTTAAATTTTAATGCTACTTGACTGAAACAATGAAATTTTCAATAGCCCAGTGTCCCCTCCACCCCCCCCCCCCTCTGAAAAACAAATTTCCAAAATATTTTTCAAAGGCCCGTGTCTCGGAAACCCAACAAATTTTAAATTTGGTGCAATACCCCCCACCCACCACTTTTTTACTCCTAAAAAGATTAAATTTGCAGAGGTCCCCCACCCGCCTCCCCTCCCCTCTCCCCCCCCCCCCCCATATTGTATCCCAAAACGATTTTATGGGAAAGGAAAATTGAATGATGTGTTTAGCTCCGATACCGCTGCTTAAATGCGGCACGGTTCGCAGAGGCGGGGATGGGGCAAGCAGGCCGGGGAATGGACAGAGAAATGCGGTGAATCAATCGCCCACCCATCCCCCCCCTAACCCCCCTCTCCCCCAGCCACTGATGGCGCCGCCAGGGATTGGAAAATCGAAAAAAAAAGAGTCATGTCCAACAAATTTTCCACACGGCTTTTGCTGATTGGACGATGGGCTTTCGCTGTTGTGCGAATGTGACGGGTGCTGCGCTATCAAAACGTCCGGCAAAAAAGAAGAGCGGCTGATTCATTTGTTTGGCCAAAACGATAGCCGTCCATTCCATTCCATTCTATCAAATGCAGTAAAATATGTAAATGATTTTTTTATGAAAAAAATAAATATAATTTTATTAAATTGAATAGGTTAATATGTTTTTTGCAACATCTTAGTACTTTCCAGTAGTGTTTGGCGCATCCGGTCCGAAGGCCGGTAGCCGTGTTTGGTATGGTTTTCGGTATTACCAGAAAAAAAACCCGGTTAAAAAATTCGGTATACGACCGGTATTTGGTTGTTTTTTTTTTGAGATTTTTAATTTCAATTTAAATGAAAACAATTTAATCAATACTTATATTTTGATTATGGACAATGTTTTGTTTAGAAAAAATAAGCATTTCAGCGGTTTCCGGATTCAAAATCGTCATCGAATTTCTTCAACGTCTTTTTGACTCTTCCAGAATCACTGCAAAAAATATGGCAAATTTCCAAAATTATGGCATTTGCCATAAAAATAGGGCCAATTGAAAGATCCCTGTTTGTGGAGAAGGTGCACGACGGCATGCGCAACGCACTGCGTCAGGTGGTCGAGCTGATGATTTTATACCGTTAAAATCTGGTGTCGAAAAATTGATCAAAAAACGGGGAAAGAAAGAGTTTTTTTTCCGGGTAAATTAGGTAATTGGTCAATAATCGAATCATGAATATCAGAGGACCATTCCCATTTTTAAAAAAAAGAAATTACGGAATCAAAATTTCAAACCAAAATCACGAATATTCGGAATTTTGGAAATGTTTTCGTTTTTTTTCGCAATTACTTTTAGGTTTTCTTCATTGTTCGATATTTTATTATTTTTGCGCTCGCTCTTTTAATAATTTTTATTGTCAGTATTAGAGCGGTTGGGAAATTTCAGGGTTTCGAATGATCCCGGTTTTTGAAAAAATCTTAATCCCGATCCCGGTCTCGGTTTTTATTAAGACGATCCCGATCGGACCGGGACTAACCGGGGAAAAATACACCCCCCCCCTAAGAATGGGATTTTTGAGCAGAAAATCCAGTTTGGCTGTGGTGGAGTGGTTGGGGCGAAGTGTTGATTGGGGTGGAGGTTGGCGGAGGCTTTTCGCACTATTTAATTAAATTTGAGCAAATTGGCACTTTCTTTTATCAAAAAGGGCTATCATAAAATGAAAGTTCATTCATTTTCGAAAGCAGCTGCATTTTTAAAAACAATATATAACAAAAAATATTCTTTTATTCTTTTGTTGTCTATAAAAATAAAAGGATTGTTGAAGCATAAGCATCAGCAACAAGTGATCGTGTGATATCGGAGGTTATTCTTTTTCTCTTTTGAAATTTAATTTTTAAATTGCTAAATCCAAAAGCAAAATTTTTAATTATTAGTAAGATCTATCCGCTGCTGAAAATCACCGCTTGAAGGGAAGAAAATAGGAAAATGAGGGTTTTTGTTAACAACAAGTTTTTTTCTTTGAAAATATTTAACACACCCAGAGAAAAAAAATTTGAATAAACATTACCCCAAATATTCAAATTCAAATTCAACTGCAATTTCGTTGTGTTAGTGAAATTCCCAAAAATCCCCAAAAACATAAAAAAGGCATCCTATTTTGAAAATCTTTTCTTATCAGCCTCTCGAAAATGGTTTTGCCTGGATCTGGATTTGACGAAGGCTTGGATCTCTATTTTCTGGACAAAAATCCAGGTCTGGATCCAAGATCCAGCTCGGGCTCTAATATCTAATGCTTTAAAATATTTGATTTTAAATGTTTCCAAGTAATAAAATTCTAAAATTAAATTTTATTCTTTTTCCTTATTTTAAACGAATGAATAAGGAAGGCATTTTTTCTGGCAATTGCTTTGCTTTTAAATGTCATTTGCACCTTCGGAGGGACCACAATATTTTTGAATTGTTCGGAAGGGCCAAACAATTCGCTCGAAAAAACTTTTGGCAATTATTATGAAATTATGCAAAATTTCAATGTATTTGGTCCATAATTTTTCGTATTTATTTAGTTACTTCCAACTCCAGCGCGACCCAATTCAACTATCGGATATTCCGCTCACTTTTCACAATTGTAGGGGTTGGCACTCCGACACTTTGGAGGCAGTCCCCGGCATTTCCATCCCCGAATGAGTTATGCGCTTTGTCTGTTCCCTGGCCGTCCGTTTTAAACCATTCCAAAATTTAAATCGGCTTCAAACATTCATACGGCAATAAAAGAAGCCACCAATTAATGCGTCATTTAATCAATTTTCTGTTTAATTTCCTCCACAAAATTCCTTCTCGTCCATTCACTCGTTGGGCTGGCTCACTTGGACCTGCCTTTGCCTAAGCCATCCTGAATAAGAAAACTTTTAACGATTGTAGGGGATTTGGGAGATAATTCAATCAACCCGTACCCATCGTCCGGATTTCTGGACATTTTTTGGGAGCCAGAATTCCGATTTCCGGGTTCGGACACATTTTTTGGCACTTACCCATCGCCGATGTCCCTATCGTTGAAGTTAATCGCAATGCGATTCCATTGATGGGTCCATTCCCAGTCAATTGCCTCCTTCTCCCAATTAGTCCATTTGTCCTCTTCTCGCCCAATTGGACAACGCACCAACAGCAATTTGTTGTTAAGACGTCGCAATGTCAATTGCTCCCGCGTCAAAACATTCTTCAGGGCAAATGATACGTTGGAAGGCGGATGCGAAAGACGGATGATGTAATTGACCGGCTTTGAAGCCTCGCGAAATGACTAAAATGAAGGGAATAATTAATTACTCTCAAATTGATTACAAAAATGAGCAATTACCATTTTGAGCCCTTCCAATTTTGCCGAATCAAAGTCACACTGCAGCATCTTTGGAAGACAATCCCCGCGGGGGGTGAGCAACCACTTGGCCAAGGCTCGGCCGGAAGAAGCATTGGCGTTGTCGTCGGCCGGAAATGCCGGGAAAAGTGCCATGGAATGAATCGATCGGAGATTTGGGCAATTGCACGGAATCGCCGGAGAGATTTTTCGCAAACCGTCGAATTGGGTGGAGAAGTATGAAAGCAAGCGGCAAATTTTGTCATTGAGCAATGGCCAAATCTTTTTCCGAATAATTTCCCAGCTTCGGCTGTTGTACTTGTCGGTACCAATATCAACAGTGGTCCCGGAAGAGTCGAAAAGAATGTGTTTCAGAAATTTGATGACGGTTTGGTCAACATAACTAAATTATACAAAATAATCATTTTAAATTCTTAGGGAGCAGCGACCTGATTTCAATGCGTTTGAAGCTAATCACTTGGCCTGGAATCGGTCCTTGAGAAATTGGAAGCCGTTCACCGGAGTGTTTGACGACAATTTCTGCGCCATTCCCGTCATTTGCACGACGAATTACCAGCCGACCCAACGACCATTTCCTCGACTTGAAATGGACGTCCACCAAAACGTCCAATCGATCACTGATCAGTAGTGCCATTTTCAGTCCGAGCTCAAATGGGCCAAGAAAAGCGAAGACTCCGTACCAAACGTCGGCACAAATGAAACTGAAATTTGGGTGTTTTATTGCTTTTGATTTGATTCATACATACTACATAAAGCAGGGTTTGGATCGGGTTAAGACAATTCCCAAGTATAAAATGTTGATTTCCAAGTACATAACAAATACACACAAAAATTTTCTTTTTTGAGGGGTCGGCGCTGCTGATAGGGAGGGGGTTAATGGGCCGTAGAAGCCGACCTGACCTCCATTTTGACCGATGTCGAACATTTGGTCAAAAATTCAAAATTTTCCAAAAACAACCAAAAAGGCAACTAATAATTGATTGTGCTTTTCAAATTAATTCAAAACATAAAGTATGTTTCATTAAAACAAATTTTTCGATTAAAAGAAATTCTCAAAAATTTTGACCAAAAGAGGGGGGACCCTATGGTTTTTGGCCACTTTTTGCTGAATGTAACTGTTTAAAATGGGCATAAAATTCTCTTCCGGAAGAAAAAACTCACATTTTCTCCATTTGCTGTTGCTGCTCCTCTTCGCTTTTGTTGTCCGACATTTTTAGAATTATTAGCCTTCCGATAAAGCAATTCTAAAAAATCATGGATTTTATAGCTAAATGGGTATATATGTACCTATTGGGGTTGGTCACGGTCGGTTAACCAAACCGAAACCAAAACCGGCTTTTTGGCCCAAAAACCGAAACCGAAAACCGGGGGTCGTAAAACCGGCCTAACCAAAAACCGGGGGTACCGGTTTTTTGGTTCGGTTGTAAAAACGAAAAAACACACCCATAATGATGGGATTTTTATGGGAGTTTAATGAGAAAATTAATAATTATATTAAACATTTCAAAAATTAACGAATTTAACGAAAGTTGATTCAAAAAATTGGTCCAAAATTTACAAATTTGAAAATCAAAAGGGTCCCCCACCCCTTTGGTTTGCCAAAAACCGAAAACCGGGACCCCCGTTTTAAAAGCGGCCGTGTCCAACCAACCCTAGTATATATTATTTATGCTAAAGAAATCACAAAGAATGAATTATTCCAAAGAGCCCCGCAAAATGATCCGTAAAAATGTTTGTGATGAATGCGTCGGGGAATTAATGATTTTTTGGAATGGAATTGGAATGCTTTCCATTCTTTTGAGATCGAATTTATTTTATCGGTGTCGAGGAAATGACGTCTGAATGTGTAAACAATTACATACTTGTCGCAGAAAGTAATCGATTCTCTCAATTATTTCTTTTTTTGTTTAATTAAAAATTAAGAATAATGACGCGTCGGCTTTGGCTTATTTAAAGATGGCATTTGCCCGTTTCTGAGTCTATTTTGTCCTAGGGTATTTCGTCCAAGGAAATTTAAAAAACGTTTCATTACCGCTGTATATTTGTAAGCCGATCAAATTGGCGATTTATATGTAAAATAAAAGAATCATTTTGATGAGCTTGATTATATCGACTTTTAAAATGCTGATCTCACAAAATCCAAACTGATCTGCGCCTATGCCAAAAGGTCCTTTTGATAGTGCAAAAAACCATTGATCAAATTGTTTAAAAGCTTTGATCAGCAAAAAATATTCACACTATTGTTTATTGTCTTTATCCGTCCAAAAATGATCTGATTTTCAGGCACTGGATTAGCACATTTTAATAGCCAGCATGAATGAATTGATCTCGATCGTTTTAAAAGCTTTTCATAATTTTAAATAACAATTAATTTAATAAACTTATTCGAAACAAAATTATTTATTCAATTAATTGCTTGGCCGCCGTTTGCGTATGTCGAGCGGTAGTTGCACTCGTAGAGATCTCTTTTTGGTTGACACTTAAATGATCAGCTTATTGATCGGATCATAGGCTCCCGATTAAATCTCCTCTAATGAGGCAACCCGTTAAATCACATTTGACTCACAATGATCGAATGTGAGCGAACCTCTGATTTGAGTTACGCGCAAATTTGAAATTTTAGTGACAGATCGCTTAATTTTTATAGTTGCAAGTTTATTTTTGGGTTTTGATTGCAAATATTTAACAAAATTTCTAAAATTTTCTCGGCGGCGCCTAGTTGCACTCGTACAGATCTGTTTTTTGGTTGGCAATTAACACATTCACAGCGATCGAGTGGCCGACCCTCTCATTTTGGCGTGCGGACCGAATGCAGAGATCGGGGCAATAACTGATTCAAACTTAACGATTTAGACATCCATTCGAATGCTGTTGATGAGACGAAGCTATTGTTAAGCTAAAGTTTTACGATTGGACACGTCCTCCTTTTTTCTTTCTTTCTTGGTCCAAAAACTTAAACAATTTTTTTTTAAACTTTTTTAAGGTTTTTGCTTTCGAATGGGTTTTAATTTGTCTGAATCGGTTAAGTTTGAAGTCAGTTATTGCCCGGTCTGCATTCGGTTCGGTAGCCCTAATTATGAACTGATTTATTGCTACACCGTGACAATTTTGGGGTCATTTCCCGACACTTACATCCCCAACCCCCGTCTACTTGTTCACCACCGACCTTTGATCCCGTACTACAACATTAAATCGGCTTCAAACATTCATACGGCAACAGAAGAAGCCACCAAATATTGTGTCGTTTAATCGATTTTTTCCGTTTAAATTCCCTCCGGCCATTCATTTCTTGGACTTCTTAGGCTCACTTCGGACCTGCCTTTGCCTCAACCATCCTGAAAATAACAAAAAGTTTTAACAATAAAAAGGGAATTTTGAGACAATTTCATTCACTTACCCGTCGCCGATGTCACTGTCTCCGAAGTCAATGGCGATGCGATTCCATTGACGGCTCCACCAGCACCATGGCAGCTCAATTGCCTCCTTCTCCCACTTGGCCCATTTGTTCTCTTCTCGCCCAATTGGACAACGCACCAACAGCCAAAAGCCTCCGATGAGTCGAAATGTCAATTGCTCCGCCGTCCAATTGTTCTTCAGCTCAAATGGTGCAATGCCAGCAAAAGATGATACATACGGATGATGAAATTAGCCGGCTCAGAAGCACTGACAAATGACTAAAAGGGAGGGAATAACTAATTATTCTGATTGGCTAATAAAACGAGTAATTTAACTAGAGACCGAACCCCGAGTGGTTTTGGGTATCCCCGGTTCCGGCTTCTTCAAAATCCAATCTCTAGAAATTACCCCTTTCAGTTCTTCCATTTTTGCCAATAAAGAACCACAATGAAGCATCTTCGGAAGACCATCTTCACGAGAAGTAAGCAACCATTTGACCAGGGCTTGGTTAGAAGAAGCCTCGGCGTTGTCTTCGGCCGGAAATACGGGGGAAAAATCAAAGGTAACGATCGATCGGAGATTTGCGCAATTGCGAAGAATCGCCGGAGAGAATTGTCGCAAACGCTCCAATTGGGAGGAGTCCAGATGAAGGCAGCAAATGTTGTCATTGACCAAAGGCCAAATCATTTGACAAATTATTTCCCAGCTGCGGCTTTGGTAGGCGGAGGTGGTATGAATCCAAACATTTGTCCCGGAAAAGCCGAGAAGACGGCGGATGCGTTGGAGGAATTCGATAACGCTTTGTTCGATGTAACTGAAAGACCAAAATGTTAATTTTACAAACTTTTTAGCAAAGAAAACGACCTGATTGTAATCTGCTCAAATCCGATCACTTTGTCTGGAAGCGGTCTTTCATGAATTGGCAGCCATTCATCAGAGCGATATTTGACAATTTCTGCGCCATTCCCTCCGATTGCGCGACGAATTTCCATCGAACCCAACGACCATTCCCGCGACTTGAAATGGACGTCCACCAAAACGTCCAATCGATCACTGATCAACGCCATTTTCAGTCCGAGCTCAAAAGGGTTAAGAAAAGCAAAAACTCCGTGCCAAACGTCGTCACAAATAAAACTGAAATTTGGAATTAATGGCTTTTGGTTTGATTCATACATGGCGGGCCGCCAGCGACCTTTCATTATTATATCCGGCTTTTGTTTCGGGATCGGGATTTCTGGTAAAACCGGGATCCTGAAAGCTGGGATCGGGACCAGCATGTTGAACCGGGACCGGGATTTTGACTTTTCAAAAACTGGGAACGGGATTTTGACTTTTCAAAAACCGGGACCGGGATCGGGATTTCTGGTAAAACCGGGATCCTGAAAGCTGGGATCGGGACCAGCATGTTGAACCGGGACCGGGATTTTGACTTTTCAAAAACTGGGAACGGGATTTTGACTTTTCAAAAACCGGGACCGGGATCGGGATTGAAAATGGGAAAAAAAATTTTATAATTGTCAATGGTAAATTTTTCTTTTAAAAATATCTTCCTCTGTGGAAGAAATAAAACGCAAATTAATTTTTGATGAAAGAAAATTTATAATAGATTTTTGGGACATTTTTATGCTTAATGGAATTATGGTAGAGATACAAAAAAAAAAAAATTAAAAAACAAACTCACATTTGCTGTTGCTGCTCCTCTTCGCTTTCGTTTTCCGACATTTTCCTAATGAGTTTTAGCTTTCCAAGAAGCAATTAATTCTAAAAATAATGGATTTTAGATTTGCTATTTCGATCATCTCCACCCATCCCGTCTATCATTTACATATGGGGGCATTTTAAAAGAATTTGAGACCCAACAAAAATATAAAGTTGATGATTATTTATTTTGACGGTGGCCAGCAGCAGGGAATATATTTGAATGCCAACAATATTTATGTATTTGTCGGAGAAGTGATGAAATCAAATGGACGAGGGGGGGGGGGGCAGGTTGATCTCCTTTTTTAAAAACAAATCAGAGAAATATAAATTTTAAAAAAGCAATTAATTTATCGAACAAAATTATTTATTCGACTTAAAAACAAATTAAAAAAGTAAATTCAAAATTTAATTCTTTTGTTTTTCATTTCAATTTTTTGTTAGACCAAAACGCGTCGTTCTAACAGCAATGCGCGAAAATTTCTTTCTCCACACATTTGGCGCCAATCGGACAGAAATTGTCGGCGCATTTTTTGCCGATCAGTGTCATTGGCACGCCCCGGCTGTGCATTTGCATTGCTTGGCCGCCGTTTGCGCATGTCGGGCGGTAGTTGCACTCGTAGAGATCTGTTTTTTGGTTGGCAATTAATAAATGATCAAGCTTTGTCCCCCCGTCCCCGACTATTACTTGAAACCCCGCCCCTTTGCGCTAACTTTGTTTATAAAGTCTATCTAGTTGCAATTAGTACCAATCGAAAGATCTCATCGAGTTGAGCAACATAGCAAAAGAAAGCTAAGCTTTTAGAGTTGTTTGAAAAAACTTAGAACAAAAAACTTGAAATATCCTGGTGACCAATTTTCCGTAAATCCCCGGTGACCAATTTTCCGGTGACCGATTTTCCGGGACTCTCTTGTTCACCCCCGACCTTGATCCCCGTATTATAAATCCTGGGGATTTGATCATAAATAATCCCACAAAATGTTGAAAGATTGTGCACCTTGTGTTGCTGAATGACAGCAGACTCTGAAATTGTAAATAAATTAAATTTGGGATGAATGTCAATTCCAGCATTTTGAAACTTTGGGAAAAAACTTTTTGTTGTCTTATAAGTTTTAACCGAAAATTACCAACAATAATTTTAATGCTTAAAATTCAATGAATTCTTAACTTGATGCCCGAAAAAATCCCAAAAAAATGGATGAAAAGTATGAAACCGTATCTAAAAAGGCATCCACCGTACCCCATATGTGCCAACATCGTGCACCGGTAGCTGGACGGACATGCGCCGGGCGTCTGTTGGCCAGGCCCCGCGCAAATGATGGTATGGCCTTGCTTGTTCGTGGCCGGCAATCGCATCCCGGCACAACCGGAGAGGTCCGCTACATTAAAACAATTCTTTTACATCCAAAAAGTCCACAATATTCTCCAAATCTGGTGGATTGGCAACAATTTGGCTGACCATTATTTAGGAATCGATCGATCGGATATTCGAGAGAGGGATTTTTTGGATGTAATGATCGTAAGAAATAGGGTCGATTAGTAAAATTGGCATTTTTGTGCCCCGTGACTCTCAACACAAAAATGATTTTAGAGAATCGTTCATTTTTTAGTTTTAAGGAAGTAAAATCGGGAACTCAAATTCTTCTAAATTTCGACTTTTCTTTACACTTAAATTAGCCCCAAAACATTTTTCTTTACAAACAAAAAAATTTAAATCGTAAAAAGCAAAAATTTTTCTCAATTTTAGAAACAGCAAAAGCATTGGGCGGCTTTACCAAGTTTGCACTTTTCCCAACATTCGGCAGGCGAATCAAAGCGATTTCCGTTGCCGCCGCAGCCGCTGTACGCAAATGCCAAACATTCGAAAGTGTCCGTGTCGAAGTACCACTGAATTTAAGCAGGCTAAACATTTTAAACCATTTTCTGAATTATACTCAAATAATGGCTATTTCAAAAATCAGCAAAATATTTAGCGGGTTTTGCATAATAAAATCATCATTTAAACGACCCCGGGGCACAAACGTCCGGGCCCCAAAAATTATGCGAGTCGTTCAGTTTTGGGCGCCAAGGATCTGTGAAGTGCCATAACTTTTCTTGAAACTATTCAAACTAAACAAATTTGATATCAATCAAAAGCTTTTGTTGGGTAGATTTTTGTATTTAAATAAGACCATAACTTTTTTCTATTCGTTAGCTTCTAAACACAGAGAGCTTTCGATTGGTACCAAATTAATTTAGTTTGGTTGGTTCCAAGAAGAGTTTGGCACTTTAAAAGTCGCTGGCGTACGGTACTTTGAGGTTTTTGGCGGCTATTGGCCCCGCGGCGACTCCGGCATGGCATTTGTTGCCCGCATCTTTCGGCTTCTTGCAGATGGGGGAGCCGAGTGGAATCAGCTGCTCATTGGCTTTGCCGCCTTCGCCCTTTTCCGTTTTAATGAGCTGAGAAGTAAATTTATTTTTACATAATAATTAAAAATTAATTATTTTTTTTATTATATTTTAAATACAAAAAAAAAATGTTTAAAACGTGTTTAAAATTAAATTGAACAATTTTCTAAAATTTAAATATGAAAAAATGATCTTTTAATTTCCGAAATAAAAAGTAGCTTCATTTGAATTTAAGTTAAATAAATTAAAATAATATTTAACATTGGCTTATTAATTTAAAAAATATATTTTTGGCTGTTGAAAATTAATTAAAATTGGAAATTTTCAAAAAAATACGGATACATATTTGGCTATAAAAATTAATTAAAATGCAATTTAAAATATATTATTTTGCAGTAAAATGCCCACATGACTGTCATCAATGGAAAAGTCGAATTCGCTGCCTTCGCATTGCAAATTGTCACCGGAGGGCACCTCCTTTTTGCTCAGCCGCACGCCGCTTATGACATTAACACAAAAGCCTAGAAATATTTTTTGTAAAAATTTGAAACTTTTTTAGTATTTTTCCCATTACAATGCTTCTCATCACGACACTGCTGAGGCTGGTAGTTGCCTTAAATAGTTGATTAAATTTAAATAGGTTTTATTGTTTATTTTGGCTAATTAAAAAGTCTCATTTTTTCATTTTTGAAACCGGGTCCAATGATCATCACCCGAAATAAAACTATTTGGATCATGACAAAATGAGCCTGATCAAACACCAGCACAAAATGATTTCTCACTGATTCTGTAAGATTTTTCCAGAAAAAAACACATTTCAAAAAAATCAATTTGATCAACTAAATATCAAAAATTCCATCCCATTTTTTGGTAATCCTTTCCCAAATTCATAAATGCCGTATTTGAACAATTCAAATTTGGGAATTTGTGGACAAAAATAAGGGCCCTTTAATAACCTGTTTTTGCATCGCAAATTGGGCGAAAAACGAAATTTTTAGCGTCCCGATAATAGCGCGAAAGTTGAAAATGACAGCGGCCACACTGAGGCCGAATTTTGTTTGATGACGTTTTTGTGGCGGTCGCTTCGGCGCCTAAACAAATAACAAAATATTTAAAATAAAATATTTTCCTAATTTTCTTATAAATAAAAAAAGGCAATTCTATTTAAAATAATTTTTCCTTAGGAATATTTTATGAAACTTAAAAAAAAAATTCATTATTTTAATTTAAGAAATTAATAAATAAATCAATTATGTGCAATAAAAGATTAATTAAATTAAATCAATTATGTACAATAAAGAAATTAAAATTTATATAAATTTATTGCTGCTCTAAAAAGACTCCAATTTTTTGGAAAATTTTCCGAAAATCAAACAAAAATTGTTGGACCTGTTGATGGGTCCACGCACACACAGTAATCGCCGTCGGCGCACTGCACCAGCTCAAAATAACCTGCATAAAAATGACAATTTACGCCGCCACAATGTTCAAAAAACAAAACAAAATTATACCCTTCTCAGTGCATTTTAAATTTTTGTTCAGCAACGGAATGCCAGGAATTGTTGGCATTCCGGGAATGGCCAATGACGGTGCAAGGCCCTCCAGGCCGGGCGCACCAATGGAGCATGGCCCGATGGCACCAACTGGAGTAAATTCAAGATTCATTTCTTTTATTTTGCATGCAATTAGTCCCGCTTCAAAATGGGAGTCTCGATCCCGGCTTTTGCGGTCCCGGTCAATGCCAGACCGGATTTCGGAGGTTAGGGGTAAGGCCCAAAAATTTTGGGGGCGTCAGGGAGCAACCCTATATTTTAAAATTCCAAAATTTAACATTTTTAAAATACTTACGCAACCGGGTTTTATTGTTTCTTAATTTTTTAGTTATGAAATGATTTTAAAATGATGAGCATTGCCGAATGGCATCATTAATTACTAACAAATAAGTGGTTTAATCGACTAAATTTTCCCACCACTTCCGATGACTGCAAATTGAATCAGTACAATATGGTGGAATAGCTTATAAAGAAATGAACAACATCTGCGGACCATTTTAGCTAAAATGTTCATTGTGATCAAATCGATTTGATTAACAAATGAATCATTACGCTAGAGAGACACTCAAACCGATCGGATCGATTAAACGAATGTTAGCTGCTACAACTGAGCATTCTGATCAGATCGATTAGTTAAAAAATAAGCAATAAAATAAAATGGACAAGCAATAATTACCAAATTTGGGGAAGAGAATTCATTTTGTTGACAAAAATATGCGATTAAATGGGGGGGGGGGGGAGGGGGGGGCGATGAAAATGGAACGGCGATGGGAATAAATTTTGGGGCGAAATGGTTGTTAAGAAAAGGCATCGCCCCCCCCTCAACCCGAACAAAAAATCAAAAATTATTTTGTGGTGCGCAAGGAACCAGTTCGTTCGTTCGTTCGTTTGTGCTGTCGTTCGTTATGTGCCTCAGCCGCCTCGCCCTCTCTCTTCTCGAGACTCTCGACAATGCGTCAAAATTCGCCAAAATCGCCATGGGGGGGGGGGGGAGGCCGGGGGTCGATTTCGTCTTCGCATTCCCAGCCGAACTTCAAGGTCCATGGGGGGAAGAATTTTCGAGCTGATGGATGGAGTGGAGGGCCACAAAAAAATATTTGTTCAAATTATCGTTTTTATTTAACGGATGCATTCCTTAAAATTAGAATTATTTTTATTTACGAATTAAGGAATAAAAATTAAATTCATCGGAAGTTTTCCGCCGGTGGTTTCTGATCAATTCATTGCAAAAAAGTCTTTTTTTATTTAAGAGATATGTGTTTTAACATTGACAATCTTTGCTTTCATTTAAAAGCAATTTAAAATTAATTTTATAAGAACATTTTTTTAAAGAATTTTAGTTTAGTTATGAACCCGAAGAATGGCTTCTATACGACCGGAAGGAAAGGACGCTGTGACATTTAAAGCCGAAATGATCACAGGAAAGGAAATGCCGTAAGTTTGCTTTTAAACATCTGATCAGATCGGCAATTTCTACTGATCAGAGAATGCTTTTTTGATCAGTCCGTCAAAACCAATTTCTTGAATTTGCGCAGGCTAAATATATAAATCAAATTTGACTTCGTCGAACAAGTCCAGAAGTTATTAAATTGAATGTAAAAATTATTTATTATTTTATTTTGGTGACCAATTATGCGTAAAAAAATTTCGTTTTATTCTGGTGCCCAAATTATTCGTGCCCAATGTTTGTTTGGTGCCCAATTGTCCGAATTTCATTGGTGCCCAATTGTACGAATTTCTTGCCGAGGAGCCGAGTTGTGCGTGAATCTGTTGCAAGTCGAAGGGTGGAAGGAAGGACAGACAATGGCACTTTCCTCCAAGCCAATTCGAGGCTTAAAGCACTCGGCTTCAACTGGGGTCGCTTGTGAGCTCAATCGGACAGGAAACGTCGCATTTTTAAAGAACAAAGGCCCAAGCCAATTTCAACTCATTTGCAAAAAGCAGATCGTCAATATTTATTCCTATCCAACAAAGCATCAATTTAATATATATGGATTGCAGATTCAAGAAAAAATCGGATAAATTTAATAACGTCAGAAGGCCTCCTTTCCCATCTGTTTGAAATCAACGAATAAGATCAAGAAAACGGTCCGCCGGCGTTTCACCGCTGCAAACTTTGTGCACCGCCACAAAGAAAGTGAAACTGAAAAAAAGTGTTCGAGATTAAACTGTTCGATTCATTAGCCCTTACAAATTAGTGTTAATTGGACTTACTCGTCCGTGAGATTCTGTGCTCGCAACACTTCGAACACTTCTTTCGCAGTCAGTGGGCCCTGCGCACTTTGTCCATTAAGCAATGCCTTCTCCACCTCAGCCAATGGCTTAAAAATGCGCGATATTTGGCATATTTTCTGATCAGTCAGTCACTTGCCTTGCTCCCCTTGACGAACTCCTCGCACACTTTTCGATTACGTCCACCCGAGCAGGTGGTGATCAGATCAGCGACGCCACACGACTCAAAAAAGGTTTTCACCTTCGTGCCGGGGTAGAACCGCTCGATGAACCGAATCATTTCCATGAGGCCGAGACGAATAATTGCTGCCTGTCCAAACATCACCATAATCATCAATTCAAGAATGAAGCCCGAGAATAAGGACCAAAAACATCAGATTTCATGAGCTCTGATGTGGGGATCTATTTTCTTCAAAGCAGGATTTTTTCTGACAGACCCCCTGGGTCGACTTCAAAACTTGATCAGGAATTTTTTCAAATCTGGCCATATCTTCTCCCCTCCCCGTTCCTCCCACCTTTGTATTGTCGCCATAGCCAAGGCCTGCGGAAAAGCCGGCACCGCATGCCACGATGTTCTTGAGCGCTCCACACAATTCGACCTGTCGGGCAAAAGAGTTGGCAATTATTTTTACCATTTTCTGTCCAAAATTCCCTACCGTTTCTGCATCCTCGACTACGTTTATGCGAAAGTTGTCAGTGTGGAACAGCTTTTTCAGTTCGTTTCCACGCGACGCGTTTTTGGTACCTTTAAGGAAAAGCAATTTTATTAACTCGAAATTAACCAAATTTGTTGTTACCGATGGTGGCCTCACAGAACTAAATGATAGAAGTTAGAATATGTAAAGAAAATTAGTACATTATTACTCTGTCTTCGGCCACTTCGTTGGCGAGATTGGCACCCATCAGCACGGCCGTTTCAATGCCCAGAGACTGCTTGATCTCTTCCGAGATCAGTTTGAGTCCAACAGAGCCATCGTGACATGTGGCCAAACCCTGTGTTACACAAGTTGTTGTTGACAATAATGACACCAATCTTCTTGTGGTCAATACCACCCTACCTTAATCAGCGAAATTGCAATTGCGCACGGCTTAATGTTGCCTTTGAGCTGTGCGCAAAGTCTGTGCACGTGCTGGTGCGGAACGACGAAGATGAGAATGTCCGCGTCTTTGGCCGCCTCCACAACGTCCGTAACGGCCAAAACATTGGCGGGCAACTTCTAAAAAATGTCGGCAATTTCCCACTTTTGTGCCCAGCAAATTGCAGAAACGAGCCTGTAACCAACCGGAACTTACTTTGCCGGGCAAATACTTCACATTTTCGTGCTGTTCATTGATAATCTCACTCAGCTTTCGGTCACCAACAAGCTCAAAAAGAAGTATTTAATACAATTAATTACCTATTAATAGCCCCTCCCCCCGGGTATGCCGCTCTCGACCAATAAACAATACCACACCCACCTCTTCAAACACCCACATTTTGACCGTCTCATTGAATTCGGTGTTGTGAATACGCACAGTTGAGCCGACAATGCGAGCAATTGCCGAGCCCCAATTGCCCGAACCAACAATTGTCACACGTTTAGTCGACGACATTTTACCGATTGTTCGTAAACAAACTTAAGTAATCTTTATTTGTTGTTAAAGAGCTGAAAAGAAAAGAAAATGGAATAAATTCCAAATGAAAAAAGCAAAGGGAAACGGAAAAGAAAAGAATTAACGGGAAAGTGAGGGGAGGAGATGGAAAAGTGAGGGGATCGAGAGGGAAAAGGGAAGGAACTGAATAAAATGAAAATTTAAGTTAATAGAGGGGGTGAAATGGGAAGTGCAAAAGGTGAAGGGATGTTCCTCACAAATCAGCAAAGCTTAAATATTGACATCATCAATGGCGAAGGGAAGGGAAGAGAAGAGCAGAGAGGACTTTACACAAATTGTTGTTGCTGAATGAGGCTTGGAATGGATTGATGAATTTAGGGGATGGAAAGGGGAAGAGTTGCGAGATACTGATCGACGAAAATAAAAGACCCATCCGACCAATTCGTCCTTCATCAGCAGTGGACTGTTTTTTACATCGTTAAATTATATGTAGAGTAGGGTATTTGCATCATTTTTTTAAATACATATAAAAAAAAAGTAAAAAATTTGCTTTTTTTTTTGAAATATCAATAATGCTTGAAAACTTCGCTCTTTATGGGTGTATTGGGCAAAGAGATGCAATTTTATAGGGCCCATTTTGGGTAAGAATTTTTTTAATTTTCTATTATGGATCTTTTGACAAGAAAAATTTAAATTCTAATTTAGAGATCTTGACAAGAAAATTGAAAAATTCGTTATCTTTTTCAATTTTATGAAAATGTTTCAAAAAACGCCCAAATATGTAGCGGTGAAAAGCCATTTTTGCCCAAAATAATTTACATTTTTTAGTTACGAATAGAGTGAGGGTGAGGTTACAACAATCGAAAGTTCCGACTAAAAACACGTTTTTGTGCATATTTAATTAATCAAAACAAAGTTGCAGAAAAATAGGTTGTTAAATAACTAAAAATGCTCACCCCCTAGTCAGGTCAGGTCATAAAGGCGTCTCTTTCTTTATATGTTTGGTTCCTTAACTTATCATAAAAGTCACTCGTTTCCCATTCACCCACACCACCGAATTGTAATATTTGTTCAATGATCAAATGGTTACTTTTGCAAAGGTCACCCACTCACTCACTATACATATTATCACGTGAAAATCAAAGAACAACCCAGACCCAGCACGTGGACCAGGGATGTAACTTGAAGCCGGAATTCCGACTCCCAAAAATGTCGAAAAACCCTGACAAATCAAGTAAGCACACGGTCACCCTGAACTATATCGATTGGGTTCGTTTGGGCGCTTACGTCTGGGCGCCGGTTGATGCTTTTTGTATTTTTGCTTTGTTGTGTAAATATTAAGGCTATTCGCTTCAAATTGGAACCGATTTCAAGCTCTTCGCGGTTCCGGACTTTGGCGGTTCCGGAAACTGTTTCCGAATTTTTCGCAGTTCCGGAACCGGGAACACTAATAGTAAGGGTGACTGAACGGAAAATTACCTTTATATTATCTGAATAAAACTTAACAATATTTTAAATTCTTTAATTAATAACAATTTGATTAATTCTTAGTGTTACGAGTGTGTCTGAAAATTTCTAAAGAAAAATGAAACATTCAGCTTTTTTCTACTATATAATTTTGGAAATTTTATTAGACTTTGCCACATGAAATAAATAGTCATCGTTTTAAAGGCAAAATTTGAAGATTTTTTGAACCACCCATTTTTTCTGTCCTCATTCCGTGCCGAACAGTTCATTGTGGCGTTCTTTCAGCTCATTTCTTTCATTGACTCCCAATTTGTCGGACTCGCACAAATTGTTAATGTAATTCTCACCGCAAAAATCTTTCTTGGTCATCTCGTTCAAAATTTGCTCCTGAAATTAATTTAATTAATCAAATAAAATGCATATTTTTGGGACTTTCATGCCAATGATGCCGCACTGGTGTGCCAATCGGAATTTGCAAATTGCCAACTTTTTGCTTTTCCTCAACAGAAATTCAACGCATCGATTCACAACGGAATCCAACAAAAAGCGATTTGCCAACAGCAAAATGTCCTCCACACATTCATCTGAATGTTTTAAAATTGTCATTTTTTTGGCTTAATTTTAACTTTGTACCATCCAATGCCATGTCGTGCGGATATATTGTGGAAATGAGTCGTTCAAATTTTGTGACAGCGTTCGGAACTTCGTTGATCTGAACTTTTGGCATTTTTTCGGCGTTTTCTCCAAAAAACAAAGTTTTGAAAAAATCAGAATGAAGCGCCAACGACTAAAAATAAAAACAAATAAAAGCAATTTTAAATGAATTTTAATTTAAACTCACGTATTTGTTGACGTACACCAATTTTCCGTTGACCAACAAAGCTTCTTCAGTGCGCGTTCCGCTATATAAAAAATAATTACTAATTTAAATGAAAAAAGAATTGTTTTGATCAAAAAGTGCCGTTCTGATCGAACATTTTCAAGAACAA
The DNA here is from genome assembly GCA_020449905.1 of Globodera pallida. Classification (NCBI taxonomy): domain Eukaryota; kingdom Metazoa; phylum Nematoda; class Chromadorea; order Rhabditida; family Heteroderidae; genus Globodera; species Globodera pallida. Next base: position 276,820 of record JAIXHY010000055.1, read on the forward strand.
AAAAACTTACGGCATTCCGTTGGGTTTGTCTGCGACCACTTCGGCTTTGAACGTCACGACGTCCGCCTTCTCATCGTATAAACCATTTTTTACGTCCATCAATTCCTTCATATTTATAAAACAAATATTTCTTTTTATTTTTAATTTATAATAAATACCCACCTCAAATTCGACAAAATCATCATATCCCCAAAATAGAGAATTGGCATGGTAAATGTCAAAGCTGTTCAACTCTCCTTGCTTCATAAGACATTCGCCTCTGTTGTTGCAAGAAATAACGCTGCATTGGAACGCCGCGCGACAAGTCCAGGCCATGTCTTAAAAATATTTATTTATCAGATTTATTAAAGAAGGCAATTCTGCAATGGGATCCCTAATTCAATTCGGGGTGCTGATCACGCTCTGACATCAGATTTTGTCAAATCATTGATTTTAATTTATTTTTAGACATCAGATTCGAATTTACGCATCAGAAACTCCGGAAACGACTTTTTGATATTTTATTGTAAAATTTAGAAAATCGATTTTTCGAAAAAAAATTCGGGTCCGGAGTTCGAAATCGGCAGACATAAAGGTCATATTTGGACTCTACGTCCCAGAAAAGCCCTAGAAACTATTTTCTAAAGACTTTATAAAATATTTTTATTTTTCAAAAAAATTTCCCCCCATTCTGTAGGAGATGATTGCCTTAAAGAGGTTCACAAATTAAGATGGCCCACCAGTTTCATCACCATAGCAATGCAGGTGAAGGCCAACGTAATCGCCACAATCTTTGATCTTGATTCGCCACGGCAACCCGTTGATGTACTCCACGTCACTGCGCACTGTCTTCGGCCCGCGTTGTTTGTAAAAATCCTTGAAATTTGTCATCCGAAACACAATTTGGCCTCTGCGTTTGTACTTATTGTCTGCAAGTCGAAATCAAACCAAATTTTGAGTGAATATTGTTGAAAATGCAATTTTACCTTTGGTCTGATCGGTCTGATCAGTTTGATCAGCACCACCAGTGTTCGACGGAGATTGATTTCTGAAACGTTTCATGTGTATGGTGTGAGTTGTTAGAGATCAACAATCTTTTCAAATGAGCAAAATAAACGGACAGAATTTTATAATGCTGCTAATTTTTAATTTCTAAATTATTAAAATTTTTTCCTTTTTTTTTTGTGCCGGAATTGCAGAAAACATTTTTAGGACCAAGTTGGTTGTCCGAACCCTTACTTAAAGATCAAAATGCAAGCGACGAATGGCGGAGGAATTATAATTTTTAAAAGACACGAATTGCTTCAACATAATGGGAGCACAGAAATGCAGAGTCAAGGCAGACAGTGACTATTTATTTGGCACAAAAAATTGGTGGCAATTAAAATGGATAATTTTTGAGTAGCAAAAGAATTAATTAATCGTCTTTTCCTTAGAAATTAAAATGGAATATTTTGAAATTTTTGAATTTTCGAGAATTATTTTAACGCTCTATAACTTTCGGGGGAAAATTAGTCAAAATCAAAAAGTTTGCATTAGTCCCAAAATCTGCAATAAAAAATGGACAAAACTCTCGCGCGCCGACTTGATCAAACCTTTAAAAATCCCCCGATTTTGGGGTTTTTGGCCATAACTTTTTTGATATTTGTCCAATCGAAAGCTTTAGCTTAACCATAGCTTCAGCACTTCAACAGCTTTCGAATGGTTTTAAGAATGTATGAATCAGTTAAAAGATTGAAGTCAGTTTTGGACGCATAAAAGTTTGATTGGACGCATAAAAGTTTGATTGATTGGACGCAATAAACTGAAATAGAGCCATTCTGTTCCTGTGGACATAATTATTTTCTCATTAATATAAATAAATTTCCATAAATTCTTCTCTATAACACAGCACCCACTCACTGCTTGTACACATGTCAGTAAAATCGGCGCCTTTGACGAATGATTCACACATTTACCCCAGTCCCCCCCCCCGCCCATTAGCCAAAACAAAAAGTAAAATAACTTTTCATATTTTTGGATTTAAATAGTCAAAATTTTCAATAAATTTATTCTTTTTTATCAAATGATGTTTTTTTGCGCGATTATTTCTCCCTCATCTTCGTGTTCGGCGTTCACCTGTTCAACAGAGTCAATGGGACAAAGTATTTCGATTAGAGCCAGGAATTGGGGATTGATCGAGAGTTCCGATCGCGATCTTAAATCTCACAAAATCTCGGCCCGAGAGTCTCGATCGGTCCGGGGGCTTTAATTTCAAAAAGAAGAAAACGTTTTTTAATTGAAAATTAAGAACCATCGAATTGGCAAATGCTGACCCGCCGACAATTTATATAACACTTTTCGGAAAATGCCCAAGGTTTTTTGAGTTGAATTATAAATCGTTTAAATTTTTCAAATTAGTTTTTCATTGGCCTACAAAAGCGCATTGTTCGGCGGGAGTGAAAGGCTGTCTTGGAAAGTGGCGGGACGATTTCGTTTCGATAAAATGTTCAGTGGGCGGAGCAAAAAATGTGGGCAAAATGCCAGGAAAATTCAAATTTCGATCAGCGACAGCAAAGTTATGGTCGGTCAATCTTCAGATTTATTCCATTTGTGTGAGTTAGTATGCGCTTTGTCTATTCCAAAAGTGTTTTTTCCCATTTTGTATAGCGGCGGCCGAGTTAATTTAGTTAAAATAATTTTTAAAATCTTTTTAATTTACTAATTTATTTCGGTGCAAAGTGTCAACACACAAATTTGGCCTTTCCGTTTGCGCATCGCGCCGATGAATAAAATGTAACGCCGCCGCAATTTGCACTTTTTGTTGTTTTAAACTTAAAGCCCAAAATAATGCAAATAAACAAATTTTAGGGGTAAGTGTAATTAATGGTGCTGATCACAAATCTGACAATATTTTGATCGGACGACGATTAAGTCCCAACATTAATTCGACATTATATTTTCCTTAATTTTCGAAAATTCAACCTATTCAAAAACCGTTTAAATTCTCATTTTTATTTTCTATTGAAAAAATCCAAAAAACTCTGACATCAAATGAAAAACAAAGGCTCTTCAAATCAAACATTCATACGGCAACAAAAGAAGCCAACAATTATCGTGCCAATTAATCGATTTCCGTTTAAATTCCCTCCGGCCATTCACTTCTTTGGCTTCTTAGGCTCACTCGGACCTTCGTTTGCCTCAACCAACCTGAAATAAGAAAGGCTTTAGCTAGGGTAATTCAATATATTAAATTTTTTATTTTATAAAATTTGTTGTTGGTGTCCAAAAAAAGGGGTGCGCTTCATTTCCCCCCTCCCCCGCTCGTTCCCCCCCCCCGGCGGTTTAAAAAATCATAACTCGGTTCTTAGTCAACCGAGTTCTAAATCTTAGTATTATTCGAAAGCTCTAAGTCTTTAGAATATTTGTGCAAGTATAAGCTAATCGATAGAGACGAGATTTTTAGGGTTTAACCTTTGCGGATAGGGTTTGACGAGAGAAGCCCAGAAATAGCATTCATTTCGAAAAATTTTTGAATTAGAGCGACTTTTTAGTCCCTAAAAATCCCTATTTCGCCGTTTTTATTCCCTATTTTGGCACTTTTTCCCTAAAATTTAAGAAAAAAGCAATAGAAACGAAAAATATCCCCCTAAAAGTCAAAATTTTTTTCAACTAAAAATGCACCCCTAAAAAAAGACTTTTTCTTGGACCAAAAATGTGTCCCTTAAAGATCGATATTTTTCGAAACATTTTACTTTGATTATTTTTTATAAATTAAAAACATGTGAAAAATATTATATATACAATTGTAAGAGGAAAATTAATACCGACTGACAAATTTTGAAGGTTTTTACGCATAAAATGACTGGATTTGGTTAGTTTTAGCACATTTTTTAGTCCCTATTTTGCCACTTTTTGGGGTTTTTAGTCCCTATTTTGCCATAAGCTTCAAAAAGGGTTGCAAATCTGTTACAAATTGAGTCAGAACCCTTAACAAAAAAGCAATAAAAAGGAAAAGGCACCCCCTAAACATTTTTGTTAAGGAAATTTCAAAAATATAAATTAATTTAACGATGGGAGAGGGAATTTTTTTCTAGCAAAATGATTATACAACTTTTAATTTGTTTTCAACAAACTCCCATAAAAATTACCTCATTAGGGGATGTGTTTGTTTCACTACCCTAATTTTAACGATGAAAGGGGAATTTTGAAAATATTCATTCACTTACCCGTCGCCGATGTCCCTGTCTTTGAAGGTAATGCCGATGCAATTCCACCGACTGTTCCATTTCCACTGAATTGCCTCCTTCTCCCATTTAGTCCATTTGTCCTCTTCTCGCGCAATCGGACAACGCACCAACAGCCATTTGTCTTTGTCAATTCGTCGAAATGTCAATCGCTCTCCCGTCAAAGCGTTCTTCAGTTCAAATGGCACAAAGTGATGATCGTGCTCAAAAAATTTGATGATAAAATTGGCCGACTCAGAAGCATTGACAAAGGCCTAAAACGAAGGGATTAATTACAACACAAATTTGCAGCTTTTTTTTGACGAGTTATGCACGAAAAACATGTTTTTAGCAGGAAATTTCGTCGTTTTAACCTATCAAACCATCCAGTATTTTCGCACTTAAAAAGGTGCAAATCTATTTCAAGTAAAAAAGACTTTTTGCCCCTATTTGGGCGTTTTTTAATTTTTTTTAAGAAAAAATGCAATAAAATTCGTACCCTTTTAAGCCCCTCTATTTTGGCAAAACGATAATCATAGCAAAGCATCTTCGGAAGACGATCCCCGCGGGGAGTGATCAGCCATTTGGCCACGGTTTGGCGGGAAAAAGCGCCGGTGTTGTCGTCGGCCGGAAATTCGGGGAAAAGCCCATAGGAATGGATCGATCGGAGATTTGGGCAATTGCGAAGAATCGCCGGGGAAAATTGTCGCAAACGGCCGAGATCGGAGCAGTCCAAACGAAGAAGTCCGCAAATGTTGTCGTTGACCAAAGGCCAAATCTTTTGCCGAATAATGTCCCAGCTGCGGCTTTGGTCGTCGGCGGTACTAATCCAAACATTTGTCCCGGAAGAGCCAAAACGACGGCAAAAGCGTTGAAGAAATTCGATGACGCTTTGATCGATGTAACTGAATTATACAAATTTTAATTTGTAAATTTTTAAGAGGGAAACTACCTGATTTCAAGCTCTTTGAATCCGATCACTTTGGTTGGAAGCGGTCCTTGAGGAATTGGAAGCCGTTCACCAGAGCGGGCGTTGACAATTTGTGCGCCATTTCCGTCATCCGCGCGACGAATACTCAGCCAACCCAACGACCATTTCCTCGACTTGAAATGGACGTCCACCAAAACGTCCAATCGATCACTGATCAACGCCATTTTCATTCCGACCTCAAAAGGGCGAAGGAAGGCGAAGACTCCGTACCAAATGTCGTCACAAATAAAACTGTAATTTGGGATTTATTGCTTCTGATTTGACTCATTAGACAATAAACTCACATTTTTTTCTCCATTTGCTGTTGCTGCTCCGTTTCGCTTTCGTTGTCCGACATTTTTGGAAATATTTTTAGCGTTCCAATAAAGCAATTAATTCTAAAAATCATGCAATTTTGGATTTAAATGGAAATTTTTGCTCGAGAAATCAGAGAAAAATGGATTCCAAAGGCTCGGCAAATGGTCTGTTGCATAATGTTTGTGATGGATGTGTCGGGAAGAATATTAGGCACTTCTTTAGTATAGGGACCAAGGAAGTCCAGGTTTGTTATGCCTGGACCCGGATCCTGGACTTGGAGAAGGTGCCTGGACCTGATTTCCTGTACAGGAAAAATCCAGGCCTACGTGAAAACCCAATCTTGAACAGTGCAAAAAAGTCTCAGTCTCGAGTCTCGTTTTCCGAGATCGAGACCCAAAAAACCCGAGAAATTTCTCGACTCGAGAACATCCCTAATGAAAACCAAAGCGGGATTTGTCCTTATTTCGAGGGTCCTAATCTTAAATATTTTGGTAGTGATGCACGAGAGTCTCGGTCTCGAGTATCGACTCTAGACAAGGCTCGAGTTTTTGGTTCTCGTGGTCGAGTCTCGAGGTAATGTATCGAGCTCGACTATCGGGAAAATTTTGGGTCTCGTGCATCATGCAAATCTCAGCTTAAAGTTGAGATATTCAAATAATATAAAATTTAAAAATGCAAAAAATTAATCATTTTTTAAAAATTTAAATGTGTGTCAAATATCGACCCTTATAAATGTGAAAATCGTCGACCGCTATACTAAAGAAGTGCCGAATATTATTTGGATGGAACTGAATGCTTTCACTCTTTGTGGACCCAATTTATTTGCCGGTTGCGGGTGACAACAATACGCTGGGGGGGGGGGGGGGGAACATTTGCCAAAAAAAAATCAATATTCTGTTGGGCCCCCTTTTGCGCAAATGACAGAATGAATGTGCCTGCGCATCAAGTCTACAATGGCAACAGGCGTGCGCGTCCTTGGTTTTGAAGTGGGTGTCCGGACATTTGGCACATTGGACATTACACATAAATTTCGCACACATTCAATAAATGCTTGCAAAGTATTTTAGACAGATTGAAATTAAGCTAAAGTTGAATAATTTGGTTAAAATTGCACTCAAAATTTCAATAAATTATCAAAACAAACTCAAAAAACACAATGTCAACCCATTTTAGCCAACTTTTGGTTGCTCATAACTTTCTTCATAGTGATTTTCGGCACAAATTTTTTGCGGATTTTTACTCAGCTCGACGATAGTTTTTTTATTTGAGTCTGAACCATTCAGTAGGCGAGCGATGTGCGAATGTCCAGTGTGCGAAACGTCCTTTTTCCCCCCAGTGTGCGAAATGTCCAATGTGCTAAATGTCAGTGTGCCAAATGTCCAATGTGCCAAATGTCCGATAGCCTTTGAAGTGGGTGCGGCAACTTTCGAACAATTTATCGAAAATTCAAATTTTTTGCACCGGAAACAAATGCTTCTCCTCCCTGCTGCTTGAAAAGAAAAATTTGTCAAGCGAAAATATGCAAATTCTTGAAATAAATTGGTTGGAAAAATGTAATGAATGTCCTTTATTTGACCAGCAAAATTTCAAGAAGAAAATTTTTCTCAAAAAATCAATAGGGGTTAAATTTTTGTATTCTACCCGAAACCAGTGCCCCAGCCCTATCTAGCCTTAGATTTCGTGTGGGGAGGGGGGGGGGGGGGGGGGGGGGGGGGGGGGTTTAGAATTTTAACATTTTGTTAAAAAAATTGGCCGAAAAATTCGAAATTTTGCCGTCGAATTTTCAAAAATGCTATTTTTTCCGATTTAGCCAAAATGGAATCGGCACTCTGTTCATGCAAATGCTTATTGTGCTGCCCCGGACTCTTTCTTCTCTGCGCTCACCTGGCCAACCATTGCGCTGCCAAAGTCGAACATAATGCGCCGGTTGGCGGTGAATGTGATGATCGGAATCAGCGCAAACGGCAGCTGCACCATTTGCACACAATTGAGCAGGTCGTTCATGCCGGTCAAATTCTGCACGCCCTGGGTGCGCAACGCGAGCAGCAAGGTGGGCACAATGGCAATGGACCGCGTGACCAGCACACGACGCCAGCGGGGCCATTTGATTTGCAGGAAGCCTTGCATGACGAATTGGCCAGCATAAGTGCCTGAAGAAAGGTAATGCGTAAAATGTCAGTTTTTGGGGGGGGGATGTTATGGCACCGTCGCTCACAGCTCCCCGGGGGGTTGGCTTCATGTACCAGCCCCCCCCCCCTCCCCTAAGGGGACACCCACCGGTCATTGTGCTGCTTTGGCCGGCCGCCATGATGCCAATGCCCCACACGTACAGCGCGGACATGCCGAACTGGCAGCCGAGAAAAATGGCGCCATTGTAAATGTCCGCCTCCACCGGCTCCGTGTTGTTCGGGAACAGCTGACGGTCCGGCACCAGCGGCTGATTCTCACAGCTTTTGAACTAAATTTCATATTTTAATTTAAAAGTTCAAAACAAATCGTTTTTTTTTGCCAAAAAAGACAATTAGCAAAAATTTTAACCTTAAAATTATGACCAACGAATTAATGATACACATTCTTCTAAAACATATTTATCGTCAGGGCTTTAACCGGAGTTTTTCCCCCATTTTGTACATATAGCGGCGACAGACTCAATTTCAAAAATAATGCAAATACTCAGATACACTCGTGAAATTTTATTTTTTTAGATTTTTAAAAATCTTTTAATCAATCCATAACTGTTTTTATCGAAAAATCTGTGGAATTCGTCCATACAGTCTACCGGGTTTGAACCCCTGGCTCAGAACAGCAAATGCACTGTTTGTGTTGTATAAATACAGTATGCCAACATTTTGAAATGCCACTGCGCCTGCATGCAAATTTGCTATTTCCTCTATTGGAGCGTAAGTTATATATGTAGTGAAATAATTTAAAAAAATGTTAACTGATTCAAACACCGATTTAAATGCTCATTTTATTTTCTATTGACAAATTCAAAAACACCCAAAAAAACTCTGATAAAATGAAAAAAAGGGGAAACATCATATGGCAAAGCGGAAACCAACAATTATTGCGACATTTAATCGATTTTCTGTTTAAATTTTTTGCACAAAATTCCCTTCGTCCATTCAATCGGTGAGCTCACTCGCACCTTCGCTTGCTTTAATCATCCTGAAATAAGAAAGCTTTTCTAAGCGTTTTTAAACCGGAGTTCAAAAGCACAAAATTGCATCAATGATCGGATCATGCTTTGAGGCCGAAAGTAATTTTGAAATTTTGAATTTTCTAAAAAAAGTTCGAATTCGGGGTTCGGGTTTCGCTTCATTCACTTACCCGTGCCGATGTCCCTGTCTTCGAAGGTAATTTCGATGGAATTCCATTGGCTGTTGCATCAACGCACCAACAGCCAATAGTCTTCGTTTATTCGTCGAAATGTCAATTGTTCCTCCGTCCTTTTGTTTTTCAGCTCAAATGACACAAAACCATCGTCGGTCAAAAATTTAATGATGAAATTTGCCGACTCAGAAGCATTGCCAAATGACTAAACCGAAGGAAATAATTAACAAATTGATTATAATATGAAATTACCCCTTTGAGTTCTTCCATTTCGGACTGGTAAAAATCACAACGAAGAATCTTCGGGAGACAATCCCCGCGGGGAGTGATCAGCCATTTTGCCAAGGCTTGGCGGGAAGAAGCGCCGGCGTTGTCTTCGGCCGGAAATTCGGGGAAAAGCCCATAGGAATGGATCGATCGGAGAGTTGCGCAATTGCGAAGAATCGCCGGAGAAATTCGTCGTAAACGGCCCAATCGAACGGAATTCAAACGAAGAAGTCCGCAAATGTTGTCACTGACCAAAGGCCAAATATTTTGCCGAATAATGTCCCAGCTGCGATTTTGGTCGTCGTCGGTATCCATTTCAACATTTGTGCCGGAAGAGCCGAGAAGAGGGCGAATGCGTTCAAGAAATTCGATGACGGTTTGGTCGATGTAACTGAACGTCCGAAAACATTAAAATTTGTAATTTAATAGGGACCCGATTTCAATGCGTTTGAAGCCCATCACTTTGCCTCGAAACGGTCTTTGAGGAATTGGAAGCCATTCACCAGAGCGGGCGTTGAAAATTTGTGCGCCATTTCCGTCATCCGCGCGACGAATTTCCATCGAACCCAACAACAATTTCCTCGACTTAAAATGGGCGTCCACCAAACCATCCAATCGATCACTGATCAACGCCATTTTCAGTCCAAGCTCAAATGGGCAAAGGAAGGCGAAGACTCCGAGCCAAACTTCGGCACAAATGAAACTGAAATTTGGAATTAATGACTTTTGATTTGACTCATTAGTAGCGCTGTCATTTTTAGACATTACAACGAAAAACAGCCTCACATTTCCTTTATTTGTTGTTGCTGTTCTTTGTCTATTACATTGCTCGACATTTTAAGGACTATTTTAGTGTTCCAATACCCCAATAATTCTAAAAATCATACAATTTTGGATTTAAATGGGTATTTTTGTGACAAAAGTTCCATCGGTGCATGCATCATGGCCCACAATTTGAATGAGTGAACCTCACCCATGCCCTTTGACGCTAAACGATCGATTACTTGCCATGCTTTGCTTTGTTGTACACCTCCCCCCCCCCCCCCAAGTAAAACTGTTCATGTCACCGACGTGCGGCGTTCTTTTCTTTTCCTCTCAATTGGAGCGTTTGCGACAATTCTCTCTTTGCGCAATCTTCGATCGATTCATTCCTGGGGGCTTTTCCCGGCGTTTCCGGTCGAAGACAACGCCGCTGCTTCTTCCCGCCATGCCGTGGCCCCCCCCCCCCTTTGGCTACGTCCCTGATCACAACCCTGCAGTATACCCATTTAAATCTAAAATTGCATGACTTTTAGAATTAATTGCTTTATCGGAACGCTTAAAATAATTCTAAAAATGTCGGACAACGCAAACGAAGAGGAGCGGCAACAACAAAAGAAGAGAATAAAAATTACGAATTTTGCAAAGCAAAAGGGTTACGGCTCGGCATTACGGACCAAGAAATTTCCGGAATCCGGCATCCGGCATCCCTGGTCGGTGGTGATCAGTCAAAAAATTGTTATAAATTTCGTTTCCAATTTTCATAGGGCGACAGTGGCAGTGCATTGTGAAATAGGCAACAAATTGCTTAAAGAATTGTGCAAATCATCAATTTGGGGAATTTTTTGTTGCAGATTTGTGACTAATGCATTTAAATAAATGTTCTTAAAAGTGAGATGAAGGTATTCTCTCGGCTGGATGGCCCCTGGATTCAGGCAATTACTGGCATAAAATGTGGCAATTAATTTGCGTAAATATTTAATATTTATTAATTATCTAAAATTAAAATTGATGTTTATGTAATTTGACTGAATGTTTTGCATCTTTCCATTAATTACATTGACATTATTCTTTTGAAAAACAGAACCTAAAAAGAACTTTTGGCATTTTTTTTTCTAAAAGTGCCCAAACCGGGGGGGGGGGGGTATTTTCGTTTCTTTGATTATTTTCATTAAATGATTTGCTCTTTATGTAATTTAATCGAATGTTTTGCATTTTTTCGCCTTCTGCTGCTCTGCTGCTGCTGCTTTATTGTTGTTAAATTGTCAGAATAATCAAATTTTTGTACAAATAAATTTTCTAAAAAAATTCTTATTTTTTGAGATATGTTAAAAATGTTTGAAAAAAATCTGTTTTGTTTGAGTTGTAAAAATAATCCTTTTAAATCGGTCCGAAATTATAAGAATTTCAAGCCAAAACGGGAACTGCAATCAACTACAACAAAAACACGAGGACTCTATTAACACGGCCAACACCAAAAAATTTTTAAAATAAGTGATGCTGCCATTTGCCGGATTTTAAATTTTCGTAATTCGGCCTCGGCAGCTGATCTGTTCTGTTTCTGTTTGGTTCTGAAATGCCTAGAACAGAACAGAAACAGAACAGATCAAGCTGGAACAGCAAAACCCTGGTGGCAACTAGGGATGTTTGAGACTAAAATTTACCGAGAGTCGAGACCGAGAAATGACCCCGAAACGCGAGACCGAGACAGAGAATGACCACTCGGGGACCGAGATCGAGACCCAAAAAAACCGAAAAAATTTCCGAGTTGAAACTCGAGACTGAGACTCTCGAACATCCCCAAAGAACATCGCAATTAATTAAAAAACACCAAATATTTTTTGAATAACATTTTCTCCGGACACTCAAATCAATCATTTTCAGCACCACAGCCAGCCGCTCCCCCCCCCCCGTCCTTATCAGCTTAATTTTTTGATAATTCTTCCGATTGTTAGCATCGACAGACGAACGACAGCTGCTGGTTGATCGATCGGCGGCGCCCCAAAAGTGCGGACAAAATTTTGTACATGTTTTGTTCATTGCCATTTATAAAGTGTCATTTCAAAAATACCCAATTGAGGAATCGATTGATCACTCTGATCAACGATTAAAAACCCGAAATTTGTTTTGTTGATTATTGATTCGATTAATTTTTAATTGCCATATTTATTAGACCAAATGTGTCCGGGTCCCCCGAACACAGCAATGGTCACGCTTTTAGGCTGCACAAAACATTTTTAGAACATTACGAATGATTTAACTAGAGCCCGGAATTGCAGACCAATCGAGATTCTAGTAGTCGATTCTTGAAAATCTCGAATAAAATTTCGTTGATCAAATTTCGACCAAGACTTATTTCACGATTTCTCCAATTGTGCAAACAAAACAATTCATTTCGTGGAGCAAACAAAAGCCTTCAAAGCTTTTGACCAATTCAAACAAAAAAAATCCAAAAGATGCCAAAAACCATTTTTTTTGTTAATATTTAAAATCGTTTTCAAATCTTACGGGACTGGGACAAAAAAGACCCGAGCGGGATCCTGTTAAAAATCCGTCGGGAATCCCGGTAGCCTAAAAAGCCGGAGATACGGGGCCGGCATCTCGTAAAATCCTGCGGGCATTCCGGTCCCGAAACCGGGCATTAGTTTATATACACCGTAGTTCCTCTATTATCAGCCCCCCCCCCTTCCCTCTAATTGTACCCCCCCCCTCTAATTGTACCCCCCCCCTCTCTAATTGTAAATCCTCCCCCCCCCCCGAGGGGGAGTTGAAAAATAGAAGCCCCGGGGCCTACTAATAGAGGAAATACGGTATACCATTTTTGTGCCAGTAAACTTTCGGCTCCCCGAAGTTTGTGCTAATGTTTTTTTTAATATGACGAATCTTCCGCTGCTGCTGCGGCTAATGCCCCTCTTATACTGATATTCACAATGCTAACTATCTGCAGATAAACCGTTAGCTGCAGATAAATCCGTATACACAATGCTACGGCTAGGGTATCCGTATTCCGAACTATATTTAGCCGAGGGCACTTTTGCAGCTTTAAATCTCAATTTTATTTTCACAAAGTCGTAATCCAATGCATCAAATAATATATTTTCAGACAATTTTTAGAATAAAAAATACTTTCCATAAATTTGACCAAAAGGGTCCCCCCTATGCCACTTTTGCATTCATTTGAATATGTTTGGGGGCAAAACGCCGACCCCGCAAATGGTTGGGGGAGGGGGGGGGGATGGATAGATAGGACGACCCCGCGGGCAATTTGGGGGGGGGATGGATAGATAGGACGACCCCGCGGGCAATTTGGGGGGGGGGGGGATGGATAGATAGGACGACCCCGCGGGCAATTTGGGGGGGGGGGGGATGGATAGATAGGATGACCCCGATATGTACAATTTGGTGATGTTCATCTTCATCCTGCCTTATCTTAAACGAAGAGAGCCCAAAGAACACAAATTGACCCCGGTTTGAGTTTGGGCATAACAATTTTGTGTAATGACATTTTGCACCGAAATAATTGAGTAAACCAAAAGATAAAAATTCATTCTCAACTAAAATTGACTTTTTACCTATGTATCAGGATCGTAAAAAAGAGTCCCCCATATGGTTTTTTTTTTCTTAAAAAACATTTTTGGAGGGGTAGAAGTAAAGCAGAATTCTCAAAAATTGCACTTTCATTGAGAATTTTTTAGGAATTAAAATGAAAAAACTGGAAATTTCTACCAAAAACAAAAAAAAAATGTTTTTTGAATTTTGAACACGGCTAGAAAAAATATCGTATCGTAATCGTTAATATCGTAATTTTGGCCGTATTGAATATCGTAAAAAAATCGTATCGTATTTTGGTGTATCGTAAATATCGTATATCGTATATCGTGTATCGTATTTTGAGGTCTATTAGTAGTCCCCCCCCCCCTCTAATTGTACCCCCCCCCCCTCTAATTGTACCCCCCCCCCTCTAATTGTACCCCCCCCCCTCTAATTGTACCCCCCCCCCCCCCCCCCCCTCTAATTGTACCCCCCCCCCCCCTTCGAGGGGGAGTTGAAGAAGCCCCGGGGCTACTAATAGAGGAAATACGGTATACCATTTTTATACGTGCTGGGTCGTTTCCTAAATTCCGCCACATATACTTTATGAAGTAGTTTTAGACATCCACATCGCACTAAATCACTTAAGTTTTATACCAATGAAGAGCTCTAAATGAGTAGAAACTATTTGTAAAACTAAACTAAGCAGTAAATTTGTATACCATTTTTGTGCCAGTAACTTTCGGCTTCCCGATGTTTGTGCCCCACCCCCCTCCCCCCCCCCCCCTAATCTCTAATGTAAAACATTTTAATAAAAACATTTGCAATTATTTATTTGTGTTAATGGCAAAATTTTATATGAATAAATTTTTGGTGTACAAAAAAGAAGAAGAATTTTTCGAGTGCCCATTTTTATTTTTTGTATTCATTTTTGTTTTACTTTGTGAGCACCGCGCCCACTTAACTTTCTTAAGTAAAGATCAAAGTTTGCGCGCGAATGGTCCCTTTTGAACGGACGGCGCTCGTCGGCCGAAGAGCGGCGGGGACGGCGGCGGTTGTTGATCATCAACAGCAAAGACACTTTCACTGCTATGGGACAAATGCTGCCGCTTTTCCATTGAATGATTTCACCAACAGACAGGGTGGCTGCTACATAGCTAATAATGATCAGGGCTAATTCTCATGGAATTGTTGTTGGAGGACCATCCCTGATCACCGATCAACCACAAAATGTTTAAAGTCCGAACAATTCAGGAGGGCCCTTATTCCGATCGGAAATGCTTGGTTTTAGTGATTTTGATAATGCTCCAGTTTTGAATATCTCGTTATGATTAGCAATTTCTGGGTTAATCGCATAGGTGATCGAATCCTGATCGGATCCCACCCACCCTATCATGATCATTTATCGTTAGCGACAAAAAAACTGACCGGGACCAAAACGTTGGGGGTCCGGAAAATTCAGGAGGACCAATTCCGGTCGGGAATTCCCAAATTCTCGGTTTTTGATTGGTAAAGGAATTCTCGCGATCGATCGATTCCCCCCCCCCTTCCCTTGGGCTATCTCGGATATGGGAATTACCAATTTTTGGGCTAATGGCAGGTAATCGGATCAGCGAGCAGCTCCCGATTGCGAGCGTGCGCGACAACAAAACGATTTTCTGAACAAAATGAATGGGCGGGCAGAGGGAATTAAATTACGTCATTTCCATTAAATTTGGGCATCTTTTCCCTTTCCGCGTTTTGTGTTCCATACGGAATAATTTAATTATTTTTGTCCGTCCTCCGTTTTGTCCATAATTTATTACTCAAAATTCCGCCCACCCCGCTGCTGCTGGTCGGAGCTGTTCGGGTCTCCAATTCCAAGAATTCCGAACTCCCGACGGGACATTTTTTTGTGTGTGTTTTGAATGAATCTCCGATCGGTCCCATTTTTTTGCAGTATTGAGTTTTTTGATCAAGAATGTTGCTCTACTAGAAAAAAATTTAAGTGTTTTAATTATTTTAAAGACCAATTTAAACGTAATTCTTTTTAATTTAAAACAATTAAACCGCATTTAAATTGCACAGATTGCCTTCTGATGGTGCAAAGCAAAGTTCAACCGATCGTTAATCTCCAAGAAATGAAAAGCCGAAATAATGAGGGTCAGTTTCAAATTAGAATTTTGCGCTTCCGTGCCGCTTTGGAACCAATTTCGGCGCCGGTGGGCACATCAATTGTACCACCTGTCGAAGTGTAAAGATTGTCCAAATTCCGGAAGCGGATCCAAAATGTCCGGAAACCGGATACAATTATCACATCTTTCAATAAAATAAAAAAACTCAACAATTGGACATTTTTTTCTTGTTCATTCATTTTCATTGTTTATTTGCTTTTCCGTCGTTGTAAATCCAATCCGCGAATTCATTTTCATTCATTCCCTTTCGTCCGATGAATGAAAATTGAGAGCCGATTTCCCCGCTGCTCTGCTTCTGAGCACTCGCCCCCCTCCCCCTCCCGATCACTTTTTTTGTTTGTTTGTTGTTGATTTTGATTTGATTGTTTTTGCTGATCAACGGCTGTTAGCTGCGCTGGTGTTAAGTAGCGCGCCTCGTCGCGCACAAATTCCTGCCGCGGGGCTGGACACATTCGCGCTTTGTCCAGTTGGACGGACAAAGCAGCAGCAGCAAGCACTGCGCTTGCACAACGACAGCAACGTTTTCTGCTTCCGCTGCTGTGTGACGACCACACTGAAACCAGCAGCAGAACACAACACACGCACTGATGATGATGAATTTGTTTATGCACTTTTTTGCTTACACTCACACCGAGATAAATTAATGTACACAAAAAACGCAAAATTTTTTGGTTAAAATTTTAGGCGTTTCATCTTCTGTGGCAAATGTTAAGCGATAGGACAAATCTCAAGAAATTTGTGAGAAAATTGGCCATAACTTTTTGTGGACAAAATTATTGACATAAATTAGAAACCGGATCGGGATCTCTTCCGGCTTTTCCGGTATCCTTGGCCGAGCCTTTTTTCTGAACTGTTCGGGATTGATCGGGATTTCGTCTCCATCGGGATCGAGCAATAAAAAACGAATTAAGTATAATTTTGGCAAATAATGATCACATGTATTCAAAAAAATAATCAATTTTACAATTTTCTGTTTGCTATTTGTGTAAATCTTCTGCTTCCACTCTCTCGCATTAAATTGCTTTTTTTTTTTATCAATTTTATGTTTTAGCGGCGGCGGCGGTATGTAACAGAAATTGAGAAAATGAATCATCGCCCCCCCGCCGCTTCCCCTCAATTCCCCCCCCCCCCCCCCCCCCCTCAACAGTTTCAGCAGCAAAAATGTTTCTGCTGTATTTATGGAACGTGAATGATTTTTGGCCTCAAAATCGTCGGCGGCTTTTGCTTTCTTTTTTTGTCCCCTCACACAAAAAAATGTTTCCAAAAATTTATGAGCAACAAATGCATTACAAGCCGGTGGCAGCTAAATAGAGACCGGACGAGTTTGTCTCGGGATCCCGCCGGATTGAATTCGGGATCCCGACCGATTGTTTTTGTGCGGATTATGTAGTTTGGCCCCGGGTGATTTTGGAAAGATCCGGGCTACACATGTAGGTTACTCCGCTTTTTTTGACCCGGCTCTCACAGAGCTGGAAAAACCGGGCCCGGGTTTCCTGGTCGGTTTCTGTAGCTTTCCATACCGGTGCGGGAAAAAAATCCCAAACCGGTTTGGTCAAAAAACCCAAAAACGGGGTTTCCAGTTTTAAACAGGTTTGCTTGGGGTAAGCTCTCCGGTTTTATCCATCCGCCTAATAGCCTAGCTGCTTCTTCATCGAATACAAAAAACCGCTTCCGGATCCGTCAACTCTTCGTCTTTTTATGAATTTTTGTTTGGCTTGAAAACGCTTAAATTTTTTATGGCTTTTTTGGCTCAATTTTTGTCATTTTCTTTAGTAAATTTGTCAAGAAATGGACAACAAAACCGGAGAGCTTACCCCAAGCAAACCGGTTTAAAACCGAAAAAACTGTTTTTGGCTTTTTTGACCAAACCGGTTTGGGATATTTTTTTTTCTCACCGGTATGGAAAGCTACAGAAACCGTTTATTTTTTGGACCACTTTTAAAACTTATGCGTATCCAAATCAAAAAGCGCCCTTTTTTATGAAACAACTTAGTCACCCCCTAAAAATGGCGTCGCCGAGCAACATTTCAATTTTGGTGGGGCTCACTTGACCCGTTTGAATTTTTCGACGTAACATATGGCCATATTTTTAAATTTTTTGCAAGTTTATTTTGCATTTTGATTGCAAAATTTCTAGGTCCCGTAATTTTGAAAATTCCTGACCCGGACTCAGTACCTGGATTTTAGGAGGTGCCTGGACTTTGGACAAAAATGCAGGAAAAATTCAGGTCCAGGAAAAACCCAGCGTGTAGGGTTCGCCCGTCATTTTTTGGCAAAATTTTTTACAAAAAAAAACATTTGTTGACACCAATTCTGTACAACTTTTTACATTCACCAACAGCAGGCCTTGCAAAAAGCATTCATCGGACGCAAATGTCGGAGAATGCCGCCGTCGCAGCGAATGGAAATGGCGGCACGGATGGTGCCGAAGACGATGGTGGCGGGGGCGCCGGTCGCGCTCCGCCGCCGCCGCCGCCTGAACCGGAGGAGGAAGCGCTCGACTACATGGTCACCATTCCGGAAACGGACGGCGAGGTGTCCAAGAGAGGAATTTGGAGTTTAAATTTTGTGAATTTTTGAGTGCCGAACATATTCCCGGGGAGGGGAGGCCGCCTACAAAGCCCACCCCCCCCCCCCTCCCGCCAAAAAATAATTCGAAAAATAAAGGATTTAAGGGGTAATTATGTCATATTGCTGGGTTTGTTACTTTTCCCAATTTAAATTCATTTTGTTTTCAGAGTGCTTTCAGCTTTCGGAAGCTTTGGGCCTTGTAAGTTTTTTTTCTGGTAGCGTAAAGAAAATTTTTTTTAAAAAACATCATTAATTAGCACCGGCCCTGGCTTCCTGATGAGCATCGCCTACTTGGACCCGGGAAACATCGAATCCGACCTCCAGTCCGGCACGGTGGCCAGGTACAGGGTAAGCGAAATTTGTGCCACTATTTTTAGAAAATTCGCACTGATATGGCAACAATAAAATTGTTCAGTAAAAGTGGAACATTTTTTTTTTGGGAAATTTTTTTACTATTTTTTTGGACGATTTTCTTCGAAAAAATTTCCCCTCAATTTTACAATTTCCCCAAAAATTAGAAATCTCCCACAATTTTTTTTAAATTTTTTCAAAATTTAAAACATTTTCAGTTGCTTTGGGTGCTGTTAATGGCGCATTGTGTCGGCTTCTTTCTCCAACGGCTGTCCGCTCGGCTGGGCGTCGTGTCGGGCCGCGACATGGCCGAGGTTGCCTACGAGTACTACCCGCGGGTGCCGCGCTTGTGCCTGTGGATAATGATCGAAATTGCCATTATTTGTGAGCATTTTCGACTAAAAACCAAATGTTTTTGGCAATTCTTTGAAAAATTTTTTGTTTTTTTGATGGTATTTCACGGCTTACACGAAACTATTGCAAAGAAACGTGTAGTTTCCATTTCATATTGGCTTAAATCCTAATAATGTTAAGGCATTTTTCCAATTTAATATTTTGACGGAATCGAATTGTACGCCGGTAATAGTTAAGTTTGTTGCCCCCCCGTTTTCGAAAAAAAACATTTTTTCAAAGTCGGTAAAATGGTGTTTTCTAGGGGTATTCCGGAGCGTAGAATCCGAATCTGACCTCCATTTCGACTTATTCGAACCCCGGAATGATTTTGAGGCCAAAATCAATTTTTGGAAATTTTGAGTTTTTGAATAGTTTTTCGAATTCGGGTTCAAGGTTCGAATGGTCGGAACGGAAGTCAGATTTGGATTCTACGCCCCTGAATACCCCTAGAAAACACCTTTTTACCGACTTAGGAAAAAAAATGTATTTTTTCAAAAACGGGGGGCAACAAACTTAACTATTACCTTGTACGCCTCCATAAAAGAGTCCAAAAAATTTTGTTCTTTTATTGTCTGAATTAAAATAGCCGATTTTTTTTGTTGTAAAAATTTAAATAAATTTCTCAAAACTTTTTTGCAGGCAGTGACATGCAAGAAGTGATTGGAACGGTTGGAATTTGTTGGCATTTTTTTGTTATAAATGCCATCCAAAAAGCGCATCTTTAGGCCATTGCCTTTGCATTGCTTTCCAACGGACGGTTTGTTTAAAAAAAACTTCTTTTTTGTTAAAGATTTGGTCCAATTTTTCCAGAATTCCCCTTTTTGTCGGCGTTCTGATCACGATGGTGGACACGTTCACTTTTTTGCTGATCGACCGTTACGGCTTTCGCAAGTTGGAGTTCATTTTTGCCATTTTGATCAGCACAATGGCGATCACTTTTGGCTTTGAGGTCTGTGTGTTTGCGTGTGCATTTTTTTGGGGGGAAATTCTTTATTAAAAATTGACAATTTTTGGAATTTTAGACACATTTTCAAGAAAATAAAAAAAACAGGTGATGCCGATTAAGCACTCGGCCTGGCATTATCTTCTACAATTTTTGTTATGAAAATTGGTCTAAATAATCTAATAAATTGCACATTTTGGGCGAGGGGGGGGGACGTAAGTTATGAAAATTTCCCCATTTTTTAAAAATTTATATTGCCACATTTTATTATTCAATCAGTTCGTCGTCGTCAAACCGGACGGGTGGGATTTGTTGGCCGGCACACTGTTGCCCTATTGTCCGTACTGTGGTCGTCGCGAGTTTCTGCAGGTGCCTGGGGGGGGGGGGCTCCTGGAAAATAAAAAATTCTGTCAAAAATTTGTTAGGGGTTGGTACCCCGACGTTCAGGGGCAAAAATCTCGGGGTCAGGGGGGATGACCCAATACTCGGGGGGTGCCAACCCTATTAAATTTAATCGAAAATTTGCCAATTTTTGTTATATAGTTTTTTGCTTTATTCAAAAAGGCCCAAAATTTAGTGAAAAATTTATAAATTTACAAATTATTGTTGTTGTTGTTTTTTTGGTGTACGCTTTTATTTAAATTTTCTGTTCCATTTATTTTTTACACCATTTTTGGGGTGTGAAATGCCAATTTTCAAAACCCCCCGAATTTGTTGTTGTTGTTTTTGTTGTATACCGGTATGTTTTTGCCTGCAGGCGGTCAGTGTTGTCGGCGCCGTGATCATGCCGCACAATTTGTACCTGCACTCCGCGCTGGTCAAGTCGCGCCGCATTGATCGCGCACGGCGGAATGCAGGCGCGCGCGCACTTTTTTTGGCAACCCGCGGAATAATATTTGTTCTTTTACAACTTTTAAGTGACGGAGGCCAACAAGTACTACTTCATCGAGTGCGCAATTGCGTTGTGTTGCAGCTTCTTCATCAACATGTTTGTGGTGGCGGTGTTTGCGCATGGACTTTTTGGCAAAACCAACGACGAAATTGTGCGCTCTATTTTTTTTAAAAAAATTTTTTTAATCGTGCAAATTTTCCATGTTTTTTTAAACGAGATAAACAAAGTTCTTGATCAAGCATTGAATCGTTGATATCAATATTAAGCTTGAAAATGATTGCTAAATGCCCTTTTTTGGGCAAAAAAACGATTGTTTTGAATTTTTAAGTTAAAAATATTAAATTTAGTTCAAAAGCTGTGAGAACCAACCACTGGTGCCGGACCGTCAGCTGTTCCCGAACAACACGGAGCCGGTGGAGGCGGACATTTACAAGGGCGGCATTTTTCTCGGCTGCCAGTTCGGCATGTTCGCGCTGTACGTGTGGGGCATTGGCATCATGGCGGCCGGCCAAAGCAGCACAATGACCGGTGGGTGTCCCCTTAGGGGAGGGGGGCGGAGGGGGGGGGGCTGGTAGATGAACCCCGGGGACCTGGAAGCGACGGACGGTCCCATTAAAATACTCCCAGAAAACTGGTATTTCACTCATTACCTTTCTTCAGGCACTTATGCTGGCCAATTCGTCATGCAAGGCTTCCTGCAAATCAAATGGCCCCGCTGGCGTCGTGTGCTGGTCACGCGGTCCATTGCCATTGTGCCCACCTTGCTGCTCGCGTTGCGCACCCAGGGCGTGCAGAATTTGACCGGCATGAACGACCTGCTCAACTGTGTGCAGATGGTGCAGCTGCCGTTTGCGCTGATTCCGATCATCACATTCACCGCCAACCGGCGCATTATGTTCGACTTTGGCAGCGCAATGGCTGGCCAGGTGAGCGCGAGAAGAGCGAGGCCGGGGCAGCGCACTGAACATTAGTGCAAACAGAGTGCCGATTCCAGAACGCTTTTGGCAAAAAAAAATTGGGGCGTCGGTCGGTGGGGGACTGTGTTCAGAGTTTGGTCTCTGATCAGAATGATCATGAATCATTTTCATTTATTGTCTTTGTCAGTGATTTAGTTCAGAATATCATTATTTTAATTATAAAATTTATGTCAAATTTCTTTTCACAGGTGTTTGCTTTCTGCGCTTCACTTTTGGTCATCCTGATCAACCTGTACTTCTCTTTTGATTACATTATGTCAGCAGTCGACTCCGCTTGGTACGCGTGGGCAATTCTGCTCGGGCCCGGCACGCTGTACATGGCATTTGTCATCTACCTGCTGGTTATGGTGGGTCTGGTGCATCTCCTTGCCGCAGAGGGCGCGGTTCGCAAAAGCAAACAATTTTTTTTTATGCATTTGGCATGACATTTGTGGATCTGGGGTTCAGCTGCTTGCCGTAAAGGGCCCAGTTCGCAAAAGCAAACAATTTTTTTAATGCATTTGGCATGACATTTCTTGTGCATATTTTTGGTGTTTTTATTTATGTATGCCCTGGGGCATTCGAATTCCATTTTTATTTTAAAAAAGTATTCAACAATTTTTAAGTGCCTCCAAGCGATGGACATCGTCAAGGCAAGTCATTGTGATCGGCTGTACAAGAAAGTGCCGTGGTTGGCGCGCAGCGACGATCAGCTGACTGTCAGTGCGCCGTGGGCGTCGTCGACAAAAACTTCGGAAGCCGGCGACGATGGCCGGACATTGTCGGCGGGCGAGAGCAGCAGTCGGGATGCCATCCATCATGAAGCTGTTTCGACTGGGGGCGGCGGCGGCATCGATTTTCTCTGAAAAGCCATCCCGTGTTTATGTACATTACCCTCCAGCACAAAACAACGCTATGTGCCATGCCGAAGACAGTGTTTCCTTGACCCAAACATTTTGATGATCCTTTGGGGATTTTTGTTGACCCGAAAACTGATCAGAGGACACATTTTTGGTTGATCGGGTTCTGATTCTACTAGACCATTGATCAACCATTTGATCAGATCATGCTCTTTGATCATTTGGGAAACACTGCCTTTGTGTGGAACCTTTTGGCCTTGAGTTGCGGAGACGGGTTCATATTCAGATTTTTTTCTCTTTCCCTGTTGTTGCCGATTTAATTTTTCAGAAATTTCATTGTCATTTACCTGTATTTTTTTTCTTCGATTTCTTATTTTTACTTTATTTAAATCTTTTAAAAAATTTGCAATTTGTGTATTCTTTTTTACTTTGTTTAAGCTTTTAAAATAAAAGTTATTCAGTGGTCAACAACAATAAGTCTATTGTTATATATTTTGAAGGATTGGATTTTCGAAATTTTAAGGGCTTCTAGATTGAAAAAAGAATAAAAAACTTTTGTGTCCATTTTTGGCGGTTTTTTTCATTTCGTCTTTCATTCGAACGGCAATTTTTTTTTTTCTTGTGCATAGATGGCCATTTAAATTTAAAATCGGTATGATTTTTAGTAATTGCTTTATCGGAAGGCTAAAAATATTCCAAAAATGTCGGACAACGCAAACGAAGAGGAGCAACAACAGCAAATGGAGGGAATGTGAGTTTTTTTATTTCTTAATTTGTCCGATCCGAGGGCAGTTCTGTCTCCCATCCCCGAACATCTCCCCCCCCCCCCCTCCCATTCCTCCCAGCAGAGACGAGCTCAGCCGGGGGGTGGGGGGGGGTATAAGACCCGGGGGAAAGGGAGAGGGGAATGGAGAAGGAACGGCACCCTCTGGGAAGGTGTACGGAAAATTGGGCACCAGTATATTATGTGATTTTTGTTCTAACTTTTTTCAAACAACTTTAAACGCTCAGCTTTCTTTTGCAAAAAAAAGATTCTCCAGACTAAATGCTGTCAAATAGTATTAAGTCTTCCTGTCCTGTGGACTTTTAAAAAATGTTGTAAAACACAAAATATCCTGGGCCCCAATTTTCCTTGGTGCCCAATTTTCAGGCATTCCCTGGGAAGGGCTCAGAATTGAAGCTTTGTTCTAATGAATCAATTCAAAACAATAAAACACCCAAATTTCAGTTTCATTTGTGCCGACGTTTTGCTTGGAGTCTTCGCTTTTCTTGACCCATTTGAGCTCGGATTGAAAATGGCACTGATCAGTGATCGATTGGACGTTTTGGTGGACGTCCATTTCAAGTCGAGGAAATGGTCGTTGGGTTGGATGAAAATTCATCGTGCAATCGGAGGGAATGGCGCAGAAATTATCAACTACTCTTCTGAACGGCTGCCAATTTCTCAAGAATCGTTTCCTGGCAACGTGATCGGCTTCGAATTCATTGAAATCGAGTTGCTCTTCCTAAAAAACAAATTTAAAATGTTTTTGGACTTTCAGTTACATCAACCGAAGCGTCGTCGAATTTCTTGAACGCCTTTTCAACTCTTGCGGGACGACTGTTACAATTTATATTCCCGATGACCAAAGCCGCAGTTGGCAAATTATCTGTGAAAAGATTTGGCCGTTGGTCAGTGACAACATTTGCTGCTTTCCGTTGTTCGGACTTCATCTCAACCGTTTGCGGCGATTCTCTCCGGCGATTCTTCGCAATTGCGAAAATCTCCGATCGATCTACTCCGTGGTGTTTTTCCCCAAGTTCCCGGCCGAAGACAACGCCGGCGCTTCTTCCCACCAAGCCTTGGCCAAATGGCTGATCACTCCCCGCGGGGATGGACTGCCGAAGATCCTGCAGTGTCCTTTGTATTCGGCGGGAACTGAGGGAATCAAAGGGGTAATTTATCCTCCTTTTGTTTAATCAGCTTGAAAATAATTGTTTAGTCATTTGTCAACGCTTTTGAGTCGGTCAATTTTATCATCCGTTTGCGTCCATTCGCTGGCATTGTGCCATTTGACCTGAAATGGGCCATCAATGGAATCGCATCGTCATTACCTTCGAAGACAGGGACATCGGCGACGGGTAAGGGAATGAATAGTCACAAAATTACCCATCTTTTCTTAACAAATTGAGTCAAAATTTTCTCGACCGCCGACCCCCTCCGGCAGGGGTGGACGAAACTCCGTTTCGTTTTTGGGTTTCGTCCTAAATTCATAAATTTAAAAAATTCTTTTCGTTTCGTTGGATCGAAATTTGACGAAAAAAGCGATCAAGAAATTGGTCTAAAAATTACAAATTTGGAAATCAAAAGGGTCCCCCCCCTATCGTTTAAAATTTTTCTTATTTTAGGATGGTTGGGGCAAACAAAGGTCCGAGTGAGGAGCACACCGATTGAATGGACGAAAGGAATTTTGTGGATGGAATTTAAACAGAAATCGATTAAACGGACAGTAATTGTTGGTCTTCTTTTGTTGCCGTATGAATCTTTGAATAAAGCCTTGTTTTTCATTTGATGTCAGTTTTTTTGTTTTTTCGAAAAATTTAAAGCCGTTTTTGAATTGGTTCACATTTTTTAAAATGAGGGAAAAATCATAATATTCAGTGTACTGATTAAACTGAAATCGACTAGTCGCCGCTATACAAAATGAGAAAACTCTTATTCTCCAATATGTACTGCTTCAACGGCTCGACAAGGGTAGTCTCAATTCGGAGTGAAGATGAAGCCGGGGCCATGATCAGTCTCAATCCCGGATGAAGATCAAGTCGGGCCTGATCACTCTCAATTCCGGATGAATATGAAGCCGGGGCCCTGATCAGTCTCAATCCCGGATGAAGATCAAGTCGGGCCTGATCACTCTCAATTCCGGATGAATACGAAGCCGGGGCCATGGATAGTCTCAATTTAGGGGGATATGAAGCCGGGCCCTGACAGGATGGTTGAGGCAAACGAAGGTCCGAGTGAGGAGCCCATCGAGTGAATGGACGGGAGGGAATTTTGTGGATGGAATTTAAACGGAAAATCGAATCGATTAAACGACACAATAATTGTTGGTCTTTTTTTTGTTGCCGTTTGAATGTTTGATGGAGAGCCTTTGTTTTTAATTTGGTGTCGGAGTTTTCTTGGATGTTTTCGAATTCGTCAATAAAAAAATAAAAGTTGAGAATTTAAAGCGGTTTTTGAATCGGTTGTCTTTTGAAAAAAAATTAAGGAAAAAATTATAATAATTTAGTGTATTTAATTGTCCAATTAATGCCCGGATTCAAGCATCACTCCCAGAGGTTTGCTTGTAAAGCAAAATTATGAGACATATGTGTGGATTGCCCTCCCAGCGGGTCCCCTCCTTTCCCGTCCCCGAGGGGCGGGGGACCAACCCTATTTAAAACAATTAACCAAATCAACGGCACATTTCCATTTTCGTTTATTCCATTTTTGTGTGATTATTTTTATTTAAAATGCAAAAGCTCCACCAGTGCCGGCCGGGCCCTCACTATCAGGGCGGTCCCGCGGCGCCGGGAGGTCTCCGGGTGCACCGGGCGGGCCTGGAGTCTCAGGCGGAGAAGCGCCGCTGAAATTTACAAATTCAATTTACACAACATAAACCAGAATGTTTAAATTACAAAATATAATATAAATTTGTGAGAAAATGATTTCAAAATACCAAATTTTTTGAAAAAATTCTTTGTACAGCTAGGCAAAGAGTATTCGCAAATGATTTTTTGGATGAATGAATAAAACTGATCTGGTTCATCTCCTTGCCGTAGAGGGCGCGGTTCGCAAAGCAAACAATTTTTCACGCATTTGGCATGACATTTTGTCCATATTTTTGGTTTTTTATTTATGTATGCCCTCAAGGCATTTAGCATTTTAAAACCCATTTTATAAATAAATAATAATTAGGGAATCCAAAAATATGCACATAAAATCTTGAAATATACGCATAAAATATGCACCAAAAATGTGCATTTTTCGTTTTTATAGCATTTATGGAATTTTTGGAAAATGGCGAAATATGGAAAAATGCCAAAATATGCACATAAATAGCGAAATATGCACATGAAAATGCGTTAGAAGCTTCAAACCAAGCTGAAAACACGTTTTTCGTGCGTCTCAGACCGCTCCGAGTTCAGGAAAAAATATGCATGTGCATATAAATGCCATCCCTTCTTATTTGTATTGATTCTTTTGCAATAATGGCTTATTTAAATATTTGATTTTTTCGAAAACAATCCAAAGTATAGGCAATCCCTTTCACAGTTTAATTTGCACTTGGTATGTATAAAAAAGCAGCTTGCCATGCTCCTTCCCTGTTACTAACCATTTGATTAAAGATCGGATTTAAGCATTGATCAAGAATCTCGATCGTAATTTACAGAGATTTCAGTCGGTCCGATCTCTAATTTTGATTGCCTTTATTTCCCAATCCCCACTTTATGAGCTTATCCCGAGTTTGCCCTCTATAAAATGCCGAAAATAATTTCATAAATTTGATTTTTTACATTCATTTTTTATGGCATCAAAAGTTTTTTCGTTTAATTTTTACAGGTTTTTTTTCTCACATTTAACTTCCACAACAAATGGCGTATCAGCGACCTAACTATCCTAATGCTTGGATGAATCCACGAAAAGAAGGCGAATTTGTGACGGAGCAACGCTGTGCATGCCCAACCTCGCAGCTTTATGCCATCAAATTCAACAAGGTCAAGTCAAGTCGAGTCGAGTGCGACGCCGCCTTCAAACATCGAATGTCATTTTTTTGGGGTTTTTAGGTCAAATGCAAATTAATGAATGAGACCAACCAAAGTTGCGAGTTTTGCTGCATTGGGCTCATGTGTATTGTGAGTTTTTTGATGAAAAAAAGGAACAATTTTTCATTTTAGCTTTTCACCATATGCTTCGTATTTTTTGTCGGGTTCGCCGCAACACTTGGCGGCGATAGTTCCATCATTGTCGGCATCATCGTGTGTGTTGCCGCCATCATTGCGTTCATACTGTACGCAGTTCTTTCTGGTAGCGAAAAAACTTATGAAAAATGTTTAATAACCATAACACAAATTGGCCCTATTTTAATTGCAGAATTCACGCACACCGCGCTTGAGGTGCTGTACAAATGTCGCTCGTGTGGCCACGAAGTGCACGTCACTTACGAAGTCTTACGTAGGCCTTTCACTAAATGAACGATTTTTTTGCGGTTTTATTATCGCAATTTTAGCCCTACCTTTTGGTTTTGCCGGTGGCGACATTTTCAACGATTGTGGACGTTACACCCGCATGTGCCAGGAACCGGTGGCGCTCACACTGAACGCCACGGCCTACGAGGACATTAACCGTACCTATCACTACATGAGTTCATGCTACCACCAGTGCTGCTGCAACAGCGAGAATTGGACGGAACAGTTGATAAATCGCCTCCGTTGAGCGATGTAAGGAAAAGGCTCTCATTTTATCATATTTTATATTTCCGCCAATTGTAGCAAATGCAATGCACTCCAAGGATGCCATCCCACAATGCCATTAAGCGAATAGGACTTTAAACGGATGTGCCTAATACTTATATTAGAAATATACATATATTTATGTGTAATACGATAACCGATGATCATATCATATGTAAATTATCCCATAAATAAAAGCTGTTATTGCAAAAGTTATGACCAGAAAAGGCAAAAAAAAGGCTTTTTTCACTCCTCGCTTTATCTAATTTTGCTTTGTTTATTTGGTAAAATTGCCTTATATGTGAAAAATTGAAATCGCTTAAAAACACCGTTATAGGTTTTCTTAGGTGCTGAAAACGATAGATCGATCAAAATTTTGGCTCGGCGCCTATCGGCACCGCCGAGCTCCCGCATCTCCCTAGTCTCAATCCCGTTTGGACAGGGATTACCCGGGATAAAAATTAAATCCCTAAAAGTGAATTTTTGAGCTAGATTTTTTAACACTTTAAAATTTGTCCCAATTAAAAAGCTTTTTGATAACAATTTAGAAATTTTTCTTTTTTTTGCGCGATTTTCTAAAATTATTTTGTTGCGCGGGAAGAGGGAGGTATCGGCGGTGCCGATAGGCGCCGCCGAGAAAATTTTTTAAAAATGTGCCAATTTTGTTAAGAAAATTTTTCCGATTTCCGACTTCCGATTTCCGACTTTTTTGGGGGCGGAATTCCGATTTCCGAAAAATTTTGAGACCTCGGAATTCCGATTTCCGATTTCCGAAATTTTTTTAGGCCTCGGAATTCCGATTTCCGAAATTTTCTGAGGTCGTCGGCGCCCATCCCTGCTGTGCACGCACTCCCGACGGAGAAGGCTAAGCCTAAAGCCTAAGCCTGACGCGCCCCCCGAACCTAAGCCTAACGCGACCCCGACGGAGGGTGGCGAATTAAGGGGTAGTCAAAAGGTCTGTATGTGAAAAGCTATTTTCATCAAAACGGCTAAGATAAACTATTAATATTAGGCACGCGCGAAGCGTGTGCCTAATATTAACAGATTAACTTAGCCGTTGATGAAAATAGCTTTTCACACACCCACCTTTTGACTTCCCCATCACCTATGCCAAATCTTGCAAAAAACGGACATAGGATAGAGAACATTAAATTAATGGAATCGTGTCGATAAACAGCATTTTGAGTTATTTTCTTCATTAAAAAAGTGATAAGCACTTCGATACGCATAACTTCATTTAATTACGGCGGATCCTTCTTAAATTTTCATCATCCCTAGAAAACAATATATTTCACATAATTGTAGGGTTTATAAACAGAATTCTAGGGTTTATAACTGTTGTATAGAGGATAAAGCAGTAAAAAAGCAAATTGATTTTTTTCAAAATTCTCCAAACGCTACCAAATTTGGGTAGGGGTAAGAAGGAAGCACTAAAAGCATGTCTACAAAATTTGGTCACAAAATATAAGCATTAGCCTATGCTACAAGCTTTTGAAAACCAAAAGTAAATTCAATGGTGGGGATATAATGTCTAACCATACGCTGTCTGCCACTCGGGTTTTTCGTTGTTTAAACAATGAATTTCCGCGAGTATCGAAAAGTACCAGTTGGTCAATCGCCGGTGTTTGTTAATGGTACTGAAGTGTCTTTTTTACACTGGGACTCAGTCGTGGTATCTAAATGGCGTATGATCGACTTTTTTCACATCCAGATCGATTTGTCTCGTCGAGAGCTGTCGAATGATATTAAATTTGTTGCAATTGTTCCACAGGAATACAAAATTTTGGTCAAAAATATCCATTTTTTGCAATTTTTAAACGGTTCAAAAACCGGTTTAAGTGCTTTTCCGCGCCAAAATTTTGATCGATCTATCGTTTTCAGCACCTAAGAAAACCTATAACGGTGTTTTTAAGCGATTTTAATTTTTCACATATAAGGCAATTTTTCCGTTTATTTTATTTTTTAAAATTCTGTCGGACATTTTTAAAATGAAATTTTAATTTAAAATTTTCACAAATCAAAGGAAAAAGTTGGCAAAGCTTATAAAAATTAGTTTTAAAATATTTTTAATAATTCGCTAAACTCGGGTCGAAAATGGAAACATTTTTGTCCATTGGTGCATAAAAAAAATGATATTTTGACCAACAAATATTGGTGCATAAATGGCACGACCGTATCCCTTTTCATACGCTCGCATTCATTTCGGCACAAAAAATTGAGTTTCAAACTAGGGTTGTCACCCCGCGTGCGGGGTTGAGAATTGCGGGGTCGGGGTTTTTCGGGGGCGGGACTGTCGGGGTCGGGGTTACCCAAATCGGTCGGGGTCGGGGTTGCGGGGGTTTTTTAAAATTTTTCTTCAAAATTTTTGAGGTCAAATTTTTGTTTTTTTGAATAATTTCCATTATTGACAATAGAGCTGATAATTTTTTAAATTTGTTCTTATTTTAAAGAGAAGGAAAGCAGGGCTGTGTCGAAACTAAAAAGAAAGTCGAAATCGAAAATACTGAAAAGTTCGATATCGAAAGGAAAAAACATCGAAAATCAAAATCGAAAGTAAATCGAATTTTTTTTTATGTGACTAAAAAAATTATTTTATTAAAATAATTTATTTTAATAAAATATTGTTTGATAAATCGTCATTTTTTGCTTCAGTGGCCCTTCTTAGGCTTAAAGCTTTTGGATGGGGGGGGGGGGGGGGGGTCGGCGGTGCCGATAGGCGTCGCCGAGAAAAATATTGAATTTTCGACGAATTTGTTAAGGATTTGCAACCAAAATTTTAAAAATGCGGTAATTTTTTGAAGCTCTTTAGGAGTGTTCTTTTTATGAAAATTTTACAAAAAATTAAGCAAAATTTCCGACTAAAACACATTTTTTTCATGCATAACTTGCCAAAACAAAGCTGCAGAAAAATAGGCAAAAACCTAAAAATCCCATCCGATGAATTATTCAAAAATTCATCTTTTGCACGCATTTTAATTAAAAAAATATATTTGGAAATTTATTAAAAACGTTCCATTATTGGGGGAGAGAATAAGGCCAAATAAAAGTAAATAAGTGGTTGCACTCAAGCGGGTTCGAAACCAAACGAAAACTTGACTGCCAAATAGACATATACCACCAAGCCACCTATTTTATATACGCATTTTCGTAAAAGTTCAATAAATTTTTGTCAAAAGTACGCAAGACCACAGCCAAGCCCTCGGAAAAAATGAATTTTGTCACTCAATGATGCCATCTTTAGGGGGTGTATGCTAACCCCGACCCCGAGTCGGGGATGGGGTTCGGGGTCGGGGTTTTTCAGGGTTGGAAGTGTCGGGGTCGGGGAAAACCCCGAAAAAAGGCCTAAATTTGCGGGGTCGGGGTCGGGGACGGGGTCGGGGTGACAACCCTAATTAAGATCATTCAACATTGAACAAAGTTATGAATTTTTAAACATTCGCCCAATTTTGCTACAAAAAAATCAAAATTTGAAATATTTCTGAATTGTCATCAAAAATATTAAAAAAAAAACGGAAACTAGTTAAAAATGATCAGGAATTGTTTTCTTTTCAATAGATGTTCATAGAAAGGGATGCAATTTGTGTGTTCTTTTTTATTTTACTCAAGCTTTTAAAATAAAGTTATTCAGTTTAAGCATGAGATTGAATACATTTAATTTTTTTGATTTCGTCTTTCATTCGAGCGGCAAATTTTTTTTTTGCCCAAAAATCCTTTAAATTAGAGCCCGGCGGGAACGGGATTCCCGCGGGAAAAGTACGGGAATCCCGGTCCCGTTCCCGTCTTTTTTGCCCAGCGGGATTTTTTACGGGAACGGGAAAAACACGGGATTCCCGTTCGGGATTCCCGTCCCGTTCTTTTTGAAAACCCCGTTCCCGTTCCCGGAAATTTTATTTTAGCATTTTTCCCGTTCCCGTTCATTTTTCTTGGCGAAATGTTTTCAAAAATTAAACAATTTTGGACCAATTTTCATCACAAAAAGCTTAAAATTTCAAATTTTTTTAACGGCGGCGCCTGTCGGCACCGCCGAAGGCCCCAGAAATTTGCACTATTCTGTTGGTTTTTTGATTTTCTGCATAATTAAGCTAATGTGTAAAAACATGAAGTGAATTATGGAGCCGGCCCCCTTCATTCCCAAAAAGCTTCAAAAATATTACCGTATTTTTAAATTATGGTTGCAAATCTCTTAACAAATGAGTCAAAATTTCAAAATTTTCTCGGCGGCGCCTATCGGCACCGCCGATCACCCTCCCACCCCACAGAAGTTCTCAAAAAAAAGTTGTATTTTTAAAAAATCGAAAATCGGCAAAATTTTTGAAATTTTCGCGCAATATTCTTAATAAAAATGTTTAAAATTTCTCCCGACGGCGCCTATCGGCGTCGGACTCTCTAGTTGCATAATTAAAATTTATCGCAAAGTGCGCACCAAAAAAATTCGAAAAATTATTTATTTAAAAATTTTCAAAATTTTTCCCGTTCCCGCGGGATTCCCGTTAAAAATTGACGGGAATAGTACGGGAACGGGAAAAACACGGGATTCCCGTTCCGTTCGTTTTGAAAACCCCGTTCCCGTTCCCGGAAATTTTTTTTACCGGGCTCTACTTTAAATTTCGCAGTGCCAGTTTTTGCAGCATGAAGGGGACAGAACGTCACACATCGACCTTTGACCCAATCGATTACTTTCCATTTCCCGCCCCCCCCCCCATTCATTCTGCTGATTTCACTTCTGCGACAAGTATATTTGATCATTTTTTCCCCGACACATTACAAACATTTCTACGGATGCCCCAGACCTTTGGAATCCATTTTTTCCTGATTTCTTGGACATAAATTCCCATTTAAATCTAAAATTGTATGATTTAGAATTAATTGCTTTATCGGAACTATAAAATAATTTCTAAAAATAATGATACTTTTCTGCTGGAAGGCATTCCAAATAATCATTATTCCCGACACATCCATCACAAACATTGGACGTTTGGAATCTATTTTTTTATGATTTCTCGTGCATAAATGGCCATTTAAATTTAAACTCGCATGATTTTTAGAATTAATTGCTTTTGTCGGAACAGTAAAAAATTTTCTAAAAATGTCGGACAACGAAAGCGAAGCGGAGCAGCAACAACTAATGGAGGGAATGTGAGTTTATTTCCTAATTTGTCCCATCCGTTTTTTTTAAAAATAGGGGCACACCCGACATTACCCAAATCAGAACCTCTAATTCTTAAATTTCAGTTTAATTTGTGCCGACGTTTTGCTCGGAGTCTTCGCTTTTCTTGACCCTCTTGAGCTCGGACTGAAAATGGCGCTGATCAGTGATCGATTGGACGTTTTGGTGGACGTCCATTTCAAGTCGAGGAAATGGTCGTTGGGTCGGCTGGGAATTCGTCGCGCGGACGACGGAAATTGCGCGGAAATTGTCCACTACTCTTTTCCAATTTCTCAAAGATCGCTTCCAAAGAATGTGATCGGCTTCAAATTCATTGAAATCGAGTTGCTCTTCCTAAAAAACAAATTTAAAATGTTTTTGCACTTTCAGTTACATCGACCAAAGCGTCATCAAATTTCTTGAACGCCTTTTCAACTCTTGCGGGACGACTGTTACAATTTATATTCCCGATGACCAAAGCCGCAGTTGGCAAATTATCTGTGAAAAGATTTGGCCTTTGGTCAGTGCCAACATTTGCTGCTTTCCGTTGTTTGGACTTCATCTCAACCGTTTGCGGCGATTCTCTCCGGCGATTCTTCGCAATTGTGAAAATCTCCGATCGATCTACTCCGTGGTGTTTTTCCCCACGTTTCCGGCAAAAGACAGCGCCGGCGCTTCTTCCCACCAAGCCTTGGCCAAATGGCTGATCACTCCCCGCGGGGATGGACTGCCGAAGATTCTTCAGTGTCCTTTGTATTCGGCAGGAATTGAGGGAATCAAGGGGGTAATTTCTTCTCTTTTTGTATAATCAGTTTGAAAATAATCGTTTAGTCATTTGTCAACACTTCTGAGGCGGTCAATTTTATCATTCGTCTGCTTTCGTTTGATGGCATTGAACCATTTGAACTGAAGAACAATTGGACGGCGGAGCGATTGTCATTGCGACAAATGGACGAAGACAATTGGCTGTTGGTGCGTTGTCCAATTGGGCGAGAGGAGGACAAATGGACTAATTGGGAGAAGGAGGCAATTCAGTGGGATTGGGCCCGTCAATGGAATCGCATCCGTATTTCCCTCAGAGACGGGGACATCGGCGACGGGTAAGTGAAGAATAATCTCAAAATTACCCATCTTTTCTTAACAAATTGAGGAAATTGGTCTAAACAAATTTGGAAATCAAAAGGGTCCCCCCTATCGTTTAAAATTTTTCTTATTTTCAGGATGGTTGAGTCAAACGAAGGTCCGAGTGAGCCCACCGATTGAATGGCCGGAGGGAATTTAAACGGAAAAATAGATTAAATGGCACAATAATTGCTGGTCTTCTTTTGTTGCCGTGAATGTTGAAGAGCCTTTGTTTTTAATTTGGTGTCAGAGTTTTCTTGGATGTTTTCGAATTCGTCAATAGAAAAATAAAAGTTGAGAATTTAAAGCGGTTTTTGAATCGATTGTCTTTTGAAAAAAAATTAAGGAACAAATTATAATAATTTAGTGTATTTAATTGTCCAATTAATGCCGGGATTCAAGCATCACTCCCAGAGTTTTGCTTGTAAAGCAAAATTATGAGACATATGTGTGGATTGCCCTCCCAGCGGGGCCCCTACTTTCCCGTCCCCGAGGGGCGGAGGGCCAACCACATTTAAAACAATTAACCAAATCAACGGCACATTTCCATTTTCGTTTATTCCATTTTTGTGTGATTATTGCAAAAGCTCCACCAGTGCCGGCTGGGCCCTCAGGGTGGTCCCGCGGCGCCGGGCGGACCAGGCTGAGAAATGCCCTAAAAACGGAAAAATTTTAATTTAAATCGTCATTTGCAAATTCACATTCGATCCGAGTTGGCCAAGCTGTCCGAGCTGTTCAGCCGGTCCGGGAGGTCCAGAGCCTCCGGTTGCGCCGGGCGGGCCTGGGGCGCGGTTCGCAAAAGCAAACAATTTTTCACGCATTTGGCATGGCATTTTGTCCATATTTTTGGTTTTTTATTTATGTATGCCCTCAAGGCATTTGGCATTTTAAAATCCGTTTTATAAATAAATAATAATTAGGGAATCCAAAAATATGCACATAAAATCTTGAAATATGCGCATAAAATATGCACATAAAATTGCAAAATATGCATACCAGGGATGGGAGCCGACGACCTCAAATAATTTCGGAAATCGGAAATCGGAATTCCGAGCCCTAAAAAAATTTCGGAAATCGGAATTCCGAGCCCTAAAAAAATTTCGGAAATCGGAAATCGGAATTCCGAGGGCTAAAAAAATTTCGGAAATCGGAAATCGGAATTCCGACCCCAAAAAAGTCGGAAATCGGAAGTCGGAAATCGGAAATCGGAAAAATTTTTTTAACAAAATTGGCCTATTTTTAAAAATTTTTTCTCGGTGGCGCATATCGCACCGCCGATACCTTCTTCTTCCCTCCCGCGCAAAAAAATAATTTTAGAAAATCGCGCAAAAAAAGGAAAAATTTCTAAATCGTTATCAAAAAGCTTTTTAAATTGAGACTAGGGAGATGCGGGGGCTCGGCGGTGCCTATAGGCGCCGACGGGAGAAATTTTGAACTTTTTGGCTCAATTTGTTAAGAGATTTGCAACGAAAATTTAAAAAAAACGAAATTTTTTGAAGTTTTTTAGAAGAATGGGAGAGGTCCGGTGGCGCCGATAGGCGCCGC
Source organism: Globodera pallida (assembly GCA_020449905.1). NCBI lineage: Eukaryota > Metazoa > Nematoda > Chromadorea > Rhabditida > Heteroderidae > Globodera > Globodera pallida. The sequence goes on from JAIXHY010000055.1 coordinate 312,607, forward strand.
CGGGGAAATTTTATGAGGATTTTAACGAAATTTGTTAACAAAATTGGTCCAAAAATTATCGATTTTTCCGAAAATTTCCGACTTTTTGCTCCAAATTTCGGAAATCGGAATTCCGGGGTCACAAAATTTTTCGGAAATCGGAATTCCGGGGTCTCAAAATTTTTCGGAAATCGGAATTCCGACCCCAAAAATGTCGGAAATCGGAAAGTCGGAAATCGGAATTCCGCCCATCCCTGATGCATACGAATTTTTCCAAAATTCAATATACATAATTTCCCAAAATTCTTCAAATTTTTCAAATATAGCAAAAAAGCATTTTTTTAAAAAAGTCGAACTTTAGGGGTGTATTGTTCGTTTTTATAGCATTTTTGTTATGGAATAAAATGGCGAAATATGAAAAATGCCAAAATATCCACATAAATCGTGAATTCAGATCACTTTCAAACCATGCCTATCGTGTAGAGCACCCTCGATTTACTCTTGTAAATTTTTGGCTTTTTTGGCCCGCCCACACAGTGAAAGGTCGAAAAATGCAATTTAAATTTTTGCATGTTTTCTTGAAAAACCGCTGCGCAGGGAGTTTAAAAAATTATATCTCGGCTCAAAGCTGGCGAAACTCCAAGATTTTGGCATCAAAAAGTTGACAAAAACATGGAGAATTTTTTAAAAATAAGTGTGAATACTTAGCTTTAAAAAGTTTGTAAGTTTAAACGGTAATAGTGGAGTTGGTCGCCCCCAGCTCATTACTTTTTTTAACAAAATAATTTTTTTTTCAAAATCGGGAAAAAGGTCTTTTTATAGGTATTCGGGGGCATAGAATCCATATCTGACCTTCGTTTTGCCTGATTCTAAATATAAAACCCGAATTTGAATATTTAAACAATTCAATGTTTTAAAGTCGATTTATAGCAGTATCTTGTCCATTGTTCGGAATCGGTCAAAACAAAGGTCAGATATGGATTCTATGCCCCCGAATACCTATAAAAAGACCTTTTTCCCGATTTTGAAAAAAAAATTATTTTGTTAAAAAAAGTAATGAGCTGGGGGCGACCAACTCCACTATTACCGTTTAAACTTACAAACTTTTTAAAGCTAAGTATTCACACTTATTTTTAAAAAATTCTCCATGTTTTTGTCAACTTTTTGATGCCAAAATCTTGGAGTTTCGCCAGCTTTGAGCCGAGATATAATTTTTTAAACTCCCTGCGCAGCGGTTTTTCAAGAAAACATGCAAAAATTTAAATTGCATTTTTCGACCTTTCACTGTGTGGGCGGGCCAAAAAAGCCAAAAATTTACAAGAGTAAATCGAGGGTGCTCTACACGATAGGCATGGTTTGAAAGTGATCTGAATACTCACAGTAAGGGATGTTCCCCTCGTCAGACCGTTCCGAGTTCAGGAAAAAAAATATGCATGTGCATCAGGGATGTGCTCTGTTCTGTTCTGATTTTCTGATTTACCAGAATTTCTGGTCATTTTGGGCAGCAGAATTCTGTTTTCTGATTTCTGTTTTTTAAAAAGGCGACCAGAATTCTGTTTTCTGATTTTTTAGAGAAAAACCCAGAAAAAAATCAGCAATTTATACATTTCATTATTAAATTTGGCATAAACATTATGCCATTTTTGATCAAATTTTCTTAAGAAAAAGCTTAGTTTTGGAAGAAATTGTTTGATTTTTATAATATTTTTCAGACTTTTTCAATGGAAAACCGGCCAGATTACGAAATTTTGGACCAATTTTCTTAACTAATCTTGTTAAATTTTCAAAAAAAATTTCCGCCGCCGGCCCCTCCCATTCCTAAAAACCTTCAAAAAAAAGTACCATATTTAGTAAATTTTGGTTCCCTATCAGTTCGTCACTGTTCGTTTCGTCACTGTTCGTCTCGTCACTGATCACTTCGTCACTGAGTTCTAAAAGTCGACAAAATGGTACTTTATAGGGTTCTCGGGGCCGTAGAATCCGAGCTTGAGCTCCATTTCGACCCGATTTAGAACCCCAGATCCGAATTCGAACAATTTTTCGAAAATTCAAAAATTTCCAAAAAATTAATTTCGCCTCAAAATCTTTAAAAAGCATTAATTCGATCACACTTCTTGCCTTTTGGTAATTTAATGCTTTTTAAAGATTTTGAGGCAGAATTGATTTTTTGGAAATTTTTGAAAAATTGTTCGAATTCGGATCTCGGGTTCTAAATCGGGTCGAAATGGAGCTCAGGCTCGGATTCTACGGCCCCGAGAACCCTATAAAGTAGCATTTTGTCGACTTTTAGAACTCAGTGACGAAGTGATCAGTGACGAGACGAACAGTGACGAAACGAACAGTGACCAACTCATCGGCCACCGTAAATTTTGGTTGCAAATCTCTTAACAAATTGAGTCTAAAATTTAAAAGAAGTGAAGCAGTTTTTAAAAAAAAATTGAAAGAAAAAAAACGGTACGCTGACATTTCGTCGAGGCGACATTTTGTCGAATAAGCAAAAATACGACACTTCGTCGAATGGAATTTTGTCGAATTTTTAAATTCATGTTTTCTATGGTAAAAGTATGCGTAGATTACAAATCCGAGCTCGGATTTTGCGAATCTCGAACCTCGAACCCAAATCCGAACATTTGGTTAAACAAAAGGGTCCCTCCCTGTGCGGTTTTGGCCAGCTTTATTTGCTTGTAACTTTCTTCAAAGATTTCCGGCCCAAAATTTTTTGCGGATTCGTACTCAGCTCGACGAGGGGAATCGATTGTTAGTCTCACACAATTGGGTTCATGCTTAAATTATTTTCACTTGTCTGAACTTTCGAAAATTGTTCGAATTCGGGTTCGAGGTTCGAGATTCGCAAAATCCGAGCTCGGATTTGTGATCTACGCATGCTTTTACCCTAGAAAACATGCATTTAAAAACTTTCCGAAATTCCACTCGACGAAATGTCGTTTTTGGCTTATTCGACGAAGTGTCGGATTTTTGCTGATTCGACGAAATGTTGCCTCGACCAAATGTCGTTCGACGAAATGTCGTTTTTGGCTTATTCGACGAAGTGTCGGATTTTTGCTGATTCGACGAAATGTTGCCTCGACCAAATGTCGTTCGACGAAATGTCGTATTTTGGCTTATTTGACGAAGTGTCGGATTTTTGCTTATTCGATGAAATGTCGCTTCGATGAAATGTCCGCCATTTTTTACTCGATTTGATAAATTTGCAGAAGATGTGATGTTTTTTGCGTTAAAAAAAAAATTGAAAATGGCGTTTTTTATTAAGAAAATTCCCAATTATTTCAAACCGGAACACGCTTTTTCATTTAAAAAAAATAGAAAAACATTACGCCAAATATTCAAAATTAATAGAAATTTTCGATTTTATTAGGGAAATTCGCAAAAAACCTCATCAAACTCCAAAAAGCCACAAGAGGCTAAACCTCATTTTAAAAATTTAGCCTCATCGGACTATCAAAAAGCCACAAAATGAGGCTAAAACCTCAGATTTGCTAGCCCTGCTTATAGGTATGTATAAAAGCAGCTTGCCTTGGCTTCTTCTATTTTTCTAACCATTTTGATTAAAGATCGGATTTAAGCATTGATCAAGAATCTCGATCGTAATTTACAGAGATTTCGGTCGGTCCGATCTATAATTTTGATTGCCTTTTTTCGCCCATCCCCACTCTATTGCTTATCCCGAGTTTGCCCTCTATAAAATGCCGAAAATAATTTCAAAATTTTTTACGCATCAAAAGTTTTTTTGTTTAATTTTTACAGGTTTTTTTCTTCTCACATTTAACTTCCACAACAATGGCGTATCAGCAAGCTAACTATCATAACGGTTGGATGAATTCGGCGCGACCAAACTATCCTAATGCTTGGATGAATCCACGAAAAGAAGGCGAATTTGTGATGGAGCAACGCTGTGCGTGCCCAACCTCGCAGCTTTATGCCATCAAATTCAACAAGGTCAAGTCAAGTCGAGTGTGACGCCTTCAAACATCGAATGTCATTTTTTTGGGGTTTTTAGGTCAAATGCAAATTAATGAATGAGACCAACCAAGGTTGCGAGATTTGCTGCATTGGATTATTGTGTATAGTGAGTTTTTTAATGGGAAAAGGGGAGAATAATTTTTCATTTTCGATGTTCACCTCATTTCTCGTGTATTCTTTTGTGCGTGTGCGCACCGCAACAGTTGACTATGGTGCCATGATGGCCGCCTCCATCATGTGTGTTGCCGCCATCATTGTGCTCATACTGTACGCAGTCTTTTCTGGTAGCGAAAAAAATTTATGAAAAATGTTTAATAACCATAACACAAATTGGCCCTATTTTTATTGCAGAATTCACGCACACCGCGCTGGAGGCGCTGTACAAATGTCGCTGCTGTGGCCACGAAGTGCACAAAACCTACGAACTTTTACGTAGGGCTTTCACTAAAAATCAACGATTTGCGGGGTTTTATTCTCGCCATTTTAAGCCCAACCTTTTGGTTGGGTCGGTGGTGACATTTTCAACGATTGTGGACGCTACACCCGCATGTGCCAGGAACCGGAGCCGCTCACACTGAACGCCACGGCTTACGAGGACATTGACCGTACTTATCGCGACATGAGTTCATGCTACGACCAGTGCTGCTGCAACAGCATGAATTGGACGGATCAGTTGATAAATCGCCTCCGTTGAGCGAGCGATGTGAGGAAAAGGCTCTCATTTTATCATATTTTATATTTCCGCCAATTGTAGCAAATGCAATGCACTCCAAGGATGCCATCCCACAATGCCATTAAGCGAATAGGACTTTAAACGGATGTGCCATATATATTAGAAATGAATGTTCATATACATATATTTATGTGTAATACGATAACCGATGATCATATTATATGTAAATTATACTGCACCATAAATAAGAGCTGTTATTGCAAAAGTTATGACCAGAAAAGGCAAAAAAAGGCTTTTTTCACTCCTCGCTTTATCTAATTTTGCTTCGTTTATTTTATTTTTTAAAATTCTGTCGGACATTTTTAAAATGAAAAATTTAATTTAAAATTTTCACAAATCAAAGGAAAAAGTTGGAAAAGCCTATAAAAATTAGTTTTAAAATATTTTAAAATTTAATTCGCTAAACTCGGGTCGAAAATGGAAACATTTTTGTCCATTGGTGCATAAAAAATGATATTTTGACCAATATTGGTGCATAAATGGCACGACCGTATCCCTTTTCATCCGCTCGCATTCATTTCTGCACAAAAAGCGCAGCCAATCTGCTGCCATTGGCCTCCCCCCCCCCAGACGCTCAATTTGCTATTCAAATTGGCGCCAAATTCATCGAAAATTCATTCCCTCTTCGCCCCAAGGCATTTGCGCATTTGAGGCGCCCCGGCGGGCGGCCGAAACTCCCCGCGGCCAATTTTGCTGCCGCCGGCGCCGCCGCCAATAATCTCTCCGCCCAAAATGACCAACCGGTGTGTGGTGAATGCCAACCACTTTTATTCCCCTCCCCCCACCCCCCCCCCCCCTCCTCCGATTCTTCGGTTGGGCCAAGCGGAAACATTTGAGTTTCAACCCATCGTTTATCTCATTTTTTTTATCCTCATGCCGACTTGCTTTTGAATATTTCGATTTGTTTTTAACTGCCATTTATATATTTGTCGGTTGTCTCCGAATTCTCGGCATTCAAATGAAACAGTAAAAACGCAACAACAAAAAAAATGCCCGTGGAGAAGCGTCGGACTTTATGCAATTTGAACACAAAAAAGCAGTTAAAAATTCATTAACGGCGGTGTTTTGGAAGGATTTGACGCCGGCGGACGGGGCTAGCAAAAAAATTAGAGAGTATTTTTTAAATTTGGTTGAAAATTAAAAAGGTGGCGCCGCCACGGAATCTCTGTTGGGCACATCAGTACACCAGATTATTATAATTTTTTCCTTTAATTTTCAAATATTTAACCTATGTAAAAACCGCTTTAAATTCTCAATTTATTTTCTATTGACAAATGCGAAAAAATCAAAAAAACTGACATCAAATGAAAAACAAATGCTCTTCATTCCGTTTAAATTTCCTCCATCAAATTCCATTCGTCCATTCACTTCTTGGGCTTCTTAGGCTCACTCGAACCTTCGTTTGCCTCATCCATCCTGAAATAAGAAAAATTTGTAGCTAGGGTTATACAAATAAATGTATTAAATTTATTTTTTAATCATAAAATTTGTTAAGATTTTGGGGGTCTAAAAAGTGATGGGATAAGAGAAAGTTTGAGACTATTCATTCCCTTACCCGTCGCCAATGCCACTGTCTTGGAAGATAATGGCGATGCGATTCCATTGATGGTACCATTGCCACTCAATTGCCTCCTTCTCCCAATTAGTCCATTTGTCCTCTTCTCGCTCAATTGGACAACGCACCAACAGCCATTTGTCTTCGTTGAAGTGTCCAAATGTCAATCGCTCCCCCGTCCAATTGTTCGTCAGCTCAAATGGCACAAAGTAACGATAGTTCCCCAAAAATCTGATGATGAAATTGGCCGGCTCCGAAGCGTTGACAAATGACTAAAACGAAGGGAATAATTACCGGCAAATTGATTATAAAAATGATATTACCTCTTTGAGTCCTTCCTGAATAAAATCACAATAAAGCATCTTCGGAAGACCATCCCCGCGAGGAGTGATCAACCATTTGGCCAAGGCTTTGTCAGAAGAAGCAGCGGCGTTGTCTTCGGCCGGAAATTGGGGGAAGAGTTGAATGCAATGGATCGATCGGAGAGTTGCGCAATTGCGAAGAATCGTCGGAGAGAATCGTCGCAAACGGCCGAGAACGGAAGGGTCCAAACTAAGAAGTCCGCAAATGTTATCACTGACCAAAGGCCAAACATTTTGCTGAATAATGTCCCAACTGAGGCTTTGGTTGATGGAAGTTCCAATATAAACATTTGGGCCGGAAGAGTCCAAAAGACGGCGAAACCGTTGAAGGAATTCGATGACGCTTTGGTCGACATAACTGAAAGTTTCAAAAAGCTTTTAAAATTCGTTAACTTTTTGTAAGAAACCGACTCAATCCAAATGCCTTTGAAGCCGATCACTTTGTCGGGAAGCGGTTCTTGAGGAATTGGGAGCCATTCACCAAGGCGTTTGGTGATAATTTCTGCGCCATTCCCTCTGATTGCGCGACGAATTTCCATCCAACCCATCGACCATTTTCTCGACTTGAAATGGACGTCCACCAAAACGTCCAATCGATCATTGATCAACGCCATTTTTAGTCCGAGCTCAAATGGATCAAGAAAGGCGAAGACTTCGTACCAAATGTCGTCACAAATAAAACTGAAATTTGTGATTTATGGTTTTTGATTTGATTCATTAGAGGAAAGCTTCGATTCTGTGCCCTTCCCGGGAGTCGGGGACGTTTCGGCGCCTCCCTTTCATCGCCGGTATGCGTAACAAAAAAAAGCTTTTTGCCTAAAACTGCCAGCTCTACTCATTAGGAAACAAACTCACAGTTCCTCCATTTGCTGTCGTTGGTCCGTTTCGCTTGTGTTCTCCGACATTTTTAGAAATTTTCAAAGTTCCGATAAAGCAATTAATTCTAAATCATGCAATTGGAATGTTTTCCACACTTTTCGGGATCCAATTTATTTGTCGGTGGCATTTTCGGGGGGGGGGGCAAGCCAAAAAAAAAGTCGATTTTTAGGGGTGTATGTTTAGGTTTTATTGCATTTTTGTTATTTTTCAAAAAAAGCTCAACTATTGATAAACTTTTTTAGAATTTTAACATTTTGTTGAAAAATTGCCTAAAATTTTTAGAGGGAATTTGTTAAGAAAATTGTTCCAAAAATGATTAGCCCTTTTAAGCTCGGACTGAAATGGCGCTGATCAGTGATCGATTCGACTATTCAAAAATGAATGGAGAAAATGGAAATGTTTTGCCAGCTTTTATATGCCAAATCGTCCGCTGCTGCTGCTGCTGGTGGTGGTGATGAGGCTTTAGCCATTTCTTTGACATTTGTACCCAACGAAAGATGAGAACATTCAGCACATGTCACTTTTGCATGGATTTGATGAATGTGTTGGGAAAAGCGCCGGCCAATGACCCAGAAAATGGCGGGCGATCGGTTGAGGATTATGAATGGGTGGAAGGAGTACCAGGACGATCGATGTTCATCTCCATCCCACATTATTTCAAACAAAGAGAGTCCAAAGAACAACACACACTTCTGTCTGACATATTCAAATAGTATACATAATCCCCAATAAAATTAAATGATGATAGGGGGGACAGCTGAGCTGGCGCGCGGCCCTAAAAATGCCCGCGGCGGCCTGCGCATCAAAAAATTAGCAATAATTTATGCATTAAAAATATCGAATTCTCTGCTCTTTCTTTTTCGCCCATTTTGCAATTCATCAAACATTTGATGTAGTGACGACACAAGAAAATGCGATAAACCTGGAAAGTGCCAAAAAGGCGAAGCAAAAACAAAACAACGGGACAACGTACCAAAAATGACAAATCGGAAAAAGTTCAAAAAGGGGAAAAATGGCAAATGTGCCAAACGCGCCTAAAAATCAAAATTTTAGAGAGCTTTAGTCGTTTTAAAAATTGCCGCCATTTCCATGGCATCGGCCATCGTTCACCAATTTTTGAGTGATACGGCCCTGCCGGAGGGCATATTCGAAGACGACGAATATTTTCCTACAAAAGCATACTTTTCTGGCTTTGCTTAAGTAAAAGAATGAATATATTTATTTAATAGGAATTTTATTTTGGTGATTTGCATTTTTTATTTGAAAGCTGCCGAAGTTCGTTGCCCCTCCTTTTTGTTGCCCGCCCCCCCCCCCTTCATTCATTCATTTATTGATTTCACTTCTTCGACAAGTACATAAAGTTTGTTGACATTTAAATATTATTCCCTCGCCCACCGACAAATAAATTTGATCCCAAAAAGAGTGGAAAGCATTCCAATTCTAAATAATCATTCTTCCCCGACACATTACAAACATTTCTACGGATGCCCCAGACTTTTGGAATCCATTTTTTCTGATTTCTTGAACATAAATTCCCATTTAAATTCTAAAATGCATTAGAATTAATTGCTTTATCGGGAAGGCTAAAATATTTCTAAAAATGTCGGACAACGAAAGCGACGAAGAGCAGCAACAGCAAATGGAGGGAATGTGAGTTTGAACGGCACCGGGAAGGGCCCAGAAGCTACTCTAATTAAATCAAAGCCATAATCCAAGTTTCAGTTTCATTTGTGCCGACATTTGGTACGGAGTCTTCGCTTTTCTTGGCCCTTTTGAGCTCGGACTGAAAATGGCGCTGATCAGTGATCGATTGGACGTTTTGGTGGACGTCCATTTCAAGTCGAGGAAATGGTCGTTGGGTTCGCTGAGAATTGTTCGCGCAGCCGGAGGGAATGGCGCAGAAATTGTCAAAGGCTTTGGTGAACAGCCGCTTCCAATTCCTCAAGAACCGCTTCCCGACAAAGTGATCGGCTTCGAACGCATTTGGATAAGGTCATTTCCATCTTAAAAGCACGATATTTAATTTTTATATAATTTAGATATGTGGACCAAAGCGTCATCGAATTCCTTCAACGCATCCGCCAACTTTTCGACTCTTCCGGGACAACTGTTGCAATTTATACCGACGACAACCAACGCAGCTGGGAAATTCTTTGGCAAAAGATTTGGCCTTTGGTCAGTGACAACATTTGCGGCTTTCTTAGTTTGGACCCTTCCGTTCTCCGCCGTTTGCGACGATTCTCTCCGGCGATTCTTCGAAATTGCGCAAATCTCCGATCGATTTATTCCTCGGGACTTTTCCTCGAATTTCCGGCCGAAGATAACGCCGACGCTTCTACCCGCCAAGCCTTGGCCAAATGGTTGTTCACTCCCCGCGGGGATGGACTGCCGAAGATGCTTTGTTGTCGTTATTATTCGAGAGGAATAGACGTACTCAAAGGGGTAATTTCATTTTTATAATCAATTTGTCGGTAATTAATCCCTTCGGTTTAGGCCTTTGTCAATGCTTCAGAGTCGGCCAATTTCATCATCAGATTTTTGAAGGAAGGTCACCACTTTGTGCCATTTACGGAGGAGAACAATTGGACGGGGGAGCGATTGACATTTCGACAAATTGACAAAGACAATTGGCTGTTGGTGCGTTGTCCAATTGGGCGAGAAGAGGACAAATGGGCCGAATGGGAGACGGAGGCAATTGAGTGGAAATGTTTCTGGTGGTTGTATCAATGGAATCGCATCGAAATTAACTTCGAAGGCGGGGACATCGGCGACGGGTAAGTGAATGAAAAGTCTCAAACTTTCCCATCCCATCCAGGGAGCTCAATTTGCCCTCTTTTAGTACGGCCTGTCTTTAAAACCGTAACTTTTTAGGAATGGGTAGGGTCGGTCCATCGCTGGGAACATTTTTTGGTCCCCAAAATCTTTTTGGCGTTGTACTTTTTTTTCGAAAAAATTTGTTGGGGGCCCTGCTGATTTAAAAACAATTCATATTTATGCCAAAATAAATGCATCAGATTTTAGAACGTTTTAAAAGTTCGTTCTTATTTTCCGGCAGGCACCCCGGGAAAATTTTAGGTTTTTTAAGAAAATTGTTCTTACGAATTTGGAAATCAAATTTCAGTTTTCGGTTAACCGGGTGTCGGCTGAAAACCGGGGGTCACAAAACCGACCGAGGTAAATATGGATCTGAGCTCCCAGGCTCAAAATCACTTAAAACAACTTTAATAGCTTTTCTTAGGGGCTGAAACCGACAGAACAGTCAAAAATTTTATTGGGACGAGCATTTAAACCGGTTTTTGAACCGGTTCAAATTTTGAAAAACCATAGGGGGGACCCTTTTGGTCAAATTTTTTGGGAAATATTTTTATTCTAAAAATTGTCTGAAAATATGTTATTTGACGCGATGAATACGAATTCGTCAATAGAAAATTAAAATTGAGTATTTAAAACGGTTTTTGAACCGGTTTAAAATTTTGTAATTAAGGAAAAAGCCACTTTTAAGTAACAAAAGCCGGATAATAAAATGAAAGGCCGTGTAACGGCCCGCCAACAGCGAGCATGCGGAGACGGAGCAAGTAGTGGGGCGAGACGGAGGGCGGAGGAAGAAGTCTGACGAGCGCCACTGGGGGGCGAGCGCGCGGGGACCCGCGAAGCGGGCGCGCGCGAGACGGCACGCGCGGACTTCTTCCGGAGCCCGGGCCCCGGAGTCTCGCCCCACCTACTGGCCGCCGTAGTCGAGTGTGCGGTACTTTGGCTGCTATTTTCCACCTTACTGTCTAACTTTTCCCCCTATCGGGCTTTGGTTACCTCAAAAGTCCTTTTTTCTTTAATTACAAAATTTTAAACCGGTTCAAAAACCGTTTTAAATGCTCAATTTTGATTTTCTATTGACGAATTCGTATTCATCGCGTCAAATAACATATTTTCAGACAATTTTTAGAATAAAAATATTTCCCAAAAAATTTGACCAAAAGGGTCCCCCCTATGGTTTTTCAAAATTTGAACCGGTTCAAAAACCGGTTTAAATGCTCGTCCCAATAAAATTTTTGACTGTTCTGTCGGTTTCAGCCCCTAAGAAAAGCTATTAAAGTTGTTTTAAGTGATTTTGAGCCTGGGAGCTCAGATCCATATTTTCCCCGACCGAACCATTTAAACCGCTTTTGCTCTACCCTAGTTAAAATCTTTTCTTATTTTAGGATGGATGAGGCAAACCACGGTCCGAGTAATGAGCCCATCGAGTGAATGGACGGAGGGAATTTTGGGGGATGGAATTTAAACGGAAAAATTGATTAAACGAGACAAAAATTGTTGGCTTCTTTTATTGCCGTATGAATCTTTGATTTGAAGAGCCTTTGTTTTTAATTTGGTGTCGCAGTTTTCTTGGATGTTTTCGAATTCGTCCATAGAAAAATAAAATTGAGAATTTAAAAGGTTTTTGAATATTTGAAAATTAAGAAATAACTTGGTGTACTGAATTGTCCAATTAATGCTGGGACTCAACCGTTTTTTTTGTTCTCATATGGCGTCCGATCAAACTTATATTGTCTGATTTGTGATCAGCACCATTAATTACCCTTACCCCTAAAATTCGTTTATTTGCCTTACTTTGGGCTTTTAGTTTATAACAACAAAAAGTGCAATTATTGTGGCGGCATTACATTTTATTCATCGGCGCGACCTTGCTGCTCGCGCTGCGCACCCAGGGCGTGCAGAATTTGACCGGCATGAACGACCTGCTCAACTGTGTGCAGATGGTGCAGGTGCCGTTTGCGCTGATTCCGATCATCACATTCACCGCCAACCGGCGCGTTATGTTCGACTTTGGCAGCGCAATGGCTGGCCAGGTGAGCGCGAGAAGAGCGAGGCCGGGGCAGCGCACTGAACATTAGCGCGAACAGCAGAGTGCCTATTCCAGAAGCTTTTTGGCAAAAAAAAAGTAGATCGGTGGGATTGTTTTCGGATGTAGGGGAAACGGAAGGAGGAGTTTCCCCTCCAAAACGTAACGCCTCAGGCACAGAGCCCGAGGGATTCTTTGCGTTTTCATCGAACACAATGACTGACTGTGTTCACACTTAAAACGCAAATGCAAAACGTAAGCCCATCATTTAACCCCCGAGGGCATCTCACAGACCAAAAACCGACAGTATAGGAGCCAACCTTTTGAAGAACACCGAAAGTGTTAATAAACAAGGGCAAAAAGTTTGTTGTTCACTAACATCGATTGCTTTCCATTTGTTGTTTGCCCATCCCCCCCCCCCCCCCCCCCCCCCCTCATTCATTCATTCTGTTGATTTCACTTCTGCGACAAGTATATTTGTTGACATTCGAATTATTCCCTCACCACTAAATAGTAAGGCTATCGGTTTCAAAAAAAATTTCGGTTAACCGAGCCGAACCTTTTGGTTTCAAACCCAATCTTTTCCCTTTTTATAGCATTTTTGTTAAGCAATTTTCCCAAAAAATCTCCGATTTTTAAGAGTGCATCTTCCGTTTTTATTGTTCAGCAATTTTCAAAAATGCTATTTTTTGGGAGATTACCGAGACTCTCGAACAGCTCTAGCTCAAACCCTATCCATTAGTGATGCACGAGACCCAAAATTCCCCGATACTCGATACCGAGACTTGACCCCGATACTCGATACCGAGACCGATACCCAAAAAACCCGAGACTTTTCTCGAGTCGATACTCGATACCGAGACTCTCGTGCATCACTACTATCCATGATAATTATTTTTTTTAATATTACAAATTTCAAGAAAAATTTATTTTACCGATTTTTTTTAATATTCCTATAAGAAAATGCTTAAACATTTTTGCAGAAATTAGCTATTTTTTGATACCAAACTCATCCCGAAGTCCCACGGTCACCTGAAGAGACCTTTCCTAGTTAGGGGAGAGGGGGGGGGGGGGGTCAGAAAATTTTGAATTTTTGACTTAATTTTGTTAAGAGATGAAACCAAAATTTTAACTGTGAATTTTATTAAGAAAATTGGTGACCAATATTACAAAACAAAAGGGCCCTCCCTCAACATTTGACAAAGTTAAGAATTTTATAAATATTCGATGATTTTCTCTAACCAAAAAATGAATTGCAAAAAGGTAGATTCAGTCCAAAAAAATTCTTGTCGTTTATTAGAACTGAACCGAAGCTTTCGGCTAACCGAACCGAAAAATACCGGTTTTCGGTCTCGGTTCGGTTTGAAACCGACAGCCTTATTCGCCACTAGGGTTGGACAAAACCGGATATTATCCGGGTCCCCCGGATACCGGATAGCTCAAAAACACCCGGATACCGGTCCTGGATCCATCATAATTTAGCTGTCATCATTCAAGACCGGATAATTTTTATCCAAAATTTTCCCATACCGGTTCCAGATTATCCGGTTTTGTCCAACCCTACTCGCCACCACAAATAAATTTGATCCCAAAAAGAGTGGAAAGCATTCCAAATAATCATTACTCCCCCACACATTACAAACATTTCTATGGATGCCCCAGACCTTTGGAATCCATTTTTTCTGATTTTTGAACATAAATTCGCATTTAAATTTAAAATCATATGATTTTTAGAATTAATTGCTTTATCGGAACTATAAAAATAATTTCTAAAAATGTCGGACAACGAAAGCGAAGAAGAGCAACAACAGGAAATGGAGGGAATGTGAGTAAAAGTTTTCTCCTAAAAATTGATGTTTCTTTCTGGACCAGAGATCCTTTTTAATAAATTGCATTTTAATATTTAGCGTGTGCAAATCGCTATTAAAATTTTATTGAATTTTACCTTAAAATGAAAATTTTCCTATTTCGCCTATTTTTTGTGCTTGAATCAAACCAAAAGTCATTACTTCCAAATTTCAGTTTCATTTGTGACGACGTTTTGCTTGGAGTCTTTGCTTTTCTTGACCCTCTTGGGCTCGGACTGAAAATGGCGTTGATCAGTGATCGATTGGACGTTTTGGTGGACGTCCATTTCAAATCGAGGGAATGGTCGTTGGGTCGGCTAAAAATTTGTCGTGCAACGGACGGAAATGGCGCACAAATTGTCAAAGGCTTTGGTGAACAGCTTCCAAATCCTCAAGAACCGATTCCCGGCAAAGTGATCGGATTCGAACGCATTTGGATAAGGTCATTTCCATCTTAAAAACCAATATTTAAATTTGTGTAATTTAGTTATGTGGACCAAAGCGTCATCGAATTCCTTCAACGCATTCATCCTCTTTTTGACTCTTCCGGCACAAATGTTACAATTTATACCGACGACAACCAACGCAGCTGGGAAATTCTTTGGCAAAAGATTTGGCCTTTGGTCAGTGAAAACTTTGCGGTCTTTTTCGTTTGGAATCCTCCGTTCTCCACCGTTTGCGACAATTCTCTCCGGCGATTCTTCGCAATTGCGCATTCTCCGATCGATTTATTCTTTGGGACTTTTCCCCGAATTTCCGGCCGAAGACAACGCCGGCGCTTCTTCTGACCAAGCTTTGGCCAAATGGTTGCTCACTCCCCGCGGGGATTGCCTTCCGAAGATTCTTTATTGTCGTTATTGTTCGGCAAAAATGGACGGACTCAAACTGGTAATTTTTGATTATTATAATCAATTTGTCGGTAATTATTTCTTTGTTTTAGTCATTTGTCAACGCTTCTGAGCCGGTCAATTTTATCATCCGTTTGCGTTCGTTTGCTGGCATTGTGCCATTTGAGCTGACGAACAATTGGACGGGGGAGCAATTGACGTTGCGACAAATGGACGAAGACAATTGGCTGTTGGTGCGTTGTCCGATTGGGCGAGAAGAGGACAAATGGACTAATTGGGAGGAGGAGGCAATTGAGTGGGAATGGTTAAGTCAATGGAATTGCATCATCATTAACTTCGAAGACGGGGACATCGGCGACGGGTAAGTGAATGAAATTGTCTCAATCTTTCCCATCTCACCCAAGGAGCTTGATTTGCCCTTTTTTAGTGGCAAATGTCACTATTTTGGAAATTTGCCACATTTCCACACTTGCCATTATTTTGCCACCCTTTTGAACTTTGTGAAAATTTATTTATTCTTTAAGGGCGAAAAAGTGCTCTTTGATTCTTACAATTTGAAGTTTTTGGTTGCAATTCTCTTAACAAATTGAGTCAAAAATTCAAAATTTTTGAAGCAGAATTTTCAACAAAAACATTGGTCTTTTGAAAATTCCTCAAGAAAACTGCCAGAAAATGCCATTATTTTGACCCCTCGATGCCATAAAATGCCATTATTTTGTAGCCGCTTGCCATATTTTGTCCCAGATGAGTTGAGCTCCCTGATTCCATCGTTAAAATTGGGTAGGGTCCATTGATGGGAACATTTTTTGGTCCCAAAATCTTTTTGGCGTTGTACTTTTTTCAAAAAAATTTGTTGGGAGCCCTGCTGATTTAACAACAATTCACATCTATGCCAAAATAAATGTCATCAGATTTTAGAACGTTTTAAAAGTTCGTTCTTATTTGGCGGCAGGCATCCTGGGAAACTTTTAGATTTTTTAAGAAAATTGTTCTTACGAATTTGGAAATCAAATTTCAGTTTTCGGTTAACCGGGTGTCGGCCGAAAACCGGGGGTCACAAAACCGGCCTAACCGAATTTAAACCGCTTTTGCTCTACCTTCGTTAAAATCTTTTCTTATCACTCAAAACCACTTTTATAGATTTTCTTAGGGGCTAAACCGATTGAACAATCAAAAATTTATTGGGACGAGCATTTAAACCGGTTTTTGAACCGGCTCAAACTTTGAAAACCATAGAGAGGACCCTTTTGTTCAAAATTTGGATGCGTGCGAGAGTAAGGACATTTGTTTTCCTAACTATTTTTAAAATATTTTTTTAAATCTGTAAAATTATAAAAGAAAAAGACCAACGTAGCAACAACACCTATGTAAAAGGCATATAACCCATTCCCCAATGATTATGTTGTCGAAAATCAACAAAGAACAACCAGTGGCTTTAAGTGAGGGGTGGCATTCATTTTAACAAAAATCATCGTCCTGCATCCACTTCTTTGTAGGACAATTTGACATTTGTGCCGCCGGGCAAATTCGTCATTTGTTTTAATATTTGTGTTTTGGGGTCCGAGCCATATATTTTTGGACCCCAGCGCCATATTGTCGCGGCTCGGGGTCAGCGGTAAACAAGTAGTCGGGGTCGGGGAATGAGCCCAAATTGTCGGAGGTCGGGTTTTTGATTGGGGTCGGGGTCAGGGATGGGCGAAACTTCGGCTTCGAGCTTCGCGAAACTTCGGGTATTTTGAGCTTCGAACTTCGTGCTTCGGGTAAATACCCGAAGTTTCGGGTAAAACACACCCCTAAAGATGGCATTTTTGGTAAGAATTCATTACAGAATTTTGAGCTTGAAAGATTTGAAAAATACATTGACAAAATTAAAAATCCATAATTTAACATGTTTGCCCAACATGGTATCGCAGTGCTAGTATGGCTTTGTGGTTAAACTTTATTTTTTGACTTATTTCTCGGAGGTTCAACTCCCCGAGCGAAAATTCATTTTTATTCTTTTAATTTAATAATTCCTCTTTTTGGCGGATTAATAGGCGAACAACAAACTTAATAAAATGGAGATTTTTTTGCAAATTTTAGGCAGATTTTCGTAATTTAGTTCACTAAAACTTTCATTTTTCCGCCGGCGGCGCCCATCGGCACCGCCGACCCCCTCCCTCTGAAGTAAAGCAAGTATGAAAATTACAAATCTCGTGGTCAAGTCTCGGTAAATTTCAGGGCTTGAATCACTAGCATTAATCATAAAATTTCACTTTTCTTCACTGATCACTTCAAAAAATCTACCAATAAACCCAATATTATGAAATTTGATGGTCAATTTTTTAACAATTCGAGTCAAAATTCAAAATTTATTCCGGCGGCGCCTATCGGCACCGCCGGACCATCCCCGTCCCTCATTCCGGTTCCTCCGATGGATTTTGGCTTGGATTCGGAATCCGAACTTTTTGGAGGGTCCGGATTTTCGTTTCCAAATTCCGTCAGAAAATTTTTAAAAACTTCGGTTTCGAGCTTCGCGAAACTTCGGGTATTTTGGGCTTCGAACTTCGAGCTTCGTGCTTCGAAAAAAATTGAGCTTCGTTTTGAGCTTCGGCTTCGGGTAGTGCGCCGAGCTTCGCCCATCCCTGGTCGGGGTGCCAACCCTGAGCTTCAATCAAATTAGAGGGATCGGTCACATTCGATCATTGTCCACCAAAATACTCACCTGGGCCCGGGTCTATAAAATGTTTGTACGCCCTATGCAACTGGAATCCATCAACAAAAATACTGTCGGATAAAATTGAACGGGTGCAAAAAACATTCACACGCAGGGCCCTCACAAAATGTTAAATCCCCAAATGTTCCTATAATCAACGTTTGAAATTATTTAATTTGGAATCTTTAGCATTTCGTCTCAAACTCTTTGATCCAATTTATTCCTTCACCGCTGCACAAACCCCTGGAATTCCTTCCCTTCTGACATTGTCTCAATCCCATCCCTCAGCTGTTCAAAGTAGAGTAGGTCGGGACCGGGATCCCAACCGGACCGGTCGGGAAATACAGGATCCTGAACAGGATTACAGGATTGATTCAATATTTATCAAAAATCAATTTTGGCCTCAAAATTAGGGTTGCTCCCCGACCCCTCGGGGCGGGAAAGTTGGGAGTCGGGGAGGTCGGGGTTGGCTATGTCGGGGATCGGGGACGTTCAAATTTTCGGGGTCGAGAATCGGGGGTGAAAAAACTTTTATTAATAAAAAAATTTTTCATAAAATTTCAGCAATGTCTTCAGTTTTTTAAATCTATTATCATCCTCAAAAACCTCAAGAGTGAAGCAATTTTAGCGTTTTTCCTCTTCTCACATACGCTTCCCCCATTGATAACCTTTTTTTCCATATTTGAAATTTTCAGTGTAGCCAAATTTCTTCCACTCCCATTCTTGAAAAACTTCAAAAAAGTATCCTTTTAAATTTTGGTTGAAAATTTCTTCACAAATTGAGTCAACACAATTCAAAATTTCTTGGCGGCTCCAGCATCGCCAACCTCCAACTCCTAAAAAGCAGAATTCAAATAAAAATGAGATAAAATTGCTCTCAGTGAGAAAAAATAAAAATGGCAAAATTCTTCCCAGACTTAGGCCTAAGCCTAACAAACCCCAAGCCAGGGTGACTTACGCCTAAGCCTAACAAACCCCAAGCCAGGGTGACTTACGCCTAAGCCTAACAAACCCCAAGCCAGGGTGACTTAGGCCTAAGCCTAACAAACCCCAAGCCAGGGTGGCTTAGGCCTAAGCCTAACGAAACCCAAGTCTCTAACTTTTTCCTTAGTTCTAATTCAATCCAAAAATATTTCTAAAAATCGGAAATAATTTAAAAGGTCTTTAAAAATTGTTTGCTCCTCCATAGACACTCACCGAATTTTATAAGAAATCATTTACATAATCAGGGTTCAAACCACCAGTATTTTAGTTTTTTTCTCACTGAGAGCAATTTACCAGAGAGCAATTTACCTAGACTCTTGTTAGACTAAGTCAAGCATGCCGAGAAATACCATTAAACTAAAGTTTTGCCCTTAAATTTTTTACATTGGCCGCGCTTACAAATTTTTCGAATTTGGAACCGGAACCGCTTTAGAACCGGTTCCGGAACCGGTTCCAGTTCCATGAAAACCCGGAACCGCTTTGGAACCGGAACCGCCTAAAGTCCGGAACCGCTTTGGAACCGGAACCGCCGGGAAAAATGGAACCGGGACATCACTGTGCCGAAGACAGTGTTTTCTTGACCCAAACATTTTGATGATCCTTGGAGTTTTTTTGTTGACCCGAAAACTGATTTGGTTGATCGGTTCGAAAGGCGATCAGTCTGATTCAACTATCATTGATCAACATCGGATCAGGTAATGCTCATTGATCAACGGGAAACGCTGCCTTTGTGTGGAACCCTTTGGCCTTGAGTTCGGAGACGGGTTCAGATAGTATATCCCACCCTAGTATTGCAATTTGTGTGTTCTTTTTTATTTTACTCAAGCTTTTAAAATAAAAGTTATTCAGTTTAAGAATGAGATTGAATACATTTAATTTGTTTGATTTCGTCTTTCATTCGAGCGGCAAATTTTTTTTTTGCCCAAAAATCCTTTAAATTTCGCAGTGCCAGTTTTTGCGACAGAACGCCACACATCGACCGTTGACCCAATCTACCTTCCATTCCCCCCCCCCCCCCCATTCATTCATTCATTCTGCTGATTTCACTTATGCGACAAGTATACCCTATTTTGATCATTTTTTCCCCGACACATTACAAACATTTCTACGGATGCCCCAGACCTTTGGAATCCATTTTTTCCTGATTTCTTGGACATAAATTCCCATTTAAATCTAAAATCGTATGATTTAGAATTAATTGCTTTATCGGAACTATAAAATAATTTCTAAAAATAATGTGATGCTTTTCTGCTTTGTAGGCGAAATGGTACATTTTGGCTTTGTAGGCGAAATGGTACATAGGCGAAATGCAGCCCCCCCCCCATTCATTCATTGAGTTCACTTCTATGACAAGTAAAATTGTTAACATTCAAATGTATTCCCTCGCCACCACAAATAAATTGGATCCCAAAAAGAATGGAAGGCATTCCAAATAATCATTATTCCCGACACATCCATCACAAAACATTGGGCGTTTGGAATCTATTTTTTTATGATTTCTCGTGCATAAATGGCCATTTAAATTTAAACTCGCATGATTTTTAGAATCAATTGCTTTTGTCGGAACAGTAAAAATTTTCTAAAAATGTCGGACAACGAAAGCGAAGCGGAGCAACAACAACAAATGGAGGGAATGCGAGTTTATTTCCTAATTTGTCCCATCCGTTTTTTTGAAAAATAGGGGCACACCCGACATTACCCAAATCAGAACCTCTAATTCTTAAATTTCAGTTTAATTTGTGCCGACGTTTTGCTCGGAGTCTTCGCTTTTCTTGACCCTCTTGAGCTCGGATTGAAAATGGCGCTGATCAGTGATCGATTGGACGTTTTGGTGGACGTCCATTTCAAGTCGAGGAAATGGTCGTTGGGTCGGCTGGGAATTCGTCGCGCGGACGACGGAAATTGCGCGGAAATTGTCCACTACTCTTTTCCAATTTCTCAAAGATCGCTTCCAAAGAATGTGATCGGCTTCAAATTCATTGAAATCGAGTTGCTCTTTCTAAAAAAGCAAATTTAAAATGTTTTTGCACTTTCAGTTACATCGACCAAAGCGTCATCAAATTTCTTGAACGCCTTTTCAACTCATGCGGGACGACTGTTACAATTTATATTCCCGATGACCAAAGCCGCAGTTGGCAAATTATCTGTGAAAAGATTTGGCCGTTGGTCAGTGACAACATTTGCTGCTTTCCGTTGTTCGGACTTCATCTCAACCGTTTGCGGCGATTCTCTCCGGCGATTCTTCGCAATTGCGAAAATCTCCGATCGATCTACTCCGTGGTGTTTTTCCCCAAGTTCCCGGCCGAAGACAACGCCGGCGCTTCTTCCCACCAAGCCTTGGCCAAATGGCTGATCACTCCCCGCGGGGATGGACTGCCGAAGATTCTTCAGTGTCCTTTGTATTCGGCAGGAATTGAGGGAATCAAAGGGGTAATTTCTTCTCTTTTCGTATAATCAGTTTGAAAATAATCGTTTAGTCATTTGTCAACACTTCTGAGGCGGTCAATTTTATCATTCGTCTGCGCGCGTTTGCTGGCATTGAACCATTTAAGCTGACGAACAATTGGACGGGGGAGCAATTGTCTTTTCATTTAATGTCAGTTTTTTGGATTTTTGAAAAATTAAAACGGTTTTTGAATCGGTTGACATTTTTAAAAATGAGGGAAAATCATAATATTCGGTGTATTGATTAAACTGAAATTGATTAGTCGCCGCTAACAAAATGGGACAACTCTTATTCTCCAACATGTACTCCTTGCTATTGGCTGCCATTTAGGCAAAACCCCTTTTTTTTGTTATCGATTACCGCCCATCCATGGCGCCCCAATCGATAATTACTTTTTTCATTTCTGTTGCCCCCCCCCCCAAAGCAATTCTCTTCCAATTCCACAGAATCAGACCCGGTTGAACATGCTGGTTCCGATACAGGCCCCGGCTTTCACGGTCCCGCTCATCCCGGTCCCGATTTCCTCAAAAATCACGGTCCCGGCCAACTCTAATTTAAACTTATGAATTAAGAAAATGAAAAAATTTGCTTTAACTCTATCTAGTTGAGTAAAACTATTGTTCATTATTTCTTGAGATAAATTAATATTTTAATTCAAAACGATTTTGTTCATTTTTATCAAAACTAAAATGTTTTTGACTTTTCTGGCAACACAAATACCATCTAAATTTGAACTTGTTTAGTCAAGTTTTTAACTTTCCCCCACAGCTTCTCAATCACCACCATCGTTCTCGCAACGTCTTTGTTCTTCGGCGGCTTCTGTGCAATCGCTTGGGCTTTTTACGCTGTCTGTGACTGGAAGTATGAGTTCGGCCCAAAGCAGCAGCTCAAACAAATTTACAGAAACTTTCGCTATCTTGTCGTTATATACTTTGGTATTTTCGGCGTTTTGTACCGTTATGCGCGCATTGACACCCTTTTGGCACCGTTTATCGCCATTGTTTCCACCCTTCTTTATGCTTTGTTCTATTATTGGTTTGCTAAGAAATCCATTAAGGAAACATATCGAGAGTGGTAAAGCGCCATGCATTGCTGAACAATCATTGTCAATTTAATTGTTTCTGATCTAAAAGTTATAATCTATCCCATTTTTCAAATCTTGGCACATTTCCAACGCATTTTCAATTAAATTTAGCTTTTTGTGCATCATTTAATCTTTTGGATTATTTCTGCTTAATACATATCTAATTCTTCCTTTTGTGAGTTATTTTTTAAAAATGTTTTTCTTTAAAACAACAAAATATATTTTAACGAAAAAGTTACAAAAAGTTTCTGTATGAAACTTGGCACACTGATAGATCGGCATCCATCATGTGTTTTTGATAGTAGTTGATTTCGACAGTAAGTGATTTCGACAGTGGACTTCGGCAATGCCACTGTTGAAAATTCTGGAATTTTCCAAAAGTCGCAAATTCTTATTTTTAGAGCATTTCGAACCTCGTAATGATATAAAATACCTGAAAAAGTAAAAAATTCAAACAATTAAAAAAATCTGTACTTTTCGAGGCATTTAAAATCTTTTTGATTTCCTCATTTATTTCGGTGCAAAGTGTCAGCACCAGGGATGTGCTCTGTTCTGTTCTGATTTTCTGATTTATCAGGATTTCTGGTGATTTTGGCAACCAGAATTCTGATTTCTGGTTTTTTTTGCAACCAGACTTCTGATTTCTGGTTTTTTAGAGAAAAAACCAGAAAAAAACCAGAAATTCAAAGTTAAACTTTTTATTTACAACACCATTTACAAATAGCCATTTTTGCGAAATTATTCAAAATCGAACTGAAAAGTTCAAAATCGAAAATCGAAAAGAAAAAACGTCGAAAATCGAAAGTAAATCGAAATTTTTTTATGTGACTAAAAAAATTATTTTATTAAAATAATTTATTTTAATAAAATATTGTTTGATAAGTCATCATTTTTGCTTCAGTGGCCCTTCTTAGGCATAAAGCTTTTGGGCGGGGGGGGGGGGGGGGGGGTCGGCGGTGCCGATAGGCGCCGCCGAGAAAAATTTTTTGTACTTTTGATTCAATTTCGAAATTTTTCTACCAAAATGTTAAAAATTCTAAAAAATTTACTGAAAATTGTGACTATTGTGAATTTTGATCATTGATTTGTAATCATTGTGTTCAATATAATATAATGATTCGTTAAAAATTTTTTTTTAAAATTCTGTTCTGGTTTTCTGATTTACCAGAATTTCTGGTCGTTTTGGGCACCAGAATTCTGTTTTCTGATTTTTAAAAGGGGCACCAGAATTCTGTTTTCTGATTTTTAAAGGGGCACCAGAATTCTGATTTCTGATTTTTTTTTTTGCAATATGCAACCAGAATTCTGATTTTTTTATGCGACCAGAATTCTGATTCTGGTTTTTAAAAAGTCGACCAGCAATAATTGCACTTTTTGTTGTTTTAAACTAAAAGCCCAAAATAATGCAAATAAACGAATTTTAGGGATAAGGGTAATTAATAGTGCTGATCACAAATCAGACAATATTAAAAACAAAGGCTTTTTTCAAACATTCACACGGTAACAAAAGAAACCAACAAATATTGTGTCGTTTAATCGATTTTCCGTTTAAATTCCCTCCGTCCATTCAATCGGTGGGCTCCTCACTCGGACCTTTCGTTTCGATGAATAAAATCAAACTTGTCTTTTGAATATGATGTTATTAAAAATAAAAGTCCAAATAACGTCTAAATTCTTCATTGTTAACCCAAACAAAATTCAAATAATTTTAAAATATTCTAGCATACCTAAAAAATAACAAAACACTAATTTACTTGCAATAATAAATCAAGCAAAAAGGTATAAAAATTGAATAATGATTTAAATTCTGCCGTATTGAACATTTTGTATTTCATTATGGAGACACAAAGCAATTGATGAGTATACTTTAAACAATTTTGTTTGAATAAGAATTGGACAAAGAATAATAAAGATTAATTAAAATATTAAAATCGTTCACATATTTTGCATCCACTGATAATACAAACAAAGTTAACAATAATCAAAACAAGAAATAAATCAGCATTAAATTAAAAATTTAAACGCAAAAATAATTAATTAAAAAATTAACAAAGGATAATAATAATTGCAAAAATTTTAAATCACATATTTTAAATAATTATTTTCATTGTCTGTCAAAACAAACTAATAAAACAGATTATTTCCAACAATTTGAATTATTATTGCAAGCAATAAAATTTAGGCAAAACTAATAATTACTAAAGATTAATAAAAAGACAAAAAGCACGATTAAATGTGATTAGCAAATTTATGTAATCAATTAATATTAAAAGTTGGTACATAAAAAGACTATTTTTTAAATTTAAAACATTTAATATTTATTGGTTTAGAAAAATTCTTAATCTGAGCTATATACTTAATTTATTAAGCATATTACCTAAAAACTTTTATTACAAAGCGTAATATATGAAATACTTGCTTTACCAATAAATGTATAAAAAAAATAAACGGAGTTTTTTATGTAAAATAAAAAAATTAGAATGAATAAAAACTTAACCATATCAACGGCATAGAGCAAAATTTATAAAATCAAAAGGATACTCACATAATAAAGAAGTTAAATAAAAATTTTTATCAATGTTAAAAACATTATTCATAAATTATAAACAAATGTTGGTATGCCAATAAAAGAATAAACAAAACACGCCAAGCATAATTTTGACGATATTCACGGAAACCCTACGTACATGGGTAAATTAATTTTTTTTAATCAAATATTAATTAAGATTATTATTTTATTGCAAAATTTAAAACGCCATTCATTAAATGATATATTTAACAAAAAGAAATTATACATACAATAATTTAACCATACCCGAAGCAATGAACAAATAATATTTTACAAATATATTCAAACTTGTCTTTTGAATATAAATTCTTCATTGTTAACCCAAAGAAAATTCAAATAACATTAAATTATTCTAGCATACCTAAAAAATATATATTTTTTAAATCATTCAGAATACATAAATAACGCTTAATTAATTGGATCTTCTAAATATGAAGTATTTATTAAGCATATACATAAAAAAACTTTTTGATATAAAGCGTAATATTCAAATTTTGAAATACTTGCTTGACCAATAATTGTATATAAAAATAAATGGAGTTTTTTATGTAAAAATTTTAATACTAAACAAAAAAGTGCTATATATATTCACAATTAAATAAATTATAAAATGCACAAACGTGACTCAAAAAATTTGAAGGAATGCAAATTAAAATCTCTTAAACCATAATAACGGCATTGGTTATGAACTGCCAACGACTCTAGTAACCGTATTTTTTCGATCAATATTATAGAAAAATAATATAAAAATATTGGCATTTGCTAAAAATAATTGTTTATTTTATCAATAAAATCTTTAACCTTTAAATAATTTCAATCTTATATATAATAAAAATAAACGGAAATGACTGAACCAATTCAAAAAAATTAATATCTTCTTACAGCAAATAAAATTCGCAATTAATTGATTTTTAGGGCGGAAGCCTCTTTGAGATTCTTTATCTGTATCGACAGCAGACGCAAATTTCATTTCTACCAGCGGAATTCTCTCTAATCCTTACAGCACTGTCCAAGAAACTTTTAAAGAAAAATCAATAAAAACTTAATTATTGTTCTTCAGGTCAAACGGCACAAAGTGACGAGCGTTCTCCAAAAATTTGATGATAAAATTGGCCGACTCAGAAGCATTGCCAAATGCCTAAAACGAAGGGAATAATTACACCACAAATTGATTATAAAATAAAATTACCCTTTTGAGTCCGTCCATTCCTCTCGAATAACCACAACATTGAAGCATCTTTGGGAGGCCATCTCCGCGAGGAGTGAGCAACCATTTTGCCAAGGCTTAGCGGGAAGAAGCCTTGGCGTTGTCGTCGGCCGGAAATGCGGGAAAAAGATCATAAGAATCGATCGATCGGAGATTTGCGCAATTGCGAAGAAACGCCGGAGAGAATCGTCGCAAACGGTCCAATTGAGGGAGGAATATTAAAATAATGCCGCAAATGTCACTGATCAAAGGCCAAATATTTTTCCGAATAATTTCCCAGCTGCGGCTTTGGTCGTCGGAGGTTGCGATGTAAACATTTGTCCCGGAAGAATCGAAAAGACGGCGAATGCGTTGAAGAAATTCGACGACGGTTTGGTCGACATAACTAAATTATACAAATTTAAATATTGGTTTTTAAGATGGAAACAACCTTATCGAAATTGATTTGAATCCGATCACTTTGCCCGGAATCGGTCCTTGAGGGATTGACAGCCGTTCACCCGAGAATTTGACAATTTGTGCGCCATTTCCGTCAGTTGCGCGACAAATTTCCATCGAACCCAACGACCATTCCCGCGACTTGAAATGGACGTCCACCAAAACGTCCAATCGATCACTGATCAGCGCCATTTTCAGTCCGAGCTCAAAAGGGTCAAGAAAGGCGAAGACTCCGTACCAAACGTCGGCACAAATGAAACTGAAATTTGGAATTAAGGGCTTTTGATTTGACTCATTCGGAAAAAAACTCACATTTCCTCCATTTGCTGTTGCTGTTCCGCTTTGCTTTCGTTGTCCGACATTTTTAGAATATTTTTAGTGACAAAAGCAATTAATTCTAAATCATAATTTTAGATTTAAATGGGTATTTTTGCTCGAGAAATCAGAGAGGATCCCAAAGGAATAATTTCAAGCGAAAATATGCAAATTCTTGAGAATAAATTTGGAAAAATGTAATGAATGTCCTTTAGTTGACCGGTAAAATCTTTATTTTTTTAAAGACTGTTCTTTATTTTTACTTTGGATTTATCGAAACCCTGCCCAAAACGACCAGAATCCAGACCGAGACCTGACAAACCGGGAAATTCCGTCCCGGTACCGGTCCCGTGTAATCCTACCAAAAAGTGAACGAACGGATATTGAATTGGTTTATGTGTTTAGAGGCTATTTATCTAGCAGTAACTAAACGAATGAAAAATGTTATGGCCAGAAAAAACGAAAACGAAATCTTATTTTTTGATAATTTTCGACTATCTAAGCAGAATTGAATCAACACCAAATTCAAAAGTTGAGTGGGTAATAGACCCCCTCCCCATTTTTGAAAAAATCATTTTTGTTTCAAAGTCGATGGAATGGTGTTTTCTAGGGGTATTCGGGGTTAAGGCATCCGAATATGACCTCCATTTCTACCAATTCAGAAAACGGAATTTGTCTTCATATTCAAAAATGAATGGAGAAAATGGAAATGTTTTGCCAGCTTTTATATGCCAAATCGTCCGCTGCTGCTGCTGCTGCTGATGATGGTGATTAGGCTTTAGCCATTTCTTTGACATTTGTACCCAACGAAAGATGAGAACATTCAGCCGAGGGCACTTTTGCATGGATTTAATGAATGTGTTGGGAAAAACGCCGGCCGACGACCCAGAAAATGGCGGGCGATTGGTTGAGGATTATGAATGGGTGGAAGGAGTACCAGGACGGTCGATGTTCATCTCCATCCCACACTATCTCAAACAAAGAGAGTCCAAAGAACAACACACACTTCTGTCTGACATATTCAAATAGTATACATAATCCCCAATAAATTAAATGATGATAGGGGGGGGGGGGGGGACACGGCCCTAAAAATGCCGCGGCGGCCTGCGCATCAAAAAATTAACAATAATTTATGCATTAAAATTAGAGATCGAGATTTTCAAATGACACGGGCAAGGGTTACCGACATACACGGGCTGTAGTGACGACACAAGAAAATGCGATAAACCTGGAAAGTGACAAAAGGGCGAAGCAAAAAAACAAAACAACGGGAATAAAACTTGCTGCCATTTCCATGGCATTGGCCATCGTTCATAATAATTCAAATCCAATTTTTGAGTGATTAGACGCTAATTGTGGTGGAAGTACGATAAGGATGGGTTGGGGGGAAGGAACCCCTCGGGGGTCAAGGTTGAAGAATGTTCGGATGTAGGGGAAACGGAAGGAGGAATTTCCCCTCCAAAACGTAACGCCTCAGGCACAGAGCCCGAGGGATTCTTTAACACAATGACTGACTGTGTTCACACTTAAAACGCAAATGTGAAACGTAAGCCCATCATTTAACCCCCGAGGGCATCTCACAGACCAAAACCGACAGTATAAGAGCCAACCTTTTGAAGAACACCGAAAGTGTTAATACACAAGGGCAAAAAGTTTATTGCTCACTAATTTAAAATCTAATTTCCAAAATGCCGCCCACAGCGGTGAACATTTTGATGATCCTTGGGGTTTTTTTGTTGACCTGAAAACTGATCAGAGGACACTTTTTGGTTGATCGGTTCGAAAGGCGATCAGTCTGATTCTATTACTACCATTGAGCGGAGACGGGTTCAGATTCAGACGCTTTTCTTTCCTTGCTTTGTTGTTGCCGATTTAATTTTACAGAACTTTTATTCTCCCAAATTTTAATCTGACAATATTAAAAACAAAGGCTTTTTTCAAAGATTTATACGGCAACAAAAGAAGCCAACAATTATTGTGTCGTTTAATCGATTTTCCGTTTAAATTCCATCCACAAAATTCCCTCCGTCCATTCAATCGGTGGGCTCCTCACTCGGACCTTTCGTTTGCCTCAACCAACCTGAAATAAGAAAGTAACAAATTCCATCAAAAAATATTCAGGACCATTCCCATTCTTAAAAAGCTTTAAAAAAAGTTGCAAATCTGTTAACAAATTGAGTCAAAAATTCAATGTAAAATTCCTTAACAAAAAATCAGTAAAAAGGAAGTTGCACCCCCTAAACATTTCTGTTAAGGAATTTCAAAATACAAATTATTTTAACGATGGCAGGGGAAAGTTTGAGGCCATTTTATTCCCTTACCCTTCGCCGATGTGCCTGTCATCGAAGGTAATGCCGATGAAATTCCATTGATGGGTCCATTTCCACTCAATTGCCTCCTTCTCCCAATTAGTCCATTTGTCCTCTTCTCGCCCAATCGGACAACGCACCAACAACCAATTGCCTTTGTCAATTCGTCGAAATGTCAATCGCTCCCCCGTCCAATTGTTCTTCTCCTCAAATGGCACAAAGTGATGATCGTGCTCAAAAAATTTGATGATAAAATTGGCCGACTCAGAAGCATTGACAAATGACTAAAACGAAGGGAATAATTACACCCACAAATTGATTATAAAAATAAAATTACCCTTTTGAGTCCCTCCATTCTTCTCGAATACAAAGGACATTGAAGCACCTTTGGGAGACCATCCCCGCGGGGAGTCAACAACCATTTGGCCAAGGCTTGACGAGAAGGAGCGCCGGCGTTGTCTTCGGGCGGAAATTCGGGGAAAAGATTAAAGGAATGGATCGATCGGAG
The DNA here is from genome assembly GCA_020449905.1 of Globodera pallida. Lineage (NCBI taxonomy): Eukaryota > Metazoa > Nematoda > Chromadorea > Rhabditida > Heteroderidae > Globodera > Globodera pallida. The sequence goes on from JAIXHY010000055.1 coordinate 342,183, forward strand.
TTTTGGGCAATTGCGAAGAATTCCCGGAGAGAATTGTCGCAAACGATCGAGATGAGGTTTGAACAAACGAAAGCCGCAAATGTTGTCATTGACCAAAGGCCAAATATTTTTCCGAATAATTTCCCAGCTCCGGCTTTGGTCGTAGGTTCCAATAAAAACATTTGTGCCGGAAGAATCGAAAAGACGGCGAATGCGTTGAAGAAATTCGATGACGCTTCGGTCGATATAACTGAAAATTTTAAATTCAATTTAATTATTTAGTGAAACGACCTGATTTCAATCCATTCGAATCCGATCACTTTGTTTGGAAGCGGTTCCTGAGGAATAGGAAGCCGTTCACCAGAGAGTTTGACAATTTCTGCGCCATTTCCGTCATTTGCACGACTAATTTCCAACCGACCCAACGACCATTTCCTCGACTTGAAATGGACGTCCACCAAAACGTCCAATCGATCACTGATCAGCGCCATTTTCAGTCCGAGCTCAAATGGGTCAAGAAAAGCGAGGACTCCGTGCCAAACGTCGGCACAAATGAAACTGAAATTTGGAATTTATTGCCTTTTGATTTTATTAATTAGAGTAGATTCTGGGCCCTTCCCGGTGCCGTTAAACTCACATTCCCTCCATTTGCTGTTGCTGCTCTTCGTCGCTTTCGTTGTCCGACATTTTTAGAAATATTTTTAGCCTTCCGTTAAAGCAATTCATTCTAAAAATCATGAGATTTTGGATTTAAATGGTAATTTTTGCTCGAGAAATCAGGAAAAATGGATTCCAAAGGCCCGGCAAATGATCCGTTGCAACTGTTTGTGTTGTGATGTGTCGGGAAACAATAAATATTATGTTGGGCCCCCTTTTGCGCGAATGCCAGAATGAATGTGCCTGCGCATCGAGTCGGCAATGGCAATGGGCGTGTCCAGCCGAATCCCCCCCCCCCCCCCCCCCCCCTCCCAGAGGCATCTTCAACCCTCACCCAAAGGCCGCGCATGGAAAAAATAATTTCAAGTGAAAATATGCAAATTCTTGAGAATAAATTGGTTGGAAAAATGTAATGAATGTCCTTTAGTTGACCGGCAAAATCTTTATTTTTTAAAGGCTTCCCTTTATTTTTACTTTGGATTTATCAAAACCTTGCCCAAAACGACCAGAATCCGGACCGGGACCTGAAACCCCGGGAATTCCCGTCCCGGTACCGGTCCCCGTGTAACCTTTCCAAAAAGTGAACGGACGGATATTTAAAATTAGAAAAGAAAGATCTTGGATCAACCCCTAAAATAATCATAACTATCTGAAAAATTCAACCAACTTTTTTTTTGACTATTGAAAAATCTTGGAATTCCGAAATTTGAGCAAAAATTCAGAAAATTTTGGAGATGTGTTGATTTTTCAGTGATAAATTGCCTCCGGGGGATTGGGGTCTTGGAAACTTTGGGATTTCTTGCATTTGTCTGCTGCTGTTAGGTCGCCGTCGGTAGTGTTCGGTGACTTGTCATCGTTTCTAAAGGAACACCAAATTCAAAAGTTGGGTGGGTAATGAATGAATGTCCACCGCCCCCATTTTTGAAAAAAATCTTTTTTTTTCAAAGTCGATGGAATGGTGTTTTTTTTAGGGGTATTCGGGGTCAAGGCATCCAAATATGACCTCCATTTCTACCAATTCAGAAAACGGAATTTGTCTTCATATTCAAAAATGAATGGAGAAAATGGAAATGTTTTGCCAGCTTTTATATGCCAAATCGTCTGCTGCTGCTGCTGCTGCTGCTGCTGATGGTGATGAGGCTTTAGCCATTTCTTTGACATTTGTACCCAACGAAAGATGAGAACATTCAGCCGAGGGCACTTTTGCATGGATTTAATGAATGTGTTGGGAAAAACGCCGGCCGACGACCCAGAAAATGGCGGGCGATTGGTTGAGGATTATGAATGGGTGGAAGGAGTACCAGGACGGTCGATGTTCATCTCCATCCCACACTATCTCAAACAAAGAGAGTCCAAAGAACAACACACACTTCTGTCTGACATATTCAAATAGTATACATAATCCCCAATAAATTAAATGATGATAGGGGGGGGGGGGGGCACGGCCCTAAAAAGGCTCTATTGCAGTTTACCCGACCATAAAAAAATGACACGACCATAAAAAAAATGACACGACCATAAATAAAAATTGTATTTAAATTTTTGAAAATTAAGGAAAAAGCAACTTTTAAGTAACAAAAGCCGGATAAAATGAAAGGCCGCTGGCGGCCCGCCAACAGCGAGCATGCGGAGACGGAGCAAGTAGTGGGGCGAGACGGAGGGCGGAGGAAGAAGTCTGACGAGCGCCACTGGGGGGCGAGCGCGCGGGGACCCGCGAAGCGGGCGCGCGCGAGACGGCACGCGCGGACTTCTTCCGGAGCCCGGAGTCTCGCCCCACCTACTGGCCGCCGTAGTCGAGTGTGCGGTACTTTGGCTGCTATTTTCCGTGTCAAATAACATATTTTAAGACAATTTTTAGTATAAAAAAATTTACTACAAATCCCGATTTTTAATTGTAATTTATTTATGGTCGTGTAAACATTTTAAGGTCGTGTAAACTGGTTTTATGGTCGTGTAACTTTTTTTAGGTCGTGTAACATTTTTAAGGTCGTGTCATTTTTTTATGGTCGTGTAAACTGCAATAGAGCCCCTAAAAATGCCCGCGGCGGCCTGCGCATCAAAAAATTAACAATAATTTATGCATTAAAATTAGAGATCGAGATTTTCAAATGACACGGGCAAGGGTTACCGACATACACGGGCTGTAGTGACGACACAAGAAAATGCGATAAACCTGGAAAGTGACAAAAGGGCGAAGCAAAAAAACAAAACAACGGGACAAAGTACCAAAAATGACAAATCGGAAAAAATTCAAAAAGGGGAAAAATGGCAAATGTGCCAAACGCGCCAAAAAATCAAAATTTTAGAGAGCTTGAGTCGTTTTAAAAGTTGCCGCCATTTCCATGGCATCGTCATCGTTCATAATAATTCAAATCCAATTTTTGAGTGATTAGACGCTAATTGTGGTGGAAGTACGATAAGGATGGGTTGGGGGGAAGGAACCCCTCGGGGGTCAAGGTTGAAGAATGTTCGGATGTAGGGGAAACGGAAGGAGGAATTTCCCCTCCAAAACGTAACGCCTCAGGCACAGAGCCCGAGGGATTCTTTAACACAATGACTGACTGTGTTCACACTTAAAACGCAAATGTGAAACGTAAGCCCATCATTTAACCCCCGAGGGCATCTCACAGACCAAAACCGACAGTATAGGAGCCAACCTTTTGAAGAACACCGAAAGTGTTAATAAACAAGGGGAAAAAGTTTGTTGCTCACTAACATCGATTACTTTCCATTTGTTGTTTGTCCATCCCCCCCCCCCCTCCCATTCATCCATTCATTTTGCTGATTTCACTTCTTCGACAAGTACATATATTTGTTGACATTCGAATTATTCCCCCACCACTAAAGCTGTCGGTTTCAAAAAAATTTCGGTAACCAAAACCGAACCGAGCTTTTTGGTTTAAAACCGAACCGAAGCTTTCGGTTAAAACCGAACCGAAGCTTTCGGTTAACCGAAACCGAACCTTTTGGTTTAAAACCGAACCGAAGCTTTCGGTTAAAACCGAACCGAAGCTTTCGGTTAAAACCGAACCGAAGCTTTCGGTTAACCGAAACCGAACCTTTTGGTTTAAAACCGAACCGAAGCTTTCGGTTGAAGCCGAACCGAAGCTTTCGGTTAACCGAAACCGAACCTTTTGGTTTAAAACCGAACCGAAGCTTTCGGTTGAAGCCGAACCGAAGCTTTCGGTTAACCGAAACCGAACCTTTTGGTTTAAAACCGAACCGAAGCTTTCGGTTGAAGCCGAACCGAAGCTTTCGGTTAACCGAAACCGAACCTTTTGGTTTAAAACCGAACCGAAGCTTTCGGTTAAAACCGAACCGAAGCTTTCGGTTAACCGAAACCGAACCTTTTGGTTTAAAACCGAACCGAAGCTTTCGGTTAAAACCGAACCTTTTGGTTTAAAACCGAACCGAAGCTTTCGGTTGAAGCCGAACCGAAGCTTTCGGTTAAAACCGAACCTTTTGGTTTAAAACCGAACCGAAGCTTTCGGTTGAAGCCGAACCGAGTAAAATTTTGAATTTTTGACTTAATTTTGTTAAGAGATAAAACCAAAATTTTTAACTGTGAATTTTATTAAAAAATCGGTGACCAATATTACAAACAAAAGGATCCTCCCTCAACATTTGACAAAGTTAAGAATTTTATAAATAATCGGTGAGTTCGAGAAAATACCGGTTTCCGGTTTGGTTTGAAACCGACAGCCTTACTCGCCACCACAAATAAATTTGATCCCAAAAAGAGTGGAAAGCATTCCAATTCCAAATAATCATTCTTCCCCGACACGTTACAAACATTTCTACGGATCAGGGATGTGCTCTGTTCTGTTCTGATTTTCTGATTCATCAGAATTTCTGGTCATTTTGGGCACCAGAATTCTGTTTTCCGGTTTTTAAAAAGGTGACCAAAATTCTGTTTTCTGATTTTTTAGAGAAAAAACCAGAAAAAAATCATACATTTCATTATTAAATTTGGCATAAACATTATGCCATTTTTGATCAAATTTTCTTAAGAAAAAGCTTAGTTTTGGAAGAAATTGTTTGATTTTTATAATATTTTTCAGACTTTTTCAATGGAAAACCGGCCAGATTACTAAATTTTGGACCAATTTTCTTAACTAACCTTGTTAAACCAAAGGTCATATCTGTCCTTATTTATAAGATTTGTCCTTATTTCAGGCCTTCGTCCTTATTTTCGAATTTTGATTTTCAGCCTCTCCCCCAATGAAAAATTGGGCAAAATTCTGCAGTTTTTGGACTAATTTTGTTAGCAGATTTCGTTAAAATGTTCAAAAAATTTTCCTCGGACCGTTCCCATGTGGGTTAAAAGCTAAAAAAAACTACGTACTTTTGAAATTTTGATTGCAAATCTGTTAACAAATCGACTCAGAAATTCAAAATTTTTCTCGGCGGCGCCTATCGGCACCGCCGACCCTCACCCCAGCGGAAGTGAAGCAGTTTTCAAAAAAATTCGAAAATCGAAAAATTTCGAATTTGGCACTATTTTCATAACAAAAATGTTAAAAAATCCCCCCATTTCACCCCTAAGATTGATTCCAGAGAAAAATTAATTCTTTAAGAAAAATAAAACGGAGAAAACACTCCTAAAAAACTTGGCTTGCCCTGCCCCCCGTAATTTTTTTTTTGGCTACGACCCTGGGTGGCGTCAAGAAAATTTTAAAAACTTTGTCTGTTTTTCTTAAGATATTTATTATTTGCACCAAATTTTAAGATTCGAAAAAAATTGTTTGTAAAATTTTTTAGAAATTTCTTTTCTGATTTACCAGAATTTCTGGTCGTTTTGGGCACCAGAATTCTGTTTTCTGGTTTCTGCTTTTTAAAAGGGGGACCAGAATTCTGTTGATTTTTTTTATGTAACCAGAATTCTGATTTCTGGCTTTTAAAAAGGCGACCAGAGCACATCCCTGCTACGGATGCCCCAAACTTTTGGAATCCATTTTTTGTGATTTCTTGGACATAAATTGCCATTTTGATTTTTAGAATTAATTGCTTTATTGGAACGCTAAAAATATTTCTTTAAATGTCGGACAACGAAAGCGAAACGGAGCAGCAACAGCAAATGGAGGGAATGTGAGTTTATTGTCTAATGAATCAAATCAAAAGTCATTAATCCCGCATTTTCAGTTTCATTAGTGACGACATTTGGCACGGAGTCTTCGCTTTTCTTGACCCATTTGAGCTCGGACTGAAAATGGCGTTGATCAGTGATCGATTGGACGTTTTGGTGGACGTCCATTTCAAGTCGAGGAAATGGTCGTTGGGTCGGCTGATAATTCTTCGTGCCATTGATGGAAATGGCGCACAAAATCTCTCCGGCGATTCTTCGCAATTGCCCAAATCTCCGATCGAGATTCCTTTTATCTTTTCCCCGCATTTCCGGCCGAAGACAACGCCGGCGCTTCTTCCCGCCAAGCCGTGGCCAAATGGTTGCTCACCCCCCGCGGGGATAGTCTTCCGAAGATTCTTCATTGTGGGGTGTATTGGAATGGAATGATGCAAGGACTCAAAGGGGTAATTTCTCTTACTTATAATCAATTTGAGAGTAATTATTCCCTTTGTTGTAGTCATTTCTCAGTGCTTTGGAGCCGGTCAATTTTATAATCCGCTTTCTGTGTTCGTTTGCTGGCATTGAACCATTTGAGGAGGAGAACAATTGGACGGAGGAGCGATTGACATTGCGACAAATAGACAAAGACGAATGGCTGTTGGTACGTTGTCCAATTGGGCGAGAAGAGGACAAATGGACTAATTGGGAGAAGGAGGCAATTGAGTGGCAATGTTGCCGTCAACAGAATTGCATCTCCATTACCTTCAGCGACAGGGACATCGACGACGGGTAAGTGAATGAAATTGTCTCAAACTTTCCCTCTACACTTGCCACTATTTTGCCACCTTTTTGAACTTTGTGAAAATTTTTCTTATTTTTAAGGGAAACATGTGAGAACCGCCGGGAATTTTTTTTTGAAAATTTTAACGGTGTTTAATTAATGCCTAAAAACTTTTTTTGACGTTGATGTATACTCTTTTTTGGAACTATTTGTTGGGAGGATTTAACAACAATTCACAATTATGCCAAAATAAATGTCATCAGATTTTAGAACGTTTTAAAAGTTCGTTCTTATTGCCGGCAGGCACCCTGGGAAACTTTTAGATTTGTTAAGAAAATTGGTCTTACGAATTCGGAAATCAAATTTCAGTTTTCGGTTAACCGGGTGTCGGCTGAAAACCGGGGGGTCACAAAACCGGCCTAACCGAATTTAAACCGTTTTTGCTTTACCCTCGTTAAAAAAATTTTCACTTATTTCAGGATGGACGAGGCAGAGGCAGGTCCGAGTGAGCCCACCGAGTGAATTTTGGAGGAAATTCAACGGAAAATCGACTAAATGGCACAATAATTGTTGGTCTTCTTTTGTTGCCGTATGAATGTTTGATGAAGAGAAGAGTCTTTGTTTTTTATTTGGGTTGGTCCGTCTCTTAAATAGCGGAAAAAACAAGGCCTAGGCTCCAAGCGGGCCGTAATAAGTAGAGACGAGGTTTGGCTAAAAAAACGCAAAATATGGACCAAAAAGTGTCAAAATATTGATTAAAAAATGCGCTAAAACTGACCAGCAGACATTTGCGCCGTAAGGGAAATTGGACATTTGCGCCGAGAAAAAAAAATTTCAAACTCAAAACAAAATGCGGAACATAGGGCCATAGGGCCTGGGCCTAAGGTCAAAATCACTGGGGTTCGTTAGGCTTAGGCCTAAGATTAAAATTTTTGATGAAAATAAACGATCTTAAAATAAAATAGGGTCCTCCCTATGCTTTTTCAAAATTGAACCGGTTCAAAAACCTTGGTTTTTTTTGAAAACTACGCACATAAAATCTTTCCGGGTACATTAAAGTCAATTTTTAACTTTGGGCACCATTGCGCAGGTCAGGCTGACTTTGTGCTTACGGAGGCCCTGTGACCTCAATATTAGTCATTGATTCCCTCAAAAGCCGCCAAAAGGCCGGTGTGCTGACGCTGAGAAGGCAGCCGAAAGAGCTGAACTTTTTTAACAATTTAAAAAATTTAGTGAATCTCGGTACTTTTTTGATCGAGAATCTCGATAAATCTTGGAGATCTTGAAAAAATTACGTCGATTGAGATTTCGATCGGAGTCTCGAAAAAATCTCGACGAGAATCTCGATCGTCCTCGCCCTAGTTTAAAGTTTATTTGCTGGAAAATTTAGACCGTAAGGTGGAGAACTTCCTCCGCCCTCCGTCTCGTCCCACTACTTGCTCCGTCTCCGCATGCTCGCTGTTGGCGGGCCGCCAGCGGCCTTTCATTATTAATTAATTTTCAAAAATTTAAACCGGTTCAACCGCTTTAAATTCTCAATTTTAGTTTCTATTGGCGAATTCGTAATCAGCTCATCAAATAATATTTTCAGATAATTTTTAGAATAAAATATTTTGCAAAAATTTTGACCAAAAGGATCCCCCCCTCCCCACTATGGGGTTTGGCCAACTTTGAGGGACCATAACTTGCTTCAAAGCGGTTTCCGCACAAAAATTTTTTAGATTCATGCTGCTCAGCACGGCGAGAGGAGAATGGTATATAATGTGACCCTTTTTGAGTTAGGCCATATTAAGTAGAAATACCGCAAAAATCATAATTATTTTAAATTTTTTGCTTTTAAACATTATATTTTGAGGGTTTTCGCCGCTTCTCCGCGCGGCAAAAGAAGGTCATTTGGAGGTGTGCAGAGATTTGCTCGCCAAAGGCGCTGATGTCAACCAGAACTAAACAAAAAGTTATTTATGGGAAATCCGGGTGTTGGCTTCTTTTGTTGCCGTATGAATGTTTGAAAAAGCCGTTGTTTTTCATTTGATGTCTTTGGGTTTTTAACGAAAGTGCCGAGTTTGGGTGCCAACTTGGCTTGTTCGTTCATCGTTTGCTTGATTCTGAGCGGAGCAGCAATTCCCTCCAATGAACAACACGATGACAAAACAACAGCAACGGGTCTGGTGAGTTGGAATTCGGCTGCTGAGCGAAAGAGCTGACAAATTGAGTCTTTCAACATCTAGCCGACAAAAGGAGATAAAAGAATGAATGGCGATTTAGCCGAATGGACGGAGCAAAATCATTTGATTTATCATAACGGTTTGAGTGATAAAAATGAAAAATGTGTGAAACGAAAAAAGTGTACTCATAAATAATGTTAAATGAAATATCGAATTAAATTTTAAAATAAATTCGGCGCTGCCGATAGGCGTCAATTGGAAATCTTTGTTAAGAAAATTGAAGCAAAGATTTAGAAAGATGTGATGAATTTTTTCAAAAAAATAATTTTTTTACTCGTATTTTAATTTAAAAAATTTAATAATTTATTAAAAATTTACGGGCGCGCATTCAAACTTTTGTTTCTTCACCAAAATTTGATTTCTTAGTGGATTTTGTATTTAATAAATTAGGGTTTCATTCTCAAACTAGAAAAGCCCTTATGAAATAAGGACCAAAATTTTTTCAAAATTGCGGATTGCGTGAAATTGCGGCCTTTTGGGGTTGCTGATTTTTTGTCGAACCCTGCAATTGCGAATTGCCCGCAATCAAAATCCGGTTTCGTCCAGCCCTGGTAAGGCTTTGAACTCTGTATAAGCAAAGCGCGATTTATGCGGGATTTTGTATCATTTTTAATAGGAGGGGAAGGTCATCTTCTCCCGGCGGGGGAGGGGGGGAGGAGGTACCGGACAAATCCTAAAAACCCCGGAGGATACCCGCCGCAATGATTCAGGGGATAATTAAGCGCAGCATTAACTCCAAAATTCCGCTGCAATTTGGGGAACCGGCGACCCATTGGATTAGCGAAGTGTCAATTATTAAACCTTTTTTATTCAAATTTAAAAGGCGTTAGTCAAATTTCTGGTGTTCCAAAATTAATGTCGTTGGATTCAATTTCAGCTTCGTCCGTCCCTCGACGTATTTGGAATGCCCCGTTTTGGCCCCACCTTAAAGGTTCAAATTATATAAATAGTGTAACCACTCTTTCAAACCATTTGCCCCAGGAGTTTACCGCCAGCCAATATTTAACAATTTCTCCATTTTCCTCCAATTGTCCCCACCCTATTATTTTTACACCAAGGCTTCTTCCAGTTGCATTGCTATTGGGAGAGTGCTGAAGTGTTATTTGTTTGTTTTGTCATTTATATTTATCTTACCGTATATATACCGTGTTTACCGCACTTGTTAAAGTCACCACATTTTTGGAAGTCAGTGTACGTCAAGAATGTTACTTGAATTGGTCCATTCGACATGAGCTCCAGCATCATTTCCGGCTCGCGATTTGGGTCATTTTTACCCCACCAATTAACCGTATGATTCGCTCGGGGCATGTGCAAATTTTCTGCAAGAGACATACCGTATATTTGTTTATATTAAACATAAGCAAAGAAGCCAACACAATATAGCGGGATCTCGCTCTTTTATTTCATTTTTGTCTGCTAATGCTGAAAATGGAGCTTTTGGGATAATTTTAAACAGAGATTCATTCCAGCAAAAGTGGGTGCAGCGGTATAACATCGCATCTGGCCGGTCAGCTGAGGACTCTGATTTGAATCCCGCTGCCCAACGTTTTATAGCAGCTAATTGGGGGAGAGCGGAGATCAAAGGACTGGCCGCTTTAGTCAATTTAAACAAAGATTTATTCCTTTTATTTACCGGTGAGAAAGGGTTCGTAGGGCACTTTTTCCTTGCCGAATTGTTTCTCCAACCACTGGGCATTGCACGTCTTTTCGCACGATAGAGTCTGTTTTGCTGTCTCGCCTAGCCTCCAGGGCTGCGTCCAAAGAAAAAAATTTTGAAATCGAACGACTTTTCAAAAGTTAAACAAAAATATATTTTTTAAAATGGAAGAGGTCCGGCGGTACCGATAGGCGCCGACGGGACTTTTTTTTGAAGATTTTAACGATATTTATTACAAAAATTGAAGCAAAAATTCCGAAATTTAATTCAAAAATTCATATTTACGCCATTTTAATAAGAAATACGATTTGAAAATGTATTTAAAATGCTTCTTAATGAGGGAGGGAGTAAAATATGTCGATTACATGGGGACGGGTTCGAACCTCCAACGTATTTTTTAGTGAGGGCACTAAGCCAACAACAACAGTTGACTTACACACGAATGTTTGCAACCGGAGAGCATCGCGTTGTCAGTGCAGGCGACTGTTCCATTGTCACGATACAATTCCCATGCTCTAGTTGGATCAGTGCCGTTGTATCTGAAAAATATTTAGTCAGATTGCAATTTTTGACTCAAATTGTTAAAATAATTGCATTATATTGTTACTGATTGGTGTTTGGCGCGCATTCCAGGGTGTACTGTGCCGAAACATATGACCTCGGGTCTTTACTGTCCGTCTTTATGCCTTTTTTAAGCCGCGCAATGCAAATCCGGTCAGTGAATGTTGAAGCCGCCGAAACCGCCCAACACGAGCCACAATAGCCTATTGGAAAGAAAAATTGCCGTTTAAAGAAGAGTTTTTCCAATCAAAACTTGGCATTTTGCTTTAATTTAAAAACAAATCGTCCAAAACATCATTTCTTCGACTTTTATTGTATGAATTTTGAATAAATCGGCTGAGTTTAAAAAAAGTTGAGACCCGGACGATTCGACAGGTTCGGACGTGTCGAATCGTCAGGGCTTATTTCAACCCTGGGCTGTCATTTTGCCGATGAAGTCGGCACATTCTGGCCACTTTTGTCGCGCGTCAAACGTTTTCGGCAAGTCCCCGTAATCAATTGGATCCATCGCCTGCTTGAACTGCGGCTTCGGCTTACGAGTTCTGTTCCTTATTATGGAGCCAGTAAGTTGCCTAAGCTCCTCGTCCGTCATCAGCGCAAACCTTTCGTAGACGACGGCCTAAGAAAGAAACAAAGGCAGTCCATTTTTGAGCCAAATTTTGGTTAAAGTTTTCTGACCGTCCAATAATTTTGGCTTCTGTTGATTTCGTCCACTTTTTTTTGTTCTTCCATAAAGCGTTGGGCCCGGTATTCCGACTAAAAAGAAAATCATTTTCAACCTAAGTAACAACACCGAACAAATGCTCTAAAAATATGCAAATGCTCCGTTTTTTGTTAATCAACAAATTGTTTAAATTTTCAAAAAATTTTCCGACGGCGCCAATCGCCTCTACCGGTCGGCCCCTTTGTAGATTCCAAAGTTTCGATTTTTGGACTTTGTATGGAAAGTCGAAATTATGAACCTTTTCTTATACTAACCACGTTGTTTGGGTACTGCTCTGGCTCCTGAACCAAATTTTTGAGGCTGCAATCAATTTTCGGAACGCCTTTCAGCTTCAGCACGTCTCCATAAGTCACCAGCAGGTCCAGCATGGCGCCGTTCGTCCATCCGAAGCCCATCTAAAGTTACATCTGATTCTGTTAATTGGTAGAAATCAATGGCGCAAAACGGCGACACCCAAACGTTCACGTCACCCCATAGAAACTCGAATACAGTAAGCCATCCAAGTTTTCGTTTCAATACCGTCCTCCAATAATGCTCACCTGCGCATTGTACTCTCCCCCGCTGCCGGGCGTGCCCGTGTGCGCAGTCATTTTCTCCCACATTTGCCGCAAACAATTTTGGAAGAGATTGTAATTGGCGGACACCCATTTCTGTGCCATTTCCTTGGCTTTGTCTTCCATTCTGTAAGAAGTTGAGGGGTTGATAACAATTTTATGGTTATGACTAAAGTCTGGACTCCTCTCATATCCAGAGGAATCGATCAATAGCCCGAACATTTCGACAAATTTCGATCGAAAGTCGGAATATTTTGAATAACGGAGGCGTGCCGATCGCCAGCTGCGACTTCTCAACCCACGCCTATTCGTACTTGGACACGCCAAACGACTTCGACCTCACCACTTTTGCGTTGGCCAAAGAGGACTTTGAATTGAAGGCATTAAAACAAATTATTTAAATAAAAAATTTTCAGATTCCACATCTTCATGCGGTCAAAAAGTTGTTTGGCGAAGACCTACAACCACCCAGCCATTCATTCTTACACATTCAGTAAACCAAGTTAGTACCTTTTGTTGCTCGAGCGTCGAAGGCCTTCGATGAGCATATGTTGAGATGGCTGAAGGATAAAATGAAATTAATTATTAAATAATTATTTATATTAAATTGTTTTGTTAAAACTGAGAAGTTTTGCCGTTTTTCCTGAGCCTATTCCCCAGGGAATTGATTGGTTGATGGCCGCAATATGGAGGGACCTGCCAAAAACCCGGAATACGGGAGCAAGCAAAATTCCGTAAAAATCCCCGCGGTCCAGGTCAGTACTGGGAATTATTTTAATTATTAGTCCCTTTCTCCTACCGGCAAAATGTTTGGAAAGTCCCATTGCTGTGAAGAGTTGACTGTGATGCTGTAAAAAGAATTGGATTTATTTAAATCGAATAATTCTAAGCCCAAAATGCCAAAATTCTAATGGGTGGAAGGGAGTGCCAAAGCCAAAGCCCAAGCTTCACCTGACCGGCACTCCAAACGGATGGCCGAGGAGTTTGTGTTGCTTGTCGAACAGCTCCAACCGCTGGAACATTCGCTCCGCCGTACCCAAATCGATGGTGTCGTAGCATCGCACGAACAGCGGCATCGCTACGCTTCCGTAGTACGCCTCGTTCAGTGTGCCACTGTCCATGTTGTAGTCGTACCAAATGCCGTGCTCCTTCTTGTAGAACAGGCTTTTGAAGTCCTCCATAAACAGTTGGTACTTTCCGTGGTAGGCCCTGGATTTTGCTTTGTCGCCTGTCAAAGAAACAACAAATTTATTTCGATTTTGACATTCGAATTTTAAAGATATTGGACAAGAAATTGATCAAAAGATTTGACTAGCTGATCAACGTGGACTTTTAATTTGGATCAGCTCATAAGATTTGACTAGCTGATCAACGTGGACTTTTAATTTGGATCAGCTCATGTTCCTGATATTGGGGTTTCCGACGGAAATGGACAAATTAGGGATTGGGGATCCCCACAATTCTGGGGATGACCAAATCGGTGATAGGGCGATCCACTCCGTAATTACGTCCAACCCCGGCGGAAGTACCGTATTCCCTAATTAAAGGCTATTCCGAATAATCAATGACCGTAACCCCGGAGGAAGTTAAGCCTGCCACCGACCAATTTGGAGGTACAGATGGGCCAGCATCTCCATATTCCCGCACATCAACGCGTTCAAGTCCATCGGCACAATTCTGGTGGTAATCAAATTGGTCAGCTTCCACGCGTTCGCTTTGTCCGCCTCGTCTTTTCGAATCCATCGCGCTTAATTAATGCCATAATTAGTAAATAAGTGAATTGTGCCGCCGCCTCTCACAGCTAAAGTCCCAGCCCGACTCCGATGCCGATGCGATGTTTCGCCAAACTTTGGCCTTTTCCTTCGGGTCCGTGACGTGCTTCACAAGATCAACATCTTGGCAAAATGCCTCCGGCCGCGGCATCTAAAAATGTCTTATAAAAATGTTTCCAGAAATAATCTGATCCTCAAATTCTCCGTAAAGCCCAAAATCTTGGCGAAAAAAATTGTGCCAATATGGACAAAATATTCTCCAAATTTGTTTAAAAATATTAAATTTATTTATTTACCAACTTTTATTGTATTTTTAAAATTGCAAAAAAAACAATTAAAATTGAATTAATACAAACATTGGTGTCCGCTTTGTACTGGTAGAACGTCTTCTTTTTGCCCTTCACAATGACTTCCACCGATCGTTTTGTTCGCCAAAAGTCGAGTTCCTGCCGAAATTGAGCATTAAAAAATCGAATAAAATATATATTAATTAAAATTGAAATTAAAAACCTTTTCGAGAGTCGGCAGCATTTCCTTCAGAAATTTTGCGTCTCCGGTGGCTCCAAAGTAATCATGGACCATGCTTAATTTGTAAGCACGTTGTATAGTAAGTGCTAATTAATTAATAATTATGATCGATCGGACAACAAACAGCGTGAGGAAGGGCGGCTGCGAACGTTTGCTGTAGAAAATGCGGTTTCCGGCCGGCACAAAGCCAAAGCGGTCGATCAGCTCGGCAAAGTTTTTGCAAATGTTCCGCACCGATGACGTCATTCCTGTAAAGTTCAAAGTTCAAGCAGTAATTTTGTGATGAATCAATGCGCATGACCAGTGCTGGGAAACTCGTAAGTTTAAGCTTTGGCTAAAACGTTTTAAATTAATCTCATTGTCGGGCTCGTAGTTGGAGTTGGAGCCGGAGCTTTACCGGCACTGTTCCGACTCCTCCAAAAAACGTTCAGTTTAAAGTTGGCACTCACCGGAGGCGAGCAGTCCGCGCACAATCCAGTAGGAATCCCAGTAGCGGAGCTCGCGGAAACGGCCGCCCGGCACCACAAAAGGGTTGGACACGTAAAGCATTGAATGCTTTTGCTGGTTGCCTTTGCTGTCCATCTCAAAAATGTAATTAATTAATTGGCAATCGTTTAAAAGTGTGCCCATTTATTTGTGTTACAATTGAGCCCATTTTTTTGCTCATTTTCTTCCACATTTTGTGCATTTCGTTGGCCCATTTCTTCAATTCGGCATCTTTTATTTGGTCAAATTTTTGCGGATTTTCCTTCCAATCTTCTGGTTCATGCCTTAACAATTTTTGAATGATTTTTATGTGTTTAATCGAATTTTTACGGGCTCAACAGTCCGTCGGCCTTGCCAAAGTTCTCTTGGACAAATTTGCCCAGCTCGTCCACTTGGGGTGGACTCATGTCGCTGACAACGAACTGCTTCCAATCCGTCACATTGAACCGGGCCTTGAACTGCTCGACCACCTTTTTGGGCTCCTTCAGCAGAGGACGGTCCACAAAGTGTTTGGAGTCGCGCAAAAACAGCATTCGCACGCCCCAATAGTTCACCGCCTAAAGACAAATTTAAACATTTTTCCCCGTCATTAAAGCTTTGGAAAGCCCCCGACTCCCCGACCAGACATGCCATCCCCGGCGTCTCCGACAGATACCCCGGTACCTCAATGATTTTTCCGTCGCAGAAAATGGGTGCTAAAGTTTAAAATGATTATAATTTTCGCTTATTTGTGTTCTACCAAGGTCAGGCCATTGTTCACAATTCCGTTCCAAGCCGAGTTCGGTCAAGTCAATGCCTTTTAGCGAGCAGTTCAATACGTCTTTTTCCACGATGCCATCGTTTTTTTCGAATTGCGTTTTTAGGTAAAAAGTTGTGGCGGTCGCCGCGGGCGGCAAAAGCAATGGAAGAAAGGGGAGGAGAAGGAAGAAAATGAAGGCGTACTCCGGCATTTTGCCGAAGTAAATTGAGTGATGAATGAATGATGTTTTCCTCCAGCTTAAAAAGGGCTTGGGCGCATCGTTCTGAATACGAAAAGAGCATTAATTTTGGCTCGAGAAAGTGTGGGAGGACGTCGCCGGGGGGGGGGCGCTGAGGTGGGCGTCGCTTGGGGGCGGGGGCGTCGCCGCGGGGGGGGGGGGGGGGGTCTTCGCGCTTTTCCCCGTCACATTCCAAGCCCAGTCCAAATTATTCTGATCAGAATGAAGAAGATGCATTTTATATATTCCACGAGGGATTTTTGTATTGGCTTCTGGGCGTTGTCACCAGCAGCCGGGATCAGGGATGGGCGAATTTGGGTTCGGGTGTCAGCTGATTTTGGGTATTTTCGGGTTTCGACTTTTGTGTTTCGGGTTTGGGAAAAAATTTGGTTTCGGGTTCTTTGGGTGTTAGGTTTTGCCCGACCCTGATGATTGTGCCTGCGCATCGAGTCGACAATGGCAATGGGCGTGTCTAGCTGAATCCCCCCCCCCCCCCCCCCCCTCCCAGAGGCCTCTTCCAGTGGGTGCCGCGCATTGAAAAAATAATTTCAAGCGAAAATATGGAAATTAAGCTACCGATTTGTCTTTTCAAACAAAAAAGTTATTAAATGTGTAAAAATTGCCATTTTTTGTACCAACTTGTCGTGGTGGCGTCATAACTTTCTTTGTTTAAGTCGAATCGCCTAGCTCTTTTCTATTATAGCATCTACAGACATGGTGCTTTCGAATGATACCAAGAATGCTTGGTTTGGTCAAATAAACAAAACGTTATAACGTTTTAAACTTGTCGGCGCCGAATCGAGGTGTTCTGTTTGGAAAGCGATCGGCGGAGTGCTCTGATGCTTGACACATCCAAAGACAGTCGTTTGGAGAATTTCTGATCTTTGGCGCCAAATTGTGCGCTTTTCCGTCGTCCTCAGCGTGTCGCGCAAAGTGGTCGTGGTCGTTTTCACATGGAATTTGTCGTTTAAAATTCGATGACGGGTTGGTCGACGTAACTGAAAGTCTAAAAACTTCTGCGCTATTCCCGTCATTTGCACGACTAATTTCCCGAACCCAACGACCATTTCCTCGACTTGAAATGGACGTCCACCAAAACGTCCAATCGATCACTGATCAGCGCCATTTTCAGTCCGAGCTCAAAAGGGCTAATCATTTTTGGGCCAATTTTCTTAACAAATTCCCTCTAAAAATTACGCAATTTTTCAACAAAAATTTT
Organism: Globodera pallida; assembly: GCA_020449905.1. Classification (NCBI taxonomy): domain Eukaryota; kingdom Metazoa; phylum Nematoda; class Chromadorea; order Rhabditida; family Heteroderidae; genus Globodera; species Globodera pallida. Next base: position 359,368 of record JAIXHY010000055.1, read on the forward strand.
AAACAAAAGTTGGGCTTTTTTTGAAAAATAAGAAAAATGCAATAAAACCCAAACATACACCCCTGAAATCGACTTTTTTGGTTGCCCCCCCCCCCGAAAATTGGTTATAGATACGGCCCTGCCGGGGGGCATATTAACCGTGGCATTTAGATAACAGATCGACCTTTAACCCAATCTACCTCCACCGCCCTCCCATCCATTCATTCTGCTGATTTCACTTTTGCGACAAGTATATTCGAATTATTCCCTCGCCCCGACAAAAAATTACCGTATTTTTAAATTTTAGGTTGCAAATCCCTTAACAATTCCATCAAAAAACTCAAAAAATTTTCTCGGCGGCGCCTATCGGCACGCCGACCCCCCCCCCCCATTCCCCCAGAAGTTTTCAAAAAAACTTGTATTTTTAAAAATTCGAAAATCGGCGATTTCGATTTTTAAGCAATTCTAAAAAAATCAAACTTTTTTTTTGGAAAAACTGCTTGAGAAAAATACAATAAAACACAAAAATGCACCCCTAAAAAGCGATTTTTTTGGCTTGGCCCCTCCCGACAATTTTTTCTGGCTGCGGCCCTGCCCGACACATTACAAACATTTCTACGGATGCCCCAGACCTTTGGAATCCATTTTTTCTGATTTCTTGAACATAAATTCCCATTTAAATCTAAAATCGTATGTTTTTTTGAATTAATTGCTTTATCGGAACGCTAAAAATATTTTCTAAAAATGTCGGAGAACACAAGCGAAGAGGAGCAACAACAGCAAATGGAGAAAATGTGAGTTTGTTTCCTAATGGGTCAAACCAATAGCCATTAACCCCAAATTTCAGTTTCATTTGTGCCGATGTTTGGCTCGGAGTCTTCGCCTTTCTTGACCCATTTGAGCTCGGACTGAAAATGGCGTTGATCAGTGATCGATTGGACGTTTTGGTGGACGTCCATTTCAAGTCGAGGGAATGGTCGTTGGTTCGCTGGTAATTTGTCGTGCAATTGACGGAAATGCCGCACAAATGGTCAACATCTCCGGTGAATGGCTGCCAATTCCTGAAGGACCGCTTCCAGACCAAGTGATCGGCTTCGAAACAATTTGGATATGGTCATTCCCATCTTAAAAAACAAATATTTTAATGATTTTTTATAATTTAGTTACGTCGACCAAAGCGTCATCGAATTCCTTCAACGCATCCGCCAACTTTTCGATTCCGGGACGACTGTTAAAATTTATACCTCCGTCAACCAAAGCCGACGCTTGGACATTATTCGGCAAAATATTTGGCCTTTGGTCAATGACAACATTCGCGGCCTTTCTTTGGACTCCTTTGAATTGGACCGTTTGCGACAATTCTCTCCGGCAATTCTTTGCAATTGCGCAAATCTTCGATCGATCCAAACCTTTTTTGGATTTTTTCCCGAGTTTCCGGCTGAAGACAACGCCGGCGCTTCTTCTCGTCAAGCCTTGGCCAAATGGTTGTTCACTCCCCGCGGGGATGGCCTTCCGAAGATGCTTGATTGTGACTTTCATCCGACAAGAAGAATGGGCGGAATCATGATGGTAAGTTCATTTTTATAATCAATTTAGAGTAATTATTCCCTGTTTTAGTCATTTGTCAACGCTTCTGAGTCGGTCAATTTTATCATCCGTAAGCATTCATTTTCTGGCTTTGTGCCATTTGACCTGAAGAACGATTTGACGCGGGAACAATTGACATTTGGACACTTCAACGAAGACAAATGGCTGTTGGTGCGTTGTCCAATTGGGCGAGAAGAGGACAAATGGACTAATTGGGAGACGGAGTCAATTGAATTAAATTGGGACAATCAGTGGAATCGCATCGAAATTAACTTCAAAGACGGGGACATCGGCGACGGGTAAGTGAATGAAATTGTCTCAATCTTTCCCATCTCACCCAAGGAGCTCGATTTGCCCTTTTTTAATGGCAAATGTCACTATTTTGGAAATTTGCCACATTTCCACATTTGCCATTATTTTGCCACCCTTTTGAACTTTGTGAAAATTTATTTATTTTTTAAGGGCGAAAAAGTGCTCTTTGATTCTTACAATTTGAAGTTTTTGGTTGCAATTCTCTTAACAAATTGAGTCAAAAATTTAAAATGTTCTCGACGGCGCCTATCGGCACCGACGACCGCTTCCCCCCACCCAAGAAGTGAAGCAGATTCAACAAAAACATTGGTCTTTTGAAAATTCCTCAAGAAAACTGCCAGAAAATGCCACTATTTTGATCCTTTGATGCCATAAAATGCCATTGTTTTGACCCTTCGATGCCATAAAATGCCATTATTTTGGAGCCGTGCATATTTTGTCCCAGATGAGTTGAGCTCCCTGTTCCTATTGTTAAAATTGGGTAGGGTCTACCGCTGGAAACATTTTTTGGTCCCCAAAATCTTTTGACGTTGTACTTTTTTCGAAAAAATTTGTTGGGAGCCCTGCTGATTTAACAACAATTCACATTTATGCCAAAATAAATGTCATCATCAGTTTTTAGAACGTTTTAAAAGTTAGAGTTCTTCCTTTTGTATCCGTCTAATTTTTCGAAATTCCTATCCGGATATACATCGGATAAGTGGCTTTTTTCATATCCGTATCCATCCGTATCCGTCCCATTTTTTCAAATTCTGTATCCGGATATATCCGCGGATATCCGTGACCATGCCTGATTGCCGGCAGGCACCTCGGGAAACTTTTTGATTTTTAAGACGAATTTGGAAATCAAATTTCAGTTTTCGGTGTCGGCCGAAACCCGGGGGTCACAAAACCGGCCTAACCGAATTTAAACCACTTTTGCTCTACCTTCGTTAAAATCTTTTCTTATTTCAGGATGGTTGGGGCAAACGAAGGTCCGAGTGATGAGCCCACCGAGTGAATGGCCCGGAGGATTTTGTGGAAGAAATTTAAACAGAAAATCGATTAAACGACATAAAAATTGTTGCTTCTTTTGATGCCGTATGAATCTTTGATTTGAAGAGTCTTTATTTTTCATTTGATGTCTGGGTTTTTTGAATTTGTCAATTGAAAATTAATGAAAAAGGTTTTTGAGTATTTGAAAATTAAGAAATAATTTGGTGTCCTGAATTGTCCAATTAACGTTGGGACTCAATCGCTTTGCTCATATGGCGTCCGATCAAACAAATATTGTCGGATTCGTGATCACTGATCAGCACCATTAATTGCTCTTACCCTTGCCCAGGGTTGCCAGCAAAAAAATTACAAAATGATAAAAATGCCATCAATTTTTATTTTTTGCATGAAATGTGAGTTTTTTTAATCATTTTTCTCTCCATCAACAATTTTTCACAACAATTCGGGGTTGGAAATTGCTCCCATGGATTTTCGAAAGTTTGCCGATTTTGATTTTCAAAAATGCAATTTTTTTGCGAATTCTGCTTTAGTAGCGGTGGGGGGGGGGGGGTCGAAGCGGGAATCCCGCACTTTTCCCGCGGGAGTCCCGCTCCCGCCGGTCTCTACTCCAAATGCAAATGAAAGGGACGGCATTCCCGCTTCTGTTTTCCTAAATTTGTTTTTTGACTTTCCATTTTCGGACGAAAATTACAATTTGAGGGTGGATTATACTTTGGATTAGGGTAGGAGCCGGCCGGGGACGGGGAAAACCGGGGATCCCCGGCCATTCTCATCCCCGTCCCCATCCCCCGGTTTGCCATCCCCGAAAACGGGGATCCTCGGTGCTTATCCCCGGCCGGGGACGGGGATGAAAATGCACCCCTAAAGATGGCATCACATCAGGAATTTTAATAATTATATTGATTTCTGTTTGAATTTTGGTTGAAACGTGCTTTTTGACAAAAGATTTCAATTGTTATTATTTTGAATCCGCTCAAATGAATTGATGTCTTTTTGGTTTGTCTTCCCGCGAGTCTAATGTTGCGGTCTGGGTTCGGACCCGCTTGGGTGCGACCACTTTTTTAAATTTATTTTGGTTCTGTCGCGTGTAGTCCCCCACAAAAAGAATATTTTAGTAACTTTTTTTCAAATATTTTTTAATTAAAATGCCACCGTCGACCCTTCCTTCATCACACCTGTTATGGATGAGAAAGAGAGAGAGCGAATGATCGGCCTTTGATCAGTCAACCGACAACGCATTTCCCCCTCACCCTCTCTTCTCCCTTTTCCCTCTAACGTCCTGTCTCCAACCCTTCCCGTTATGTTTCGTGCCCCTCCCCCAAACAGTTGTTGTGGGCCAAATCCCTCCCCATTGTTCGTTTATAAGATGGATATTTGTGTGATCGGGGTTCAGTCGTTCAGTCAGTCAGTTCGTTCGACCCACATTTTGGCGGAGATTGAATAATAAAAGCATTTGCCGGATCGCCTTCGTCCTTTCTCCCCTCAAAACTTCAAACTAGGGGGTAAGCCCGGACTGCGAACCCTCCCATCCAGGGGCTTGCCCTTGGATGGGAGGGGGCCCAACAGTCCACGGGGACGGGCATATTAACACCCTTATGAATTTTTGCTTCAATTTTCTTAACAAAAATTGTCAATTTTTGTAAAAAGAATTTTTTCAAAAATGCACCCCTAAAAATGGATTTTGCCCATCCCCGGCCGGGGATCCCCGTTCTCCGGTTTGCTCATCCCCGAAACCGGGGATCCCCGGGTTGTCCGTCCCCGGTATCCCCGATCCCCGGTTTGACCGGAGATCCCCCCCCCCCGGCTCCTACCCTACTTTGGATTGCTTTCGAACTGATCAAACTTTATAAATAAGCCATTAATTATCAAAGAAATAAGTAGTACAAATTTAAAAAAACGAATCAATTTATAGGCTCCTAACTAGTGTTCGGTCGGTACGGGAAAGTACCGACGCTTTTTCGGGATTTTCGGTACTTTTTGTTCGGTACTTTACCGAAAAGTACCGACCGAACCTTTTCTAAAAGTACCGATACTCTTTGCTAACGGTACTTTTTCGGTACTTTACCGAATAGTACCGACCGAACCTTCTGGCCGATCACTACTCCTAACGTAGATATAAGAAAGTTAACAAATTTTGTAATATTTTAAAATATTTTATAGTCGGGATTTTTGAAAAAACCAGGACCGGGATTGACCGGGACCGTGAAAGCCGGGATCGGGAGACACCAGAAAATGCGACACTAAGAAAATGTTTTTAAAAATTGAAAAACTTTTTAAAACTTATTTTTTTATTAATTTTTAATAAATAATATTGTCCAAACTTCATGGCGCCCCCCGCGTTAGCAGAAAAAAAATTGTTGTTTGGGGACCGCGATTTGGCCCGGCGGGAGCAATTTTTGATGGAATTTGTTAAGAAAATTATCCAAAAATTACGAATGTAGCACAACAAAAGAGCTTCCTTCCCCTATGGTTTTGTGATTTCGTCCACCAAAAAAAAAAAATGAAAATTGTAATTGTAATTGTCATCTAAAATATTTGTTTTAAATTGGAAAAAGACCTGCCCCCATTCATTTTACTTTTGCGACAAGTACATAAAGATTGTTGACATTCAAAATTATTCCTCGCAACCGACAAACAAACAAATAAGTACATAATATCCAACTTTATATTTTGTTGGGTTTCAAAAGAGTGAAAAACATTTTCAATTCCAAATAATCCATTCTTCCCCGACACAACATTAAACAAACTTTCTACGAATCATTTCGATTCGACGCTTTGGTAGACGTTCCCTTCAAGTCGCACATCCATCACAAACATTTCTACGGATCATTACTGTTCATTATATTACTTGTTTTTTAAAATTAAGATAAGAGTCCGCACCGATCGAGATTTTCGATCGGTCTTTAAGTCCGGGCAGTCGACCTTTGGTCCCAATCGACCCAAGGCTGTCTCTGATTTCTGGTTTTTGATCATTCTTTAACAAATCCGTTGTTTTTTTGATGGTCTTTTGGGGTCAGGAATTCTCTGAGTTTGTTTTTAAAAAAGGCGATCCGAGCACATCCTCCCAACCCCCGCCCATTGTTTTTCCCGGGGATCATCCCCATCAAACTTTTGTTTTCTTTCTCATTCCCCCCCCCCCCCCCCCCCTACCTCCTCTGTTCAGAGTGGTTGGTTTCGCTGTACTCTCTAGTCGCTGCCCCCTTGCCGAGTTGTCCATTACCCCCCCCCCTGTCCATTCATTGATTTCACTTATGCGACAAGCGAGAAATCGGCAAATTTTTATTAAACAAGAACAGAAAATAAAATTTATTAAAACTTTAATTTAAAAAAAAATTAAGCATCATTTCAACTTATTTTAAATTATTTGATTTTTTTTGAATAATTGAAAATTTTCCAAATTAGGAGTAAAAATTGAAGAGAGGAAGGGAATAACCCCGGGTTTATTTATCCGGGGTTTAATAAACCCCAAAACGAGCAATTAGCATTTTGTTGGATTTCAAAAGAGTGGTTGCATGACTTTTAGAATTAATTGCTTTATCGAAACGCTAAAAATATTTCTAAAAATGTCGGACAACGAAAGCGAAACGGAACAGCAACAACAAATGGAGAAAATGTGAGTTTGTTTCCTAATTTGTCCCATCCGAGGGCAGTCTGTCTCCCGTTCCGAACATCCTCTCCCCTATTTTATTTTTTTGAAAAATGTGGGGCACATCCGATTAACCCAAATCAAAAACCCTAATTCTTAAATTTCAGTTTCATTTGTGCCGACATTTGGTACGGAGTCTTCGCTTTTCTTGACCCTTTTGAGCTCGGACTGAAAATGGCGCTGATCAGTGATCGATTGGACGTTTTGGTGGACGTCCATTTCAAGTCGAGGAAATGGTCGTTGGATTCGATGGAAATTCGTCGCGCGGATGACGGAAATGGCGCAGAAATGATCAACTTTTCCGGTGAAGTGCTGCCAATTCCTCAAGGACCGCTTCCAGGCAAAGTGATCGGATTCAAACACATTGAAATCAGGTCGTTTCACTCTTAAAATTTACAAAAAAATGTTTTTGGATTTTTAGTTACGTCGACCAAACCGTCATCGAATTCCTTCAACGGTTTCGCCGTCTTTTCGACTCTTCCGGCCCAAATGTTGAAATTTATATCGACGACGACCAAAGCCGCAGCTGGGAAATTATTTGGCAAAATGTTTGGCCTTTGGTCAATGACAACATTCGCGGCCTTTCTTTGGACTCCTCTCGATTGGACCGTTTGCGACAATTCTCTCCGTCGATTCTTCGCAATTGCGCAAATCTCCGATCGGTCGATTCCTTTGATCTTTTTCCGGCTGAAGACAACGCCGAGGCTTCTTCTTCCCAAGCCTTGGGAAATTGGTTGATCACTCCCCGCGGGGATGGTCTTCCGAAAATGCTTCGTTGTCCTTTTTATAGGGGAGGAATGAAAGGAATCAAAGGAGTAATTTTTGATTATTATAATCAATTTGAGTAATTATTTCCTGCGGTTTAGTCATTTCGCGATGCTTCTGAGCCGGTCAATTTTATCATTCGTCTGCGCGCGTTTGCTGGCATTAAACCATTTGAGCTGACGAACAATTGGACGGGGGAGCGATTGACATTTCGACACTTCAACAATGACAAATGGCTGTTGGTGCGTTGTCCAATTGGGCGAGAAGAGGACAAATGGACTAATTGGGAGAAGGAGGCAATTGAGTGGAAAATGGGCCGTCAATGGAATTTAATCGGCATTACCTTCCAAGACAGTGACATCGGCGACGGGTAAGGGAATGAATAATATCAAACTTTCCCATCACTTTTTATACTCCCCAAAATCTTAACAAATTTTATAGTTAAAAAATAAATTTAATACATATTATGTATAACCCTAGCTAAAATCTTTCTTATTTCAGGTTGGTTGAAGCAAACGAAGGTCCGAGTGAGCCTAAGAAGCCCAAGAAGTGAATGGACTGAGGGTATTTAAACAGTAATCGATTAAACGACACCAATAATTGTTGGATTCTTCTGTTGCCGTATGAATCTTTGATTTGAATAGTCTTTGTTTTTAATTTGATGTCAGTTTTTTGGATTTTTTCGAATTTGTCAATAGAAAATACGCTGCGCCACGAAACACCTTGTATACCCCTAACAAAAACTTTGGAAAATATGGAACGGTCCAGATTCAAAATCGAACGAAATATATATCAATTGACTCCTCTCGGTTTGCAATGTAAGAATCTTTGTTAAGAGATTTTCAACCATGTATGAATCAAGGAGCACTATTTTCGGGAATTCTCATTTTTCACTTAAAAATGAGTATTTTTCACAAAGTTCTAAAATATGGCAAAATTATAGCAAGAGTGGAAATACGGCAAATTTCTGGCATTTGCGATAAAAAGGAGGCATTCTGAGCTCCCTATCAGGGATGCGATGGCCAAAACCCAAAAACGTGGAAAACGAGTTCAAAAACGTGGAAAAAACGTGGAAATTTTTTTCAAAAACGTGGAAAAAACGTGGAAAATTTTTTAAAGTCTTTAATTTATTATAAAATTGCTCGAACAATCATTAAATAACATATTTATCACCCCTTTTCACCATTTTGAGCAAATTTGGTGAGATAGGAAGTAATTATGGGCTTGGGGGCAAGTCAAATTAGAGTTGAACTTGATAGAACAAAGTGCATCAATAGAGGCGTTCCCATAAAAAGTTGATTTTTAGGGGGTGAGTTTTACCCTTTATATTGCATATTGTTAAGGAATGAATTTTCAAAAATGCAACTTTTTTTTGTGAATTCTTCTTTTTTTGGGGGCGCGGGTGGGGTCAGCGGTGCCGATTAGGGTTCGGATAATTGGTCTGGGGCCGGGCGGGCTTTTTTCCGGGCACCCCAAAAAGGGCCGGGCGGGCTTTTCCGGGCGAATATTTTTTGGATTTTCCTCCGGGCGGGCTTAGCCGGGCGAATATTTTTCGGTTTTTTGTCCGGGCGGGCTTTTCCGGGCGAATATTTTTCGGTTTTTTGTCCGGGCGGGCTTTTCCGGGCGAATATTTTTCGGTTTTTCGTCCGGGCGGGCTTTGCCGGGCGAATACCGGGCTTTAGCCCGGATTTTGAAAAAAATCCGAATACCGGGCGAATATTTAAAAAAAATTTTGAAACAGCTTAAAAGTTAGAGATTGATCATTCCTGGCCATGTACGGTATAGACATATAAAATTTCTTTGTTTATATTCTTTGTGAGATCAAAAAAATAAAATTTTTACTTTTGGAGGGGGGGGGGGGGGGGGGGGGGGGGTGGGTCGGCGGTGCCGATAGGCGCCGCCGAGAAAATTTTTGAATTTTTAGACTCAATTTGTTAACGATTTGGAACCAAAATTTTAAAAATACGAAATTTTTTTGAAGACTTAACAAGCTTCTTAAGAAATTGGTCCAATCTTACAAAACAGGGTCCACCCTCAACATTTGACAAAGTTATGATTTTTTTAAATAGTCGGTGATGTCGTCCAATCAAAAAATGATAATTCCAAAAAGTTGAAATGCCATGTGAATTTATGGGTCCTAAATCCAATACATAATCGAAATCCTGGATCGATTACCCGGACAGGATTCCGGATCAGGATCCTGGTTCGAAAAGTCGGGATCAGGATCAGGATTTGCAAATTACCAGGATCAGGATTTACTAGGATCGAAATCCTGGTTTTTCAGGATATCCTGATCCTGGTGTTTCGACGAAAATACCATTTCGGATCAGGATTCCTGGAAAATCCTGGCAGGACTCCTGTCCTGTCCGGGCTCTAGGTTTTACGCATAAAATGACTTGATTTTGTTAGTTTTAGCCCATTTTTTAGGCAATATTTTAGCACTTTTTGGGAGAAATTACATAAAAATATTCGGAAAATATTCGGTTTTTTAGGGCCGGGCGGGCTTTTTTCCGGGCTTTCTAAAAGGCGCCGGGCGGGATTTCCGGGCGGGCTTTTTTTTGGGTTTTCCTCCGGGCGGGCTTTGCCGGGCGAATATTTTTTGGGTTTTCGTCCGGGCGGGCTTTGCCGGGCGAATACCGGGCTTTAGCCCGGATCGAATATTTCCTAGTCGGGCGCCCGCCCGGCCCGGCGCCCGCCCGTTGCCCGCCCGACCCGGGCGCCCGTCCGAACCCTAGTGCCGATAGGCGCCGCGGAGAAAATTTTGAATTTTTTACTTAATTTGTTAAGAGATTTGCAAGAAAAATTTGAAAAATGCGGCACTTTTTTTTTTGAAGCTTTTTAGAATGGGAGAGGTCCCGGCGGTGCCGACAGGCGCCGCCGGAAAAATTTTGAGATTTTTTTGATGTAATTTGTTAAGAAAATTGGTCAAAATTTTTAGCCAAGTTTGCGACGACGTTTGCCGAACAATCTTCGGATTCATTGTGCCGACCTCGGGCTTAAATTGGCGTTGGTCTGTTACCGATTCGATGTGTTGGTGGACTCGCACTTGAAGTCGAGACGATGGACACTCGGGAGTTTGGAAATTCGACGAAAAGGTAAATGGCACCGGCGCGGAATTGGTCAAATGGGAGAAAGACGGCACCGCCACAAAATTGCCACTTACGCAAGGACCGCCACCGGACGGCGGCATAATAACGGGCTTCAAACGATTATCGATTCGGTAGTTTTTAAAAATAGATAAATGATTTAAATTGTTTCAAAATATTTCATTTTTTAATCATTTAAAAATCCAAAAATCGGTTTTTGGCTTGGTTGTCAATAACTTTGAAAATTACTTAATTAAGAGTAAACGAATTTACAGTTACATCGACGACATTGTCTTCGAGTTTCTTCGTCGTTTTCGGCGTCTTTTCGAAGTTGGCATCACTTTGAGACTCCATGTTAGGGGAAAACAAAGCTGGAATGCCATGGCCAACGCGACTTGGCCTCTGTTGAATGACGACTTCCGCTCTTCCCGCTATTTCAATACCAAACTCATGGCCCAGCTGCGTTGTCAAATCTCCACAACTGTGCTCTGCGACTGCATCAATCTCCGATCAATTTACCTTATCGATCGGCTCTTTCCCGAATGTCCGGCCGACGATCGCGATGGAACAACTGTTGGACAAGCGCTGTGTAAATGGCACACTCCGCTCGAGAATGGCCAACCGAAGCTGTTTCGGACTCAATGGTGGGACACATTGACAATGCAGCCGTTGTTGAACCAACTGGAAAATGTAATTTGTAATTTTATTTCATTAAACATGATACTTTTGTAAAAGTTGAACCATTAAATTTAAAGTTGGAACCTCGATATTCGGGGGAAGGGGAAGTCGGGGACGGGGTTTATCGGGGTTGGTGAACAAGCAAGTCGGGTCGGGGAATGACCTAAAATTGTCGGGGTTTGTGCTCGAGGTGTCAACCCTTCATATTGATTAGTAGTATTTTTGTGTTTTTTCAGAAATTTAAAACGGACTCCACTACTCCCCTCAACTATTTCATCATTTTCCCGGGTGTTGGAGTTCGATTTAACTACGAACCGGACTTGGTCAACAAAAATGGAGAGCGGCTGACGAAATTCCGACGCAGAAGCCTTGACTGGCACATGCGATGCCCGATTGCGCGAGATGAGGAGCAATGGGCAAAATGGGAGCGAGAAGCAGCGGAGGAGGCGAACGCTGGACATTCCGAGCATTTTGTCAACATGGATTTTGCCGATAAGGACGTTGGGGGTGAGTAATGGGGCAGAACAATTTGACCTCTGCTGATCACCGGATCAGCAATTTGACCGAATTTGGGAAACATAAGAATTTTTAAACACGAAAATATATTTGTTTTTTCAACAATTCGCATTAAAAAACTTTCTGAAGACCCAAATTAAACCGATTTAAACAAAACCGGCATTAGCCAGAGGAAAGAGAGTTTCCAAGCGCCCTAAAATTGGAAGAATTTCTGCGAACACAAAAATATGAATTTCAAAATTTGCTTTTCCAATTAAAATGAGTTAAAAATTATTTTTGTTTTCTACAAAAATTTGTTTTTTTATTTATATTAAATAAATTTTATTTTTAATAATTTTGATGTGCTTGTAATGTGCCCCCATACCCAATGCTTATTTTTGCTCATATACCAAAAATCGTCGTCAAGGAAACATTTTTCTTAAGAATTATCCAAAAAATTGCTCAGATAGGGATTTATTACTGAAAAACGGCGAAATATTGATTTTTTCTCAAAAATACCAAAATATAAAAAGTAGAGCGAGGACGATCGAGTTTCTCGATCGAAATCTCGGTGTTTTTCGATCGAAATCTCGATCGGTCCTCAAGTCCTTGCTCTACTAAAAAGTCGCTCTAATCCAAAAATTTTTTGAAAAATTTGGAAATGTATCTCATCAGCAATTTTAACTAGAGTAGGACGGGACCGGGACTAGTACTGAAATGGTCAATTTTCCCCATTTTGGTAGTTTTTCAAAATTCGTTTAAAATCCCCTTATAATTAGGGATAGGATTTATATGTGCTAAAAAACCCAAAATATGTATGTTTTTATGTGCTATAAAATGCCAAAATATGTGCTAAAAATCCTAAAAAGCCAAAATATGTGCTTAATATATGCCAAAAATGGCCAAAATCTAGTCAGTTTATGCATAAAAATCTTCAAAATTCATCTATCTTTATTAATTTTGCTCCTACAGTTGTAAATATAATATTTTTCTTATGTTTTGGAAAATTTTATAAAAAATATCAAAAGTAAAAAATTTTAGGGAAAATGTCGATCTTAGAAGGTGGATTTTTTGTCCAAGATAAAGTCATTTTTTAGGGGTGCATTTTTGAAAATTTTTAAAAAGTCGATCCTTAGGGGTGTATTTTTCGTTTTTATTGCATTTTTGTTAAGGAATTTTTGAAAAAATGGCGAAATATGTGTAAAACTCTGAAAAAGCTTAAAATATGTCAGTAAATATGTGCTAAAAAATACCCCCAAAATATGTTTTATATGTGCTAAAAAGTCGCCCTAATTCAAAAGTTTTTCAAAACAAATACAATTTTTGGGCTTCTCTCATGGTAAGGAATCCACGAAAAAAATATGCTATAACATAAAAATCCTATCCCTACTTATAATGGTCCCGGTTTTTTACCAAGCATTTTTTTTTCTTGTTTTTGTCCAGCAGTCCCGGTTTTTTTTGACCGGGACCAAATTTAGTCCCGGTCCCGGTTTTTCCAAAAGTCCCGGTCCCGTCCTACCCTAATTTTAACCAGTGTTGAATAAATTTGAAGAATTTTGGGGAAATTTTATATTGAATTTGGAAAAATTTATGTGCATATTTTTTCATTTTATGTGCATATAATTTTATACACCCTAGTGATAACACATTGACCTTTTGCCCCAATCGATTACTTTCCATGTTTTGTTGTCCACTCCCCCCCCCCCCCCATCCATTCATTGATTGAGTTCATTTCTGTGACAAATATATTTCTTGGGTGTCCGGACATTTCGCCCATTGGACATCTCGCCCAGTAGTGAAAAAACGGACGTTTCGCCCATTGAGAGGGAAAAAGACGTTTCGCCCACATTTAATTAAAAGGGCGAAATGTCCATGGGCGAAATGTCCAATGGGCAAAATGTCCGATAGGCTATTTCTTGACATTCAAATTATTCCCTTGCCATGATCCCAAAAGCATTCTAATTTCAAATACCGTGTATACTGTTTTAATTAGTGTTCGGCAAATGGGGTTTTTCGGTATTCGGTAACGGTAAATCGGTAAATTACCGTTACCGAAAAATACCGAAATTTCAACAATTTTCTCGGTCGGTAATCGGTAACGGTAAATCGGTAAATTACCGTTACCGAAAAAAACCGAAATTTCAACAATTTTCTCGGTCGGTAATCGGTAACGGTAAATCGGTAAATTACCGATACCGAAAAATACCGGTCAAAAAAATTCGGTATACCGGCCGGTATTCGGTATTTTTTCTTCAATTAAAATGAGCAAAACAATTTATTCAATACTTATAATTGATAATGGGTAAAGTTTTGTTTAGAAAAATAAGCATTTCAGCTGTTGCTGGGTTTAATGAATTGCGGCGGTAATTAAAAACATCTCTTGCTACAGAAAAAATCCTTTCACTCTCAACAGAAGTTGCCTGAGCCGAAAGGTAACGGCGAACAATTGGGGACAAAACAGGGAACATTTTTTCATTCTCTTTCCAATAATTAAAAGGATCACTATCCAGCGGCTCCAAATCAGCTTTCCTGTACAAATTCAATTCAAATTCAATGTCCTCAGCCGGTTGACTCGTGCCCTTTGTTGGCGTTTTTCGAGCAACAAATTTATTCGCTCGGGACGCAAAGAAATCACCGCACTTCTTTTTTGGAGATGGTGGCCTTTCTAATAAATAAGTTAATAGAAAAAAAATCGAACAAATGAGAAAAAGCATTTTTTAATTTAAGATAGTAAGTACCCTCGTCAATATTAGCTACATCAATTAGAGTTTCTCCGCTATTGGTTGGCAGCAGAATGTCCGATTTGATCCATGAATGAATTTTAGAGACAAATTCCAAACGGTTTGGCACAAATTGGTCCTTGAATCTAGGGTCAAGATAGTGGGCTACGGCATAAATCCTATTATAAACGAATTAAATTTCGAGTTTTTGTTGGCTAACCTTTTGCTTTCCAAGTTTGAAAATCGTTCACGGATTTCGCTGATCAGTTTTCTTTGCTCTTCTTCAATGATCGGATAATTCTTTTCAGTTAACTCCCCAAGCAAAATGTTAGCAATTGCGATTTGAACGGCAATTGACGAATCGCGCTCACAAAGCTGAAATATCCTTTTAGATGAGTTAAAAATCCCATTTGAAACCTTCCGAGACGCCTCTTCAACTGGACGTAATAGAGAGCACAACTCTGCTAAAATCGGCCACTCCTCATCATCCAAAATGCAAAAATTGGGCTTATACTTAAACACATATAACTCCAAAGCTCTCCGTTGCTCAATGAGCCGTTCACCCATAAGGTAGCTCGAGTTCCAACGGGTTGGAACATCCTACAACAACAGACATAAAAAGTCAGAAAAATTACGTCTGTTTTGGAACAATAACAAAATTTAAAAATCCTATAAACCTGAACAAGTGCGTGCTTTGGAGTGCCTTCTTGTGTTTGTGCATCATCCAACCGTTCCTTTGCCAAATTAGAATGGTTAAAATGCGAAATCGTTCGGCGACATTTTTCCAAAATTGACTTCATCCGCGGTAATTTCAGTGTTTTGTCAACGCAAAGGTTTAATTGATGAGCGCCGCAATCTGCATGTTCAAAATTTCCCTCAAATGCCTAGAATTTTTGGTTTATAATTATTTGCAAAGCTGCATGACTTTTTTCATTGCAGCCGCCCCATCCCTGAGGAAAACATGCACTTTGTCGGGATTGATTTTCCATGCTTGAAGCATTGAATTGGCCTTTGCTGTTATGTTAATGTTGTCGTGCGCGCCCGGGAAGTGCATGCAAGACAAAACAAAATTCACTCTGCTCCAACAATTCGAAATACCGTGAGCTGTGAGGCTATAAATAAAATATAAAAAGCAATTCACAAAAAGTGTAAAAGTGTATGCATACGAAATGTAAGAGTCGCTCGGTCCGCTCCAAATGTCGGTGGTAAAAGAGAGATGTGTACATTTGTTTAATTCCTCCTGAACTTACCGCGGTAATACCGTACCGTGCCGAACACTAGTTTTAATTACCCACCCTCTGAGTAGGTGAACTCACAAAACCCATCCATTTTCACCTGTAATAATTGCCCCCTCTCTAATAATGTCGCCCTTTCTGAGGAGGTTGAAAAATATTACCCATGTGTAATTAAACAGGGTGAAATCATTCTTCCCCGACACTTTTCTTTCTGATTTCACGAGCAAAAATTGCCATTTAAATTTAAAATCATATGATTTTTTAGAATCAATTGCTTTTATCGGAACACTAAAATATTCTAAAAATGTCGGACAACGAAAGCGAAGAAGAGCAGCAACAGCAAATGGAGGGAATGTGAGTAAAAGTTTTCTCATAAAAATTGATGTTTCTTTCTGGACCAGAGATCCTTTTTGATAAATTTTGCATTTTAATATTTGGTGCGCAACTGCAAATTGTGAAATTGTTATGTTTTAATAAAATTGAATTTTACCTTAAAATGGAAATTTTTTGGTGCCTATTTCGCTTATTTTTGTACTGTACTTGAATCAAACCAAAAGCCAAAATTCCCAAATTTTAGTTTCATTTGTGCCGACATTTGGTACGAAGTCTTCGCTTTTCTTGACCCATTTGAGCTCGGACTGAAATTGGCGTTGATCAGTGATCGATTGGACGTTTTGGTGGACGTCCATTTCAAGTCGAGGGAATGGTCGTTGGGTTCGCTGAGAATTTGTCGCGCAATCGGAGGGAATGGTGCACAAATTGTCAACGAACGCTCTGGTGAACGGCTTCCAATTCCTCAAGAACCGATTCCAAAGAATGTGATCGGATTCGAACAAATTTGGATAAGGTCATTTCCATCTTAAAAATTTACAACTTTAAAATGTTTTTGAACTTTCAGTTACATCGACCAAACCGTCATCGAATTTCTTAAACGCATTCGCCGTTTTTTCGACTTTTCCGGGACTAATGTTTATATTCAATCTTCAGACGACCAATTCCGAAGCTGGGACATTATTCGGCAAAATATTTGGCCTTTGGTCAATGACAACATTTGCTGCTTACTTCGTTTGAACTCCCCGAGATTGGACTGTTTGCGACAAATCTCTCCGACAATTCTTCGCAATTGCGCAAATCTCCGATCGATCCATTCCATTGGACCTTTCCCCGTGTTTCCGGGCGACGACAACGCCGGCGCTTCTTCTGACCAAGCTTTGGCCAAATGGTTGCTCACTCCCCGCGGGGATTGCCTGCCGAAGATTCTTTATTGTTGGCTTTATTCGGCAGAAATTGAAGGAGTCAAAGGGGTAATTTTTGATTATTATAATCAATTTGTGCATATAATTATTCCCTTTGTTTTAGTCATTTGTCAATGCTTCTGAGTCGGCCAATTTCATCATCACTTGGAATGATGGGGACAATGGCTTTGTGCCATTTGAGCTGAAGAACACTTTAACGGGGGAGCGTTTGACGTTGCGACAAATGGACAAAAACAATTGGCTGTTGGTGCGTTGTCCGATTGGGCGAGAAGAGGACAAATGGGCTAATTGGGAAAAGGAGGCAATTGAGTGGGATTGGTTCAGTCATTGGAATCGCATCAACATAACCTTCGAAGACGAGGACATCGGCGACGGGTAAGTGAATGAAATTGTCTCAATCTTTCCCATCTCACCCAGGGAGCTCGATTTGCCCTTTTTTAGTGGCAAATGTCACTATTTTGGAAATTTGCCACATTTCCAGACTTGCCACTATTTTGCCACCCTTTTGAACTTTGTGAAAAAAATTTTATTTTTTAAGGGAAAAATGAGAATTCCCAAAAAAAAGTGTTCTTTGAGGATAAAATATAGTGAACGCGCCCTTTCAAAACGGCATTAATTATATACCAAATCGCTTTGTCTCGACGAGCTAAGCTCGGAAAAATAGGTCAAAAGTTTAGGAAAGATGTTTGAACCGGTTTTTGAACCACTTAAACATGTCCAAAATGGGTAGTTCTGGCCTAAATTCTGTGTCTTCCCGTGCACCAATCTGCACAAATTTGGTTAGCCCGGATTTCTGAAAAAATCCGAATATCGGGCGAATATTTGAAAAATTTTTTGAAACAGCATGAAAGGTACAAAATTTTTTTGCGCTAGTCTATTTCGAGATTTTTCGCTGCCAGAAAAATGCCATTATTTTGGAGCCGCTTTCCATATTTTGTCCCAGATGAGTTGAGCTCCCTGATCCCATCGTTAAAATTGGGTAGGGTCCAGCTGGGAACATTTTTTGGTCCCAAAATCTTTTTGGCGTTGTACTTTTTTCGAAAAAATTTGTTGGGAGGGAGCCTTGGTTTAA
Source organism: Globodera pallida (assembly GCA_020449905.1). Taxonomy (NCBI): domain Eukaryota; kingdom Metazoa; phylum Nematoda; class Chromadorea; order Rhabditida; family Heteroderidae; genus Globodera; species Globodera pallida. The sequence continues at coordinate 377,195 of JAIXHY010000055.1, forward strand.
CAACAATCACATTTATGCCGTAATAACTGTCATCAGATTTTAGAACGTTTTAAAAGTTCGTTCTTATTGCCGGCAGGCACCCTGGGAAACTTTTAGATTTGTTAAGAAAATTGGTCTTACGAATTTGGAAATCAAATTTTAGTTTTCGGTGTCGGCCGAAAACCGGGGGTCACAAAACCGGCCTAACCGAATTTAAACCGCTTTTGCTCTACCTTCGTTAAAATCTTCACTTATTTCAGGATGGTTGAGGCAAACGACGGTCCGAATGAGCCCACTGAGTGATTTGACGGAAGGAAATTTTGTGGAAGAAATTTAAACAGAAAATCGATTAAACGACCAATAATTGTTGGCTTCTTTTGTTGCCGTATGATATGAATGTTTGAAAAGCCTTTGTTTTTCATTTGTAGAGCCGAGATTTATATTGACTAAAAAACGCTAAATATTGACCAAAAAAACCCAAAATATTGACCAAAAACCCCAAAAAGTGCCAAAATATTGATTAAAAATGTGCAAAAACAAATCAAATCCAGTCAAATTTTGCGTAAAAATTCAAAATTCGTCATTTTTTATTAATTTTTCTCTCAATAAAAATGTACTATTTTTCATTTGTTTTTGAAAACTTTATAAAAAATATAAATAAAAAAATTTTAAGAAAAATGTCGATCTTTGGGGGTAGATTTTTGGTCAGAGAAAAAAGTCATTTTTTTAGGGGTGCATCCACATTTCAATTTTTCCTATTTAAATTAGACATTTCGTCCACCCGTCCCTTTTTGTTGTTCCGTTCGCTGCCCTACGAAATGTCGAAGCCACGAAATGTCGAAGCCACGAAACGTCGAAGCCACGAAATGTCGAAGCCACGAAACGTCGAAGCCACGAAATGTCGAAGCCACGAAACGTCGAAGCCACGAAATGTCGACTCAGCCAAAAACGACGAAATGTCGAATTTCAAAAATTTGCATAGGTAACACTACGTTTTGCCAACTGTACATTTCGCCAACCCAGCAAAAATGGTACGTTTTGCCAACGCAGCCAAAATATTACGTTTTGCCAATGGTACGTTTTGCCAACTGTTCATTTTGCCAACTTTACGTTTTGGATGATTTTGAGCATGTTTTTGAATGTTTTGAGGCCAGAAGATTCCAAAAAAAAATTTAAATCAAAAAACCTTCGAATTCGGGTCCGGGGTTCGAAATTGATCGAAATTTAAGGTTTTGAATGAGTTGGCGAAATGAACATTTTGCTGGGTTGGCAAAACGTAATATTTTTGCTGAGTTGGCAAAACGTACCATTTTCGGACACGGACGTTTCAGTGCCGCCGTTTCAGTGCCGCCGTTTCAGTGCCGCCATTTCAGTGCCGCCATTTCAGTGCGGCGCCGTTTCAGTGCCGCCCGTTTCAGTGCCGCCATATCAGTGCCAGTTACAAATGCGACTTTAAATTTTTGCTTTTTTCTTTGTCTATAGGTACTTTTTTGTTATACGACCCATCCCCAAATCTGGTGAAAACATCATATATGGGTTTCCAAGGGCGCTGATCACGAATCTGACAATATTTTTAAGATGTAACAACATCTAAGATTTTGAAAATCTATTGATTTTTTAAATAAGGAAAAAACAACTAAGTAACTCCTAAGCCGGATTGGCTAGGCCTAAGCCTAACAAACCCCAAGCCAGGGTAGCTTAGGCCTAAGCCTAACAAACCCCAAGCCAGGGTAGCTTAGGCCTAAGCCTAACAAACTTTTGACCAAAAAAGGTCCGCCTATGATTTTAAAATTTGAACTGGTTCAAAAACCGGTTTAAAGGTCGAGCCCGCTGAAATTTTTGCTTGTTCCATCGTTTTCAGCACCTAAGAAAACCTATAAAACCGGTTTTGGGTGATTAATGGTAAAAAAAATAATAAAAACATTGATTTTCAAAATCTTAGATGTTGTCAGATCTTAAATGACCCCTACTCCCTTTTCCTTCCTGAGAATAAAATTGTTACAAAATAGGAAAACCTTTCAATTTTGTAGTTTTTTAAATGTTGGCACTGAAATGTCGCATTTGTAACTGGCACTGATATGGCGGCACTGAAACGGGCGGCACTGAAACGGCGCCGCACTGAAATGGCGGCACTGAAATGGCAGCACTGAAACGGCGGCACTGAAACGGCGGCACTGAAACGTACCGCACCGTACCATTTTTGCTGGGTTGGCAAAAAGTATAGTTGGCAAAACGTACCGTTGGCAAAACGTTCGTTGGCAAAACGTACTGACACCATTTGCATATTTTAATAGAAAAAATAACTTACATATTTTACTACTGCAAGCATGAAATGGTATTCCTTGATAGTCTTAACTACATAGGGTTGTCTTTTAGCCGAAAAATGATTCGTAAGCAAGTTGAATTTCTACAAAAAAGCCGAAAGCTCAAATATTTGACAAAAAGCAACAACAAATTGGACGACGATGATACTGGTCAGGTTGACAACGAGGAAGTTCAACCGGTCATGATCCCAGCCCAAGACAACGACGAGGAAGAACGTCCCGTTTTGCGGTTCGAGCCCGGAAAAATTGGCACATTGCTGGACGTGTGCGTTACGCGGCTGCCTAGCTAATGTCACAATTTTGATGATACATTTTTTGAGAGAAGATCGAGCCAACAACGCCGTCCAAAAGTTGTTTACTCATTATAATCCAATCATTTTATTCCTTTTCTAGTTTTTTCGGACTTCGATAAGGCGGAACTCCTTGCCGTCCGCGCGATATATCCAGGTGTAAGGACGTACATTTGACTGACAGCAATGATCCGGTGCGTTTGAGTGCGATCCACGCCGTTCAGTTGACACCGCGTCAGGTAATTTGTCTTGCTATTTACTTAAAATATTTTTCTCTAAAACAGACAAGGACTCGTCAGCGCGTTCAGAGCACTGTTACGCCCAAAGTCTCGCTCAATTTGGATTGGACATGTAAGTCCATCAGTTGCTTTATGGCCCGCCACTACAGCAAGCCGGAAAACTTCTTTAGAGACGCATCATCATACACAATTCACCAGGGTTTTTTTTTACAAATCTTATTGCGGTGGTAATGCTGTGCATCCTCTCGGAAGTCTCCTACGAGTTCGACGCGGACATTATCGACATGCTGTCTCATCTTGGACTCCAAATTGATGGCTACGCAGGACAAATGAAATTGAAAGAAAATATGAATTTTAATAAAATTAATTTTTTTTAAACTTGCTTTGAAAAAATTTCTTTCTAACAAAATAGATTACTGCTCATCCCCGGCGCCCCACCCCAATCGATTACCTTCCATTTGGCATTTGCGTTGTCCCCCCATTCAATATCATTCTTCCCCGACACATCACAAATATTTGCAACGGGTCATTTTGTCGAGCCTTTGAAATACATTTGTTTCTGATTTCTTGGACATATGTAAATTACCATTTAAATCTAAAATTGCTTGATTTTTAGAATCAATTGTTTTTATCGGAACACTAAAATATTCTAAAAATGTCGGACAACGAAAGCGAAGAAGAGCAGCAACAGCAAATGGAGGGAATGTGAGTAAAAGTTTTCTCATAAAAATTGATGTTTCTTTCTGGACCAGAGATCCTTTTTGATAAATTTTGCATTTTAATATTTGGTGCGCAACTGCAAATTGTGAAATTGTTATGTTTTAATAAAATTGAATTTTACCTTAAAATGGAAATTTTTTGGTGCCTATTTCGCTTATTTTTGTACTGTACTTGAATCAAACCAAAAGCCAAAATTCCCAAATTTTAGTTTCATTTGTGCCGACATTTGGTACGAAGTCTTCGCTTTTCTTGACCCATTTGAGCTCGGACTGAAATTGGCGTTGATCAGTGATCGATTGGACGTTTTGGTGGACGTCCATTTCAAGTCGAGGGAATGGTCGTTGGGTTCGCTGAGAATTTGTCGCGCAATCGGAGGGAATGGTGCACAAATTGTCAACGAACGCTCTGGTGAACGGCTTCCAATTCCTCAAGAACCGATTCCAAAGAATGTGATCGGATTCGAACAAATTTGGATAAGGTCATTTCCATCTTAAAAATTTACAACTTTAAAATGTTTTTGAACTTTCAGTTACATCGACCAAACCGTCATCGAATTTCTTAAACGCATTCGCCGTTTTTTCGACTTTTCCGGGACTAATGTTTATATTCAATCTTCAGACGACCAATTCCGAAGCTGGGACATTATTCGGCAAAATATTTGGCCTTTGGTCAATGACAACATTTGCTGCTTACTTCGTTTGAACTCCCCGAGATTGGACTGTTTGCGACAAATCTCTCCGACAATTCTTCGCAATTGCGCAAATCTCCGATCGATCCATTCCATTGGACCTTTCCCCGTGTTTCCGGGCGACGACAACGCCGGCGCTTCTTCTGACCAAGCTTTGGCCAAATGGTTGCTCACTCCCCGCGGGGATTGCCTGCCGAAGATTCTTTATTGTTGGCTTTATTCGGCAGAAATTGAAGGAGTCAAAGGGGTAATTTTTGATTATTATAATCAATTTGTGCATATAATTATTCCCTTTGTTTTAGTCATTTGTCAACGCTTCTGAGTCGGTCAATTTTATCATCCGTTTGCGTTCTTTTGCTGGCATTGTGCCATTTGAGCTGAAGAACAATTTAACGCGGGAGCGTTTGACGTTGCGACAAATGGACAAAGACAATTGGCTGTTGGTGCGTTGTCCAATTGGGCGAGAAGAGGACAAATGGGCTAATTGGGAAAAGGAGGCAATTGAGTGGAATTGGTACCGTCAATGGAATCGCATCGACATAAACTTTAAAGACAGGAAAATCGGCGACGGGTAAGTGAATGAAATTGTCTCAATCTTTTCCATCTCACCCAAGGAGCTCGATTTGCCCTTTTTTAGTGGCAAATGTCACTATTTTGGAAATTTGCCACATTTCCAGACTTGCCACTATTTTGCCACCCTTTTGAACTTTGTGAAAAAATTTTTATTTAAGGGAAAAATGAGAATTCCCGGAAAAAGTGCTCTTTGATTTTTACAATTTGAGGTTTTTGGTTGCAAAACTTTTAACAAATTGAGTCAAAAATTCAGTACTTTTTTCGAAAAAATTTGTTGGGAGCCTTGCTGATTTATACAACAATTCACATTTATGCCAAAATAAATGTCATCAGATTTTAGAACGTTTTAAAAGTTCGTTCTTATTTGCCGGCAGGCACCCCGGGAAACTTTTAGATTTTTTAAGAAAATTGGTCTTACGAATTTGGAAATCAAATTTTAGTTTTCGGTTAACCGGGTGTCGGCCGAAAACCGGGGGTCACAAAACCGGCCTAACAGAATTTAAACCGCTTTTGCTCTACCTTCGTTAAAATCTTTTCTTATTTCAGTATGGTTGAAGCAATCGAAGGTCCGAGTGAGGAGCCCATCGAGTGAATGGACGGAGGGAATTTTGTGGATGGAATTTAAACGGAAAATCGAGTCGATTAAATGGCACAATAATTGTTGGCTTCTTCCGTTGCGGTATGAATGTTTGATGAAGAGCCTTTGTTTTTAATTTGATGTCTTTGTTGTTTTTGAATTTGTCAATAGAAAATAAAATTGAGGGCGCGCTAACATAATGTCGAAGCCACGAAATGTCGAAGCCACGAAATGTCGACTCAGCCAAAAACGACGAAATGTCGAATAAAAAAATTTTGTCTTTCAAAGTCGATAAAAAGATCTTTTTTGAGAAAAAACAAATTGATTAGCTCTTGCTTGATCAAAGGTTAAACATATTGAGAGCTTCTGAAGATGATCTGGCCTGCTGGAGTGTAAGTCGTTTTTCCTCTAGTCTCATACGCTTCCCCCATTAAAAGAATTTTTTTTTAATTTTAATTTTTTTATAATTAAATACACGCAACAATTAATTTTTGATGCGGATTTTTGTGAGAAATTTTCCGAAATTCCGAAGCAAAATGTTTAATTTTGCAAAAATTTTGACGAAATTTCTTCACAAAGATTCCGTTTTTGTAAAAAATTTTCCCGCCGGCGCCTGTCACCACCGTCGGGCTCCTCTTCCCATAATTTCAGGTGATCTTCGGAAAAGTTTGTCTCCAGGAAATCTTGCCCATTTGTCTCTTCCCCATAATTTGAATATGTCTGGAGTTTCTATTGCGTAAACTTGACTTGAGTTAGGAGTTTTATTTTTAAAAATTGGAATATCCAAAATTTTATCAAATTTTTAAAATTCCAGATTGCGGAAATTGCGGCTTTTTAGGTCTTGCGGATTTTTTTGCGAGATGGTGTATGTATTGCGGATTTTTATTGTGAAATATGTGAATATTTCAACAATTTTTTTATTAAATTAATTTTAATAAAATTAATTTTTTTAAACTCACTATATTCCGTTTTAACAAAATAGCTTGCCGCCATCCCTGGCGCCGCCCCAATCAATTACTTTTTGATTACTTTTTCATTTAGATTGTCCCCCCCCCCCAATTTCATTCACAATTCCACATAATCATTCTTCCCCGACAACATCACAAACATTTGCTACGGATCATTTTGCTGGGCCTCTGGAATACATTTTTTCATAATTTTTTGAGCATAAATAAATTAGAAAAAAGTCTAGAACACTACCATCAAAAATAGTCAAAATCTGCTTTAAATTCCTAATTTTTATTTTATATTGACGAATTCGTAATCAATGCATCAAATAACATATTTTCAGACAATTTTTAGTTGCATGAGTATACCTAATGACGATAAAAGTGGTAGGTCCGAAAAATATTTTTCACAAGTTCTGACCAAAGGGTCCCCCCCCCCATGGTTTTGCCAACTTTGAGAAGCTGTATCTCACAAATCAGCTCATAGTTTTTGCCGCAGCCTAAAAATGATACCATGCGATTTCTCTCGTCGAGAGGAGTCGAATGAGCCAAACCCTCAGATGGTAGTATTCTAGACTTTTACCAATAAAAATATTCATTTAAATCTAAAATCGTATGATTTTTAGAATTAATTACATTTATCGAAAGGCTAAAATTAATTTCTAAAAATGTCGGACAACGAAAGCGAAGAGGAGCAGCAACAACAAATGGAGGGAATGTGAGTTTTGTTTGCTTTCGGATGAGAATTTTGTGCCGCTCGCCATTTTAAGCAAAGTTACAGTTCAGCAAAAGGTGGCCAAAAACCATAGGGTCCGGTCCCTTTTTTGGGCAAAAATTTTGAAAATCAATTTAAAAATAGTCTAAAATATTATAATGAAACATACTTTATTATGTATGAATCAAATCATGAGCCATTCCTAATTCCAACTTTCAGTTTCATTTGTGCCGACATTTGGTACGGAGTCTTCTCTTTCCTTGACCCTCTTGCGCTCGGACTGAAAATGGCGTTGATCAGTGATCGATTGGACGTTTTGGTGGACGTCCATTTCAAGTCGCGGGAATGGTCGTTGGGTTCGCTGAAAATTGTTCGCGCAGGCGACGGGAATGGCGCACAAATTGTCAATCGCTCCGGTGAAGGGTTGCCAATTCCTCAAGAACCGCTTCCGGACAAAGTGATCGGCTTCAAATACATTGAAATCAGGTCGCTTTCTTTGCTAACAAGTTTATTAAATTAGTTTTAAAAATAAATTTAATGATTTGTAATATTTAGTTACGTCGACCAAACCGTCATCAAATTTCTTGAACGCATTCTTTTCGATTCTTCCGGGACGACTGTTGCAATTTATACCTCCGGCTACCAAAGCCGCAGTTGGGAAATAATTTGTCAAAAAATTTGGCCTTTGGTCAGTGACAACATTTGCGGCTTTCATTTGCACGCCGTCGTTTTCTATTATTTGCGACAATTCTCTCCGGCGATTCTTCGCAATTGCCCAAATCTTCGATCGATCGATTCCATTAAACTTTTCCCCGAATTTCCGGCCGACGACAACGCCGAGGCTTCTTCTGACCAAGCCTTGGCCAAATGGTTGATCACTCCCCGCGGGGATGGTCTCCCGAAGGTGCTTGATTGTAGTAGTTATTCAGCAGAAAGGATGAACGGATTCAAACGGGTAATTCATTTTTATAAGTTATAATCAATTTGAGAGTGAATAGATTTCTTTGTTTTAGTCATTTCTCACTGCTTCTGAGTCGGTCAATTTCATCATCCGATTTTTGGAGGACGGTCGTTCCTTTGTGCCATTTGAGGAGGAGAACAATTTGACGGGCGAGCAATTGGCATTTCGACGCTTTGACGAAGACAATTGGTTGTTGGTGCGTTGTCCAATTGAGCGAGAAGAGGACAAATGGACTAATTGGGAGGAGGAGGCAATTGAATTATGAATAGACTGAGGGAAATTTAAACGGAAATCGATTAAATGACACAATAATTGTTGGCTTCTTTTATTGCCGCAAGAATCTTTGATTTGAAGAGCCTTTGTTTTTAATCTGAAGTCGGAGTTTTTTTTTGTATTTTTTCGAATTCGTCAATAGAAAATAATTTTGAAAACTTTCTTATTTTCTCTAGTAACTTTAAAGATTTGAGAATTTTGAATCGGTTGAAATTTTTAGAAAAAATTATAATAATTTGGTGCGTGTTGTGTTAACAAAAAAGAAAAGTTTTTAAGTCCACAAAAAGGTGGTTCCGGCGGTTGGTTCGGCGCCGACAAGTTTAATCAAAGGTTAAACATACTGAGAGCTTTCTGATGATTAAGTTATGAGTGATCGCGCCGAGCTGTCCGGGTTCCGGGGGTTTTCAACCCTGTTTAAATGTCAACAATCTTTATGTACTTGTCGAAGGAATGGATGCCTGGGGGCAACAAAAAGGACGGGTACCGGACAACTCCGCAGCGGAAAAATATTTTAAATAAAAAAACAAATGCAAATCACCAAAATAAATTTGCCAATAAATAAATATTCATTCATTATTTGCTTTAGCAAAGCCAATGCCTGCTTTTGTACGTCTTCGTCCGCCTGAAAATCTTTTTTTTTTGCTTTACCATTTTACCTTTGGACCATTAAAAAGCGTTTAGTTTGGTTGGGTTTTCGCCTGACTTCATCAGATCCCACTCCTTTGACAATAACAATTAATCGCCCTAAAAATGAGATTTTCAACAACAAAAAAAATATATAAAATTTCCGAATCTCTCTGCTTTATGCAAGAAATGCCAAAATATGCAAATTAAATTGTCTTATTAAAATATATTTGTACGGAGCTGTCGACATTAAGTAGATGGGTTGTCGACTTTTAAAGCCCGTAAAGTTTCTGGAAACGATTTCGGAACTTTCTGAAATTAAAAAATATATAAAGACGGCACAAACGTTAGGGGTTGTGACCGAAACCCCGACCGTTTAGGTAACCCCGACAGCCCCACCACCGATAAACCCCGACCCCGCAATTCTTAATCCCGTAGTCGGGGTCTCAACCCTACTCATATTTATTTTTTTGGCTCACATTGATCAACTATTGTTTTGTTAATTTGAAATTAAAAATTTTAATAGGTCCTATTTTTAAAGAGTTGGTGCTTAAAAATGGGCAAAAAGTTGAATTGAAATATCAAATAAATTAATGAGTTTAATTACCATTTTGTATAGCGGTGACAGAGTCAATTTTAGTTGAAATGAGTTTTATTTAATCTTTTTTGATTTATTTCAGTGCATTTTTTATTTTCTATGACAAATGGGAAAAAATCCAAGAAACCCCCGACACCAAATGGAAAACAAAAGGCTCTTTCAAACATTCGTACGGCAACAAAAGAAGCCAACAATTATTTTGTCGTTTAAAGATTTTTCCGTTTAAATTTCCTCCACAAAATTCCCTCCGGCCATTCACTCGGTGGACTCCTCACTCGAACCTGCCTTTGCCGCCTTAATCATCCTGAAAATAACCAAAATTTTAAACGACGTTAGGGGAAACATTTCATTTTTTACCCGTCGCCGATGCCACAGTCTTGGAAGTCAATGAAAATGCGATTCCACTGATGTCCCAATTCAATTCAATTGCCTCCTTCTCCCACTTGGCCCATTTGTCCTCCCCGTCCAATTGTTCTTCAGCTCAAATGGCACAAAGCCATTGTCATTCCAGGCGATGATAATGAAATTGGCCGACTCAGAAGCACTGACAAATGACTAAAACTTTGGGAATAATTATTCTCAAATTGATTATAAAAATGAGAAAGTTACCTCTTTGAGTCCTTCCGTTCCTTCCCAATTCAAACCACAACGAAGCATCTTCGGAAGATCATCCCCGCGGGGAGTGATCAACCATTTGGCCAAGGCTTGAAGGGAAGAAACTGCGGCGTTGTCTTCGGCCGGAAACTCGGGGTAAAATACCACGGAATGAACCGATCGAAGATTTGCGCAATTGCGAAGAATCGCCGGAGAGAATTCTCGTAAATGGTCCAATTGAGAGGGGAAGTAGGTATATAGAAAAGCGGCAAATGTTGTCATTGACCAAAGACCAAATCTTTTGCCAAATAATTTCCCAACTGGGGCTTTGGTGGACGGAGGTATAAATCCAAACATTTGTGCCGAAAGAATCGAAAAGTCGGCGGATGCGTTGGAGGAATTCAAGGCTCTATTGCAGTTTACACGACTTTTAAACCGGTTCAAAACCGCTTTAAATGCTCAATTTTGATTTCTATTGACGAATTCTTCGATGACAGTTTGGTCGACATATCTAAATTATACAAAATCATTAAAATATTTGTTTTTTAAGATGGGAATGACCTTATCCGAATGCCTTCAAATCCGGTCACTTTGCCTGGAAACGGTCCTTCAGGAATTGGCAGCCATTCACCGGAGATGTTGACCATTTGTGTGCCATTTCCGTCAATTGCACGACAAATTACCAGCGAACCAAACGACCATTCCCTCGACTTGAAATGGACGTCCACCAAAACGTCCAATCGATCACTGATCAGCGCCATTTTTAGTCCGAGCTCAAATGGGTCAAGAAAAGCAAAGACTCCCAGCCAAACGTCGTCACTGTTTGTGTGATCATGTTTGGTGCTCTGCTCACGATTAGGCGCCAGGGAGGCCAGATAATCTACGAGGAAAAATGGCAAACGGCTTCTAAGAAAAAAATGACATTATAATGGCATCCGGACTAGAGACCGGCGGGAACGGGATTCCCGCGGGAAAAGTGCGGGATTCCCGTTCCCGTTCCCGCACTTTTTTGCCGAGCGGGATTTTTTGCGGGAGCGGGAAAAACGCGGGATTCCCGTGCGGGATTCGTGTCCCGCACTTTTTGAAATTCCCGTTCCCGTTCCCGCTCCCGCAATTTTGATTTTAGCATTTTTCCCGTTCCCGCAAATAATTCCTTGGCGAAATGTTTCAAAAATTTAACAATTTTGGACCAATTTTCATCAGAAAATCCCTTCAAACTTCTAAATTTTTTAACGGCGGCGCCTATCGGCACCGCCGAAGTCCCCAAAAATGTGCCACATTCTGTTGGTTTTTTGATTTTCTGGTTTTTTAGGCATCAATAAGGTTTGGGGCCCAAACGACGGGGCCTAAACAGTGGGGCCCAAACGTCCCCGACCCCCCCCCCCCCCTTCCTATTCTTAAAAACTTTAAAATTTTTAAAATATTGGCTGCAATCCCTTAACAAATTGAGCCAAAAATTCGAAATTTTCTCGGCGGCGCCTGTCGGCACCGCCGACTCCCTCCCCCCTCTCCTCCAAAAGTTCTCAAAAAAGACTTGTATTTAAAAAAAACTTAAAACGGCAAAATTTTCGAAATTTTTGAGCAATTTTCTTAACAGATTTTAAAAATTCCAAAAAAATTTCCCGACGGCTCTACCGGCGCCGTCAGACACCTCCAAGTATATACCAGGGATTTACTGTAAAGTGCGTACCAAAAAAATTAGAGAAATACAATTTTCAAAATTTTTCCCGTTCCCGCACGGGAATCCCGCAAAAAACTTGCGGGATTTTTGCGGGTGCGGGAAAAATGCGGGATTCCCGTGCGGGATTCGTGTCCCGCACTTTTTGGAATTCCCGCATCCCGCTCCCGCAAATTTTTTTTTACCGGTCTCTACTAAAGAGAACGAATCGGGGGTGGGGAACGAATCGGGGGTGAACGAATCGGCCGGGAACGAATCGTCTTTTTACCCTTAGAGGGTGGGTAATTAAAACGGTATACACGGTATTTGGAACGGACCCCAACTCGCTTTTTACCCGACTCGCTTTTTTTGGGACGACTCGCTTTTTTTGGGACGACTCGCTTTTTTTGGGACGACTCGCTTTTCTTGGGACGACTCGCTTTTTAGTAAGAAAAAAGCATTTATGAGCGGAATTTGAAGTTTTTATGCAATTCTTTAAGGGTTTCCGGGGGTTATTAAGATTGCTGATCACGAATATGACATCAGATTTATCATATGGCATCATCTAATCTATGATTTTTTTTTAAATATCAAATTTTTAATGTTTGAATTTGGGTTCCGGTTAGAAATTGATCCAAACGAAAGTCGAATTCGGATCCTACGGCCCCGAATACCCCTAGAAACACTTTTTTAGCTACTTTGGAAAAAAATTTTAAATTTTTTTACAAAAAATATAGATGTCGAAATCATAGATTAGATGATGCCATATGATAAATGTGATGTCATATTCGTGATCAGCGGTCTTAATAACCCCCGATTACTTCTCAAAATTACATAAAAACTTCAAATTCCGCTCATAAATGCTTTTTTATTACTAGAAAGCGAGTCGTCCCAAGAAAAGCGAGTCGTCCCAAAAAAAGCGAGTCGGGTCAAAAGCGAGTTGGGTAAAAAGCGAGTCGTCCCAAAAAAAGCGAGTCGGGTCAAAAGCGAGTTGGGTAAAAAGCGAGTCGTCCCAAAAAAAGCGAGTCGGGTCAAAAGCGAGTTGGGTAAAAAGCGAGTCGTCCCAAAAAAAGCGAGTCGTCCCAGAAAAAGCGAGTCGTCCCAAAAAAAGCGAGTTGGCCAAAAGCGAGTTGGGTATTTACCATTTGGAATTGGAATGCTTTCCACTCTTTTTGGGATCCTGGCGAGGGAATAATTTGAATGTCAAGAAATAGCCTATCGGACATTTCGCCCATTGGACATTTCGCCCTTTTAATTAAATGTGGGCAAAATTTATGGGCGAAACGTCTTTTTCCCTCTCAATGGGCGAAACGTCCGTTTTTTCACTACTGGGCGAGATGTCCGGACACCCAAGAAATATATTTGTCACAGAAATGAACTCAATCAATGAATGGATGGGGGGGGGGGAGTGGACAACAAAACATGGAAAGTAATCGATTGGGGCAAAAGGTCAATGTGTTATCACTAGGGTGTATAAAATTATATGCACATAAAATGAAAAAATATGCACATAAATTTTTCCAAATTCAATATAAAATTTCCCCAAAATTCTTCAAATTTATTCAACACTGGTTAAAATTAGGGTAGGACGGGACCGGGACTTTTGGAAAAACCGGGACCGGGACTAAATTTGGTCCCGGTCAAAAAAAACCGGGACTGCTGGACAAAAACAAGAAAAAAAAATGCTTGGTAAAAAACCGGGACCATTATAAGTAGGGATAGGATTTTTATGTTATAGCATATTTTTTTCGTGGATTCCTTACCATGAGAGAAGCCCAAAAATAGTATTTGTTTTGAAAAACTTTTGAATTAGGGCGACTTTTTAGCACATATAAAACATATTTTGGGGGTATTTTTAAGCACATATTTACTGACATATTTTAAGCTTTTTCAGAGTTTTACACATATTTCGCCATTTTTTCAAAAATTCCTTAACAAAAATGCAATAAAAACGAAAAACACACCCCTAAGGATCGACTTTTTAAAAATTTTCAAAAATGCACCCCTAAAAAATGACTTTATCTTGGACAAAAAATCCAGCTTTTAAGATCGACATTTTCCCTAAAATTTTTTACTTTTGATATTTTTTATAAAATTTTCCAAAACATATATATACCAGGGATTTACTGTAAAGTGCGTACCAAAAAAATTAGAGAAATACAATTTTCAAAATTTTTCCCGTTCCCGCACGGGAATCCCGCAAAAAACTTGCGGGATTTTTGCGGGGCGGGAAAAATGCGGGATTCCCGTGCGGGATTCGTGTCCCGCACTTTTTGGAATTCCCGCATCCCGCTCCCGCAAATTTTTTTTTACCGGTCTCTAATCCGGACCGCGCACCAGGGATGGGCGGTTAACGGAACACGGAAAAAAGCCAAAAACCCAACGGAAAATGGAAACCGGAATTTTTTAAAAATGAATTATTTTAAATAATTTACGTTAATAAATATTGTTTGAAATATTCAGTCAGTATTTACTTTAAAATGAGCGCGTAATCGGATTATACGACCCCGAAACCCTCCGGAACCGGACAGTTCGGCGCTATCAGTCATAACATAATCATTAGAAAAACAAATCAATATCTTTTAGAAGTTCTTAGAATGTTTAACCTTTGATCAAGCGAAAGCTAATCGGATTGTTTTTTCTCAACAAATTTATAGCTTAAAACGTGTGAAAATCGCATTTCTCGTGCCAGTTTGGCGCGGTGAGTCAAAACGTTTTTTGTTTATTTGGTCAAATCCTTTCTGCCGACTTAAAAAACTACACATAAAACAAACAAGAACCCACCAAATCATTATAATTTTTTCTTTAATTTTCAAAAATTTCAAAATTCTCAATTTTTATTTTCTATTGACGAATTCGAAAAAACTGACATCAAATGAGAAAAACAAAGGCTCTTCATCAAGCATTCAACAATTATACTGTCGTTTCATAAAATTCTCTCAGTTCATTCAATCGGTGGGCTCACTCGGACCTTCGTTTGCTTCATCCATCCTGAAAATAAGGAAGATTTTAACGAGGCGAGGCTGTTCAAATATATTAATTTTTTTTAATTCTATAAAATATGATAAGATTATTAGACTATTCATTCCCGTACCCGTCACCGATGTCACTGTCTTTGAAGTTAATTTCGATGCAATTCTGGCAGGAGATCGATCGGAGATTTGCGCAATTGCGAAGAATCGGCGGAGAGAATTGTAGCAAATGGTCGAATTGCGAAAAGCTCCAACGAAGGCGGCAAATGTTGTCACTGACCAAAGGCCAAATATTTTGACGAATAATTTGCCAGCTGCGGAATTGGTCGTCGGCGGTACTAATCCAAACTTTTGTCCCGGAAGAGTCAAAAAGAGGGCGGATGCGTTGAAGGAATTTGATGACGGATTGGTCGACATAACTGAAAGTTCAAAAACATTTTATATATTTTTTTAAGGAAGAAGCAACCTGATTTTAATCTCTTCGAAGCCGATCACATTCTTTGGAATCGGTTCTTGAGGAATTGGAAGCGGCTGTTCACCAAAGCCTTTGACAATTTGTGCGCCATCCCCTCCGGCTGCGCGAACAATTTTCAGCGAACCCAACGACCATTCCCTCGACTTGAAATGGACGTCCACCAAAACGTCCAATCGATCACTGATCAGCGCCATTTTCAGTCCGAGCTCAAAAGGGTCAAGAAAAGCGAAGACTCCGTACCAAACGTCGGCACAAATGAAACTGAAATTTAGGATTAGGCACAAAACCCATTTTTAAAGTAAATTTAATAAAATTTATTCAAATTTAACCATAACAATTTCACGATTCGCAGTTGCACACCAAAAAAAACCATAGGGGGGAGGGACCCTCGTTTTGCAAAATTAATAATGTTCGGACCAATTTCTTAAATCTTCAAAAAAATATTTCCCGGCGGCGCCTGTTGGCACCGCCGACCCGCCCGCCCCTCGCTTGAAAAGTTTTGGAAAAATTGCGCTAAAAAAACAGCGGCTGAGCGCCGGCGCTTTTCGGAAAATTGCTCAAGAAAAAATATTTTTCACATGTTTTGTAAAATTTATAAAAAAAAAATAACAAAAATAAAAATTTTTTTCGGAAAATATCAATCTTTGGAGGTGAATTTTTGGTCTTTTTCAGTGGTGCATTTTTAGAAAAATTTTTTTTGCATTTTTCTTTTGAAAATTTTCGAAAAATGCCTAAAATATTGCATTTTCTTAAAATTTTGAGAAAAAGTGCCAAAATAGGGAATAAAAACGCAACAACGGCGAAAGGGATTTATTCTCAAAAAAGCCGAAATAGGGATTTATAGGGACTAAAAAGTCGGGCTCTTTTACACTTTACCCCCCACAAAATTTTTTTTGCATTTTTCTTTTGAAAATTTTCGAAAAATGCCTAAAATATTGCATTTTCTTAAAATTTTGAGAAAAAGTGCCAAAATAGGGAATAAAAACGCAACAACGGCGAAAGGGATTTATTCTCAAAAAAGCCGAAATAGGGATTTATAGGGACTAAAAAGTCGGGCTCTTTTACACTTTACCCCCCACAAAATTTTTTTTTTATATTAATACACTGAAAATGTTTTTAAG
Organism: Globodera pallida; assembly: GCA_020449905.1. Classification (NCBI taxonomy): domain Eukaryota; kingdom Metazoa; phylum Nematoda; class Chromadorea; order Rhabditida; family Heteroderidae; genus Globodera; species Globodera pallida. The sequence goes on from JAIXHY010000055.1 coordinate 393,522, forward strand.
GGTAATCGAGGGTGTAGAAACCGAATCTGACATCCATTTCGACCAATTCCAAACCCGAATTCGAACAATTTTCGAACATTCAAAATCTCGTATTATACTTATCTGGCAGAATTTTTGTGGCGAAAACAGTTCGGCGATTATAATGTGTAATTTTTGGTCCCAAGTGAGTGTTTTGTACACTATAACTTAACGATGGAAATAGCAAGGAAATACAATTAAATATGGCATTGAGCTTTGGCGTTATGTAAATGCGAGAATTACAGCAGAAATCGAGTTGGCCACACATCGAACACAAGAATTTTTGATTAAACACACCGATTTGCCTAATTTTTTGCAGAAAGCTTGGCAACTAAATTGTCTATCCAAAAGCAAAAGCATTAAGGCCAAAGCACAAAATTTTTTGAGATTTTTAGCAAACAAGTTGAAAAAAGTAGAATTTTGATTAAAATGAGTGAAAAGAAGAAAATTTGGGCGCAGGAAAGGGAGGCAAAACGCCGAAAGAGGAAGGCAAAGCGCCGATCGTCTAGGCAGCGCATGAATGAAGTGATTTCAGGTCAGGAAACACTCATTTTATTTAATTTTCGACATTGTTACTCTCTAACTCGAATAAAGTTATATTAAGAGCAATAAATTTTGTATTAAATGATAGAGCATAGTGTTAAGAAGCTCTGTGCAAAAAATTAGGCAAATCGGTGTGTTTAATCAAAAGTTCTTGTGTTCGATGTGTGGCCAACTCGATTTCTGCTGTAATTTCTCCTTTTTTTTGATGTGACATAACGCCAAAGCTCAATGCCATATTTTCAAAAAACATCATTTACACTCAAGCGGGGTTGAACTTGCACCATCAGGATACCGTAATTTATGCATTTTTTGAAATCCAATTCACCACGCTCGCAAATCTGCTATTTCCAAATCTATTGGGGCGTAAGTTATAGTGTTGTACCCATGTGCGCGTGTTCAATGAATACTGCCGTTGTCTACAAACTCATTTAATAATAATTTTCGTGCATTTGAATTGATATTTTGAAAATTTTTGAATTTTCGGAATATTGTTCGAATTCGGGTTCGGAGTTCGGAATTGGTCGAAAGAGGATGTCAGATTCGGTTTCTACGCCCTCGATTACCCTTAAAAACATTTTTCAGTGTTTTAATAAAAAAAAAATTTTGTGGGGGGTAAAGTGTAAAAGAGCCAAAAGTCGCTCTAATTCAAAAATTTTTCAAAATGAATGCTATTTTAGGACTGCCATTTTTAGACATAAACGCAAAATAGGCACAATATAATTTTATTTTCAAAGTTACATAAAAAAGGATGTTTCTAATGGTATACAACGAAAAAACAAATAATTATCATTTATACTTTTTGAATGATGAAGCAAAAAATGCATTTTTTGAAAAATGCCGAAATAAACACAAAATGTTCAACGGCAAAATAAACATCAAAAATCCCCAAAAGTGCCAACTTTAAGGCCTATGCGCAAAAAATAGGTTTTTATTCAAAGGAAATAAACTCACACTGCTGCTTCCATTTGTTGTTGCTGCTCTTCTTCGCTTTTGTTGTCCGACATTTTGTAGAAATATTTTTAGTGTTCCGATAAAACAATTCTAAATCATGCAATTATGCAGGGGTTCCAACAAAAATTTTTCAAAAAAAAGGACAGCGAAGGCCAAAAAAAGATTGCTGGCATTTTGCTGGCAAAAAAAAAGGACACTTTACAAAATGTTCAAAAATGCAGTTTATTTTTATTTTTTGCATGAAATGTGAGTCTTTAACCATATTTCTCTCCACCGATTAGGAGTTGGAAATTGCTCCATGGATAAAATTTTGGCGATTTTCGCTTTTCAAAAATGCAATTTTTTTTTTGCGAATTCTGCTTTAGTAGGGAGGAGGGGGGGGGGCCGGCGGTGCGGATAGGCGCCGCCGGGGAAATTTTTTGATTTTGCACTTAATTTGGTAAGAAAATTGGTTCAAAAATTCGAACTATCCTGAAAATTAGTACAAAATCAAAATTTGGATAAAAATGACCAAAATATTGTTGCATTTTGAACATTTAAGCGAATATTCAAAAAAGAATGCGAAAAATTTTGGCAATCTGTCTAAAGATTATTCAAAATTTAAACAAAAATTCTTCAAAAAGCTCCAGAAATCTCAAATAAAGGACAAAAAAGGACGTGTAGCCTAAATAAAGGACAAATCTTTAAAAAAAGGACATTTCAAATTTTAAAGATTGGGATACCCCAAAAAAGGACAAATCTTTAAAAAAAAGGACATTTGGCACCCCTGATTTAAAACTTTAATCTCCTCTTTTTCTAATAATGAGCCAGCAATAACCGTAAATTAGAAAATTTATTATTTTTTTTTGTTTTTTTTTGCATTAATTATAAATCAAGCGTTGAATTCCACGCGATGATCAGAAGGCCGGCCCATCACCACGTAAAGAAGCATGCTGATTCGGCTCTAAAAAATCCAATTTATTGAATTCAAAATATTTGTTGACAGATCGATCACTGACCATTTTGGCCATCACAATTTTTAAGAGTGTAAATGATCAGTCAGACGTACGGCATCACTACGGTAGCATACCAGAACACTTCTCATTAAATTCCGTATCATTTAAAATTGGAATAAAATTAGATGCTCGACTGTCCGACGATTTGATTTGAAGCAAACGGATTAATTACTTTCCACGAACAATGGATTAATTGACTGATGTAATACAACCAAATTAAAACATTTTACACGGCCTATTTATTCATCAGACGGACTGCCAAAAATTCCCTAAATTGGCCGGAAAAGCTTTCATCCGCAGCCTTTCTAACCAAATCTTCTATCATTTTTAGGCTAATCACCATTTAACTTGAGTATTTCGAGGACTTCAGAAGATCAAGATTTAATTTTGTAGTGCTCGCTGTCGCTATTTTATTTTTTATTTTATTAATCAATTAGCATGCGATGTCAAAATTCAGCTAATCGTTGCGGCGCGCCAACTACGGCACTTTCTTGTACAACCGATCACAATTAGAGACCGGCCAGAAGGTTCGGTCGGTACTTTTCGGGAAAGTACCGAAAAAGTACCGGTACCGAAAAGTACCGAAAAAAATTGTCGGTACTTTTTCGGTTTTCGGTACCAAAATTTTTTATATTAACATCAACAAAAATAGTATTTTTGGAAATCTTATCTTTATTAATATTTATAATTGAGTATTGAGCGATTGCGGTTCAAGAAATTAGCATTTCGACCTGTTCCTGTTCTGTGGCAAGATTTTTAGTAGTTTTTGGCTTAGTTTAAGGGAGGTCGGCGGTGCCGATAAGCGCCGCCGAGAAAATTTTGATGGAATTTGTTAAGAAAAATGGCCCAAAAATGCATCGCGGAAAGGCGAAAAATGATTAAAAAATTTACAAAATTTTTCGGACATTTTTGAATCCAGATTCCGAGTCTACTCGAGACTTTTTCAAAAAATTTAATTTAGGTTCAGAAAACTTGACGAAAATGTTAGTCGTTTTATTAGGGGTTTTTGTCGGTGATCACTAGGGATAGGATTTTTATGTTTTAACATATTTTTTTCGTGGATTCCTTACTATGAGAGAAGCCCAAAAATAGTATTTGTTTTGAAAAATTTTGAATTAGGGCTACTTTTTAGCAAAAAAGTATTAATATGTAAATCTTAGAAGTTTTGAATTAGAGTGCGGCAAAATCAATTTTCCGGATCCTGTAACAGGATTGGAGCTCAACATTTTTTACAGGACCGGATTCTCAGGATTAATCCTGTAAAATTCAGGATCCTGCCAATCCTGTTGTAAAATTTACAGGATCCTGAACAGGATTACAGGATTGGTTCAAAAATTTTCAAAAATCAATTTTGGTTTCAAATTAGAGTTGCTCCCCGACCATCAGTGACGGGAAAGCCGGGGGTCGGTGGGTTGGCCATCTCGGGGATCGTGGACGTCCAAATTTTCGGGGTCGAATCGGTGGTGAAGAAAATTTTAATTAAAAAATTTTGTCACAAAAATTTCAGCAATGTCTCAACCAAAAATGGTCGTTTTGCCACCCCAGCAAAAATGGTACGTTTTGCCACTAGCAAAACGTAGGGTTACCATTTATTGGTACTAACAATTGATTTGAGCAAATTCCTGTCACAAATAATTTTTTAGCGATTTTTTATCTATTTTTTTGCGCACGGTTTTTCAAAACTTTTTGGGAAAAGGCGCAGGGAGTCGGCGGTGCCGATAGGCGCCGCCGAGAAATTTTTGAATTTTTAACTCAATTCGTTTGGTCCAAAAATTACGAATTTTGTGAATCAAAATGGTCCCCCTATGATTTTTTTTTCTCAAATTTTCCCTTTGAGCGCCCATAAATACGTGCCTGCAATGTCTTCAGGGGGCAAGCCTCAAATTTTCAATTTTCGATAAATTGACTATACGTAGCCTTTTGAATTTAAGTTTCTTAAAAATAATGGTGATTTCCCGCATTTTATGATACTAAAATAATTTAAAACATTTAACTTTGAACAAAGCTAGGAATTTTTAAATATTCACATTTTTGTGGGCAAAAAAGGAAATTTAAGGTTTTCTGAATTGACATCAAAATATTTTAAAAATCGAAAAAAGTTTAAAGAATTTTTAGAAATTGTTTACACCACCGTAAATGTTCACATAAAATCGGAATACCATTAACACCGTAGGGATCCGAACCTCGACCTATAGCATCACATTAGCCCGCACCACTCACCACTACACCACCATATCATTATATGCAAACTGCTATGATTACAGGATCCTGCCCACAAATTCAAATTTCCGGATCCTGTAACAGGATTGAACTCAAAATTTTTTACAGGACCGGATCCTCAGGATTAATCCTGTAAAATTCAGGATCCTGCTAATCCTGAAATGGCTGAAAAATACAGGATTCCGGACAGGATCCTGAAAAATCCTGCTCAGGATCCGGTCCTGCACCGCACTCTATTTTGAATCGGTTAAAAACATTGAAAAATCCAAATACCTATATTACCAATTTTCCATTCGGTACTATTTCGGTACTCAAATTTTTTCGGTCGGTACTTTTCGGGAAAGTGCCGACACCAAAAGTAATGAAAGTCCCGAAAAGCGTCGGTACTTTCCCGTACCGTCCGATCTCTAATCACAATGACTTGCTTGCCTTGACGATCCTTGGATTTCGCAAAATGTTTTTGTTATGTCCTTGAAAATCACCATGTTTGTCCTTGGAAATTTGTCCTTGTTCGATCGAAGCACTGATTTAACAAATATTAATTTGGTTTTTGGTTAGTATTTTTAAAAAAAGTTCAGCCGAAACCCGGCACTTTTCTCAACCCGAACCCCGAGGTTCTTGCAACCCCCCCCCCCCCCCCCAACACCCCCCCCCCCATTCATTCATTTTGATTTCACTTCGACAAGTAAATAATGTTAAGAATTTTCCGGTTAACGGAGCGATTCGGCGAAACATTGGACCGAATCGCCGAAATTATTTATTGTAGATTGAATAAAATTTATTGAAATTTACCTTAAAAGCGAACATTTTTAGTGCCTATTTCGGGGCTTCTTTGCTGTTTTAAGTGCCTATTTCGGAATTTTTAGGGACTAAAAATAAAAATTCGAGCCCTAGTCATCCAGGGTTATGGGCCCAAAATTTTTAAAAATTAAGCAGGATACAAACAATTGATTTGAGCAATTTCCTGTCACAAATGCCTCATTGGCCTTTCTAAAAGCCATAAAATGAGGAAAAATCCTCCGCTGATGAGTTTTTTGTTTCGAGATTCTCGACAAAAATCTCAGTCATTGCGGGACCGAGTTGTCCGTTATCCCCCCCCCCCCCGCCCATTCCTTGATTCACTTGTAACAGAAAAAATTTCGTCCCCCCATATGGTTTTTCGCCAACTTTGAGGAAGCCATAACTTTGCTCAAAATCGAGAGCGACTCAAAATTTTTGCAGATTCGTAATCAGCTCGAGGAGAGGAGTTGAATGATATATAATTTATCCATTTCTGAGTGAGGGACATATAAGATAGAAATACCATAAATTTTAATTGAAAATTATTTGCGAATTCATATTCGATCCGAGTTGGCTAATTAAGTCCGTAGGCATCATCGACCTTTGATCTCAATCGATTACTTTCAATTTGTTGTTTGTCCCCCCCTCCCCCCCCCCCCATCCATTCTGATTTTACTTCTGCGACAATAATTTGTTTACATTCAAACATTATGTATGTATTTCCTCACCATCGATAAATAAATTTGTTGGATCCCAAAAGAATGTAAAGCAAATTCCATTCCAAATTCAAATTCTTCCCCGACACATCCATCACAAAACATTTGCTACATACGGATCATTCGCTTTTGGAAGCCATTTTTTTTGATTTCTCGAGCATAAATTGCCATTTAAATCTAAAATTGCATGAATTTTTAGTATTACTTTGTCGGAACGCTAAAAATAATTCTAAAAATGTCGGACAACGAAAGCGACGAAGAGCAGCAACAGCAAATGGAGAGAATGTGAGTTTTGTTTTCTAATGAGTGAAATCAAAAAACATAAATTCGAAGTTTCAGTTTCATTTGTCCCGAGGTTTTGCGCGGAGTCTTCGCCTTCATCCGTCCTCCTTTTGAGCTTGGACTGAAAATGGCGCTGACTTGTCGACGATTCGACGCTTTGGTTGACGCCCACTTCAAGTCAAAGGAATGGTCGTTGGGTTCGCTGAGAATTGTTCGCGCAGCCGGCGGGAATGGCGCACAAATTGTCAATCGCTCCGGTGAAGGGTTGCCAATTTCTCAAGAACCGCTTCCGGACAAAGTGATCGGCTTCAAATACATTGAAATCAGGTCGCTTCTTTGCTAAAAAGTTTATAAAATTAGTTTTAAAAATAATTTAATGATTTCTAATATTTAGTTATGTCGACCAAACCGTCATCAAATTTCTTGAACGCATTCTTTTCGATTCTTCCGGGACGACTGTTGCAATTTATACCTCCGACTTCCAAAACCGGAGCTGGGAAATTATTTGGCAAAAGATTTGGCCTTTGGTCAGTGACAACATTTGCGGCTTTCATTTGCACGCCGTCGTTCTCGACCGTTTGCGACAATTCTCTCCGGCAATTCTTCGCAATTGTCCAAATCTCCGATCGATCGATTCCGTTAATCTTTTCCCCGAATTTCCGGCCGAAGACAATGCCGAGGCTTCTCCCCGCCAAGCCTTGGCCAAATGGTTGCTCACTCCCCGCGGGGATGGTCTCCCGAAGGTGCTTGATTGTGGTCGTTATTCAACAGAAAAGATCTACGGACTCAAATGGGTAATTTCATTTTTATAATCAATTTGAGAGTAATTATTTCCTTCGGTTTAGTCATTTCGCGATGCTTCTGAGCCGGTCAATTTCATCATCCGATTTTTGGAGGACGGTGGTCACTTTGTGCCATTTGACCGGCAGAACGATTTGACGCGGGAGCAATTGACATTTCGACGTTTTAATGAGGATTTTTGGCTATTGGTGCGTTGTCCAATTGAGCGAGAAGAGGACAAATGGACTAATTGGGAGGAGGAGGCAATTGAATGGCAATGTTGCCGTCAACAGAATTGCATCGCCATTAACTTCAAAGACAGTGACATCGGCGACGGGTACGGGAATGAATAGTTTCAAACTAATATCAACAAATTTTATAGAATTTAAAAAATTTTAATATATTTGAACAGCCCTCGTTAAAATCTCCCTTATTTTCAGGATGGATGAAGCAAACGAAGGTCCGAGTGAGCCCACCGATTGAATGGACTGAGAGAATTTTGTGAAACGACATTATAATTGTTGGCTCCTTTTGTTGCCGTATGAATCTTTGATTTGAAGAGCCTTTGTTTTTCTCATTTGATGTCAGTTTTTTCTAATTCGTCAATAGAAAATAAAAATTGAGAATTTTGAATTGGTTGAAATTTTTGAAAATTAAAGAAAAAAATTATGATGATTTGGTGGGTTCTTGTTTGTTTGATCAGTTTTAGAAGCTATCGTTTTATGCTTTTAAATATTTCCAGCCTTTTTTAATGGAAAACCGGCCAAATTACGAAATTTTAATTTTGTTACCACGATTCGTTAACTTATTTCTGGTCGTTTTGGGCACCAGAATTCTGATTTCTGGTTATTAAAAAGGGACCAGAGCACATCCCTGGTGGCCACCAAACAAAATCAATAATTGTCACTTTTATTTTAAATGGAGTTTTAAATCATTTCAAGTACTATTTCAACTTATTTAAATTTGATTTTTTTTAAATAATGAAACGTTTCCCAAAATTGAAGGGAGGAAGGGAATCACCTTGCGTTTTTGCCGGGCTTTTGGAATCCATTTTTTCGGATTTCTTGGACATAAATTGCCATAATTGTATGATTTAGAATTTTTTATCGGAACGCTAAAAATAATGTTAAAAATGTCGGACAACGCAAACGACAAAGAGCAGCAACAACAAATGAAAAAATGTGCGTTTGTTTCCTAATGATTAAATTAAAAGCAATAAATCCCCAAATTTCAGTTTTATTTGTGCCGACATTTGGCTTTGCTTTTCTTGACCCATTTGACGTCGGACTGAAAATGGCGCTGATCAGTGATCGATTGGACGTTTTGGTGGACGTCCATTTCAAGTCGAGGAAATGGTCGTTGGGTTGGCTGAGAATTCGTCGTGCAATCGGAAGGAATGGCGCAGAAATTGTCAAATTCTCGGGTGAACGGCAGCCAATTCCTCAAGGACCGCTTCCGGGAAAAGTGGTCGGCTTCAAACGCATTCGAATAAGGTCACTTCCTTCGTAAAAATTTACAAATTTACCTTATTTTTATTTAGAAGTTTTATTTAAAATGTTTTGAACCTTTCAGTTACGTCGACCAAAGCGTCATCGAATTCCTCCAACGCATCCGCCGACTTTTCTACTCTTCCGGCACAAATGTTTTGATTGATACCGCCGACGACCAAAGCCGCACGGCAAAATGTTTGGCCTTTGGTCAGTGACAACATCGCACTTCCTTTGATCTTTTCCCCAAATTTCCGGCCGACGACAACGCCGGCGCTTCTTCCCGCCAAGCCGTGGCCAAATGGTTGATTACTCCCCGCGGGGATGGTCTGCCGAAGATGCTTCATTGTGGTTTTTTGCGGGAGAAATGAAAGGAATCAAAGGGGTAATTTCATTTTTACAATCAATTTGTCCATAATTAATCCCTTTGGTTTAGGCCTTTGTCAATGCTTCTGAGTCGGATAATTTCATTATCAATTTTTGGATAACTATTATCACTTTGTGTCATTTGAGCTGAAGAACAATTGGACGGGGGAGCAATTGATATTTCGACAAATTGACAAAGACAATTGGCTGTTGGTGCGTTGTCCAATTGGACGAGAAGAGGACAAATGGACTAATTGGGAGAAGGAGGCAATTGAGTGGAATTGGGTCAGTCAATGGAATTTCATTGCCATTACCTTCAAAGACAGGGAAATCGGTGACGGGTAAGTGAATGAATATTTTCAAAATTCCCCTCCCATCGTTAAAATTAGGGTAGTGAAACAAATACACCCCTAATGAGATAATTTTTATGGGAGTTTGTTGAGAAAACGAAAAATTGTATAATCATTTTGCCAGAAAATCATTCATTAATTTACATATTCAGTTTGCACGAAAATCAGGTTGGTTAAGGGCAAAGGCAGGTCCGAGTGAACCCAGCGAGTGAATGGACGGAGGGAATTTGATGGAATTTAAATGGAAAAATAAATGGCACAATAATTGTTGGCTTCTTTTGTTGCCGTATGAATGTTTGATGAAGAGTCGAACAATTCAAAAAATCTGTAATTTTCAGGCAAGCCTAAAAATGCATTTTTTTAGCAAAACGGATAACGTAAAGGTCTACTGTAAAAAGCATTTAGAAGTTGAAAATTCGATTCTAACAAGTTTGGAACATTTATTTGGAATTCACTGTCGAAAGCAACTACTGTCGAAACCACCTGATGCGCTAAAATTGGTGTATGCATTAATTTGGGATTTTAAGTTAAAACAACAAAATAATTCAGTATAAAACTCCTTTCAACTGAAATTAAGTCTGTCCGTTGTACAAAAGCTTTTTTCCCACGTGTACTGCTTCAACGGCTCGACGGAGACCATTTGTTGTTGTTCCTCAACAGTGATCTCAATTAGAGCTCGGCGGGGACGGGATTCCCGCGGGAAAAGTACGGGATCACGTCTTTTTTGCTCAGCGGGATTTTTTACGGGAACGGGAAAAAAAGAGAATGTCGGTCGTTTTTGGCCAAATATAGGAGTTTCCGCTGATTTTATGCTAATGTTACATTTAAAATAAAATGAAAACAACAACACATTCACACAATATATTAAGTTCAAATTTTCCTTGAGGCAATTTTGTGGGACTTTAATAATTCTTCAGAGGTTTTCAACACCGGTGGCCCACAACAGCGAGTTCAACTTGGGTTCCTTTGTCTGCGGATTATTACACTTAAATTTCAAAAGAAAAATGTTAAAAAATAATTAAATTTAACGAATTAAACATTTAATACAAATATAATGCGTACTTGATGAATCTGATCGCGGACATTTTTAGAAAAATTTCGTCGATTAAGATTTCGATGGAGAGCTCGAAAAAATCTTGTCGATTTTTTTAGATTTCAGTATTTATTTATTTTTTGTCAGGATGGGCAGTAAGTTCGGGTCCAAGCTGAGCCCTTGGCATTAGCCCCGGAGACGATCGCCTGCGGCAATTTTTCTTAAATTAAAAAAATAATAATTAAGAAATAAATTAAAGATTTTGTACCGAAATTTGACCAAATCAACAACATAAAAGGCACTGAAACGGTATTTCGTCCTGCCAAATGCTGAGCCCAGTAGCCGCTGGGATTTTCCTAAAACGTAATTTCGCGGGCATTCGGTTGAGTTTACACCAATTTTAGGTTTTTCTAGGACATAATTCCGGTCCACATCAAATCAGGACCGGTCAACACCGTTCCAAGAAAACCGTCCAAATAGAAAGCGGAAGTCTATCCAAAAATAGCGGTAATTTGTGCTAAAAACCCGGTGGTAAATTTTTGAGTATTATTGTTTCTGATATTCTTGACTTCTACCAACAAAATCAACAAAACAAAAGCATTAAGCACTTACTGTACATGACACCCTCCTCGATGTCGTCGAACTCTCCAGCTCATTGCTCTCAACAGAGCTGGACCGGCTGTTTACGCCGCGGCGCCTTCTCCTTGCGCTCGAGGCCTGCCCCTTCTTTAGTATGCTAAAAATTAGAGTTGGTCGGGACCGTGATCCCGACCGGGACCGGAATTTGTTTCACCTTTGACCATTACAAAAAAATCCCTTATTGCCAGTCCCGGTTTTTGAAAAAGCGAAATCCCGATCCAGTTTCAACATGCTGGTCCCCCCGATCCCGGCTTTTATTTGTTCCGGTCCCGATTTTTCCCCATAAATCCCGGTCCCGAGCAACTCTAATAAAAATAGGTAACTTAGTGCTTCCAAATCAAAAATGAATCAATTCAAAAAACTCACCGGCGCATGTTGCGATACTTGAGCGTTTTTCTCGCATACAGCTCCAACGCGATCTGTAATAATAACCTCAAAAATAAAACACAAAAAGAATTGATTTCTATTGGTCACGCTCGACTCGGAGCGAATATCGCGGCTTTAAATTGTCTTTCTTTACCTTTTGCAACGCGTGCTTCCTGTACCGCAAGAGGGTCTGACATGTCCTTCCGGCTTCTGCTAGAAGCTGCGCCACTTCTCTTCGTTACTGACTTCTCAGCAGCCTTCCCCTGTGGAGTTTCGCCACAATCTGTGCGAATCAAGCCATAACTTGTTATTTACAGAATGTTGAGACCTACCTATGCTTGTTTTTTTTTGGGTTTTTTTTTTGAAAACATTAATGAATTAGGGTGACGATTTTTAGTCTAACTACTTTTTGTTATTTGTATTCATTTCATTTACGGTGTAAGCAATTTTTAGTGACCAATTATCCTGTTTTTTATGCTGAGCATTTTTGCGGTGACACTTTTCGATGAGCAAAATTCTCCAATATTGTTGGACCTTTTGCGTACACCTTTGAGATGTATCTTATTTGCAACCAAAACCAGAAAACTTATAATTTTGAATAAAGTTTTTGTACGAGTTAAATTTTGTCACTATTTTGCCATTTGTTTTTCTCAACCTTTAGTTGACGTTTTCGAAAATTCGTAACCAAAAACCATCACCCTACTAAATCATCCACTTTATAATGGGCTTAATTCTTACTAATTGTATACCTTCTTTGCATGGCCTTTGACGACCAAGTCATCCGAGCCTTCATGGCCAATTGATTCGTCGAAAAAGAGCATTTCAGCCGCCCTTTTGCCGCCATAAAGGCAGACCATTTCGGTCTTGAGCTCGCTCAGCGAGAAGACGTCCTTGGGGTGGGTGAACGTCGCCCCATCAAACTCTGCGGTCGGCACCACAGTGCACTAAAAACGTTTTTTCACTGCCTTATTTATATTAAGCACATTTTTATTTTTATTTAAGTAATCTTTTTCATTCGTTCTTTTTGCAGTCCTAATTTAAAATAAACAATCACTTTTTTTGGGGGAAAACACGCATCTGATCCCCATTTAATGAATTTTGAACCCGGTCAAACATTTGAAAAATCTCTTTTCCAAAAATTAGGTCACCTGAGTTTCAACTATTATTTAATTATAGTGGCTTACGCGCATGAAGCGCTCCGCGCTCGGCAGCAGCCAATCGCACAGGCTGTGTCCGGCTCCGTGCACAGACACGCGGGCCTCGTTGTTGAGGCGCTGCGCGTTGGCCCGCCGCAGTTCTCGGCGCCACTTTTTTTCAATTTGGGCCGTCACCATCTGCTAAATTTTAAGTCTGAATTCAAACCCGAATTTGAGAAAGCGTTGATAAGCAAATTTCAAAAAACCACCCAAACAACAGTTTCATAACTTTTTTTTTTGATGTCGTAGATGAAGATTAGCAATATGTAGTAGTGATGCACGAGACCCAAAACTTACCGAGACTCGAGAGTCGAGACCGAGAAATGACACCGAGACTCGAGACCGAGAATTACCCCGAGACTCGAGACCGAGACCCAAAAAACCCGAGAAATTTATCGAGTCGAGACTCGAGACCGAGACTCTCGTACATCACTAACGGATACATACGGATCAGGGATGGGAATCGCGCCCAAAAAATCGGCGATATACGATGTTGATTTTTTAATGCGATAGAGATATGCCCAAAAAAGCAATAAATATTGCGCGATAGCGATTATTTTAAAACCCAGAAAAAAAATTTTTAACTTGAAATTCCAAAAAGCCGCAAAAAAATCGGAACAATTCTGGTGCGGTGTCCGGAATCCGGGTTGTCAGGAAAATCAGTGTTTTACTGGAAAATTTTTTTGTTGAAGTTGAACTAAAAATTTGATTATTTTATTGAATGCAGGGGGGGGGGTCGGCGGTGAAAATTTTGATGTTTTTGATAAGAGATTTGCACTCAAAATTTTAAAAAATGGCTGTTTTTTAAGAATGGGAGGGGTCGGCGGTGCAGCGTCGCCGTAAAATTTTTGAAAGACTTTTAACAATGTTTGTTAAGAAAATTGCTTTTAAAATACATAAAATAAAAATACAAAAAGTTTTTTTGGAAGATCGGAATTGAAGTTAGAAAATTTAGACACTAGAAAATTTAAAAAGACAGCCAAAAAGCAGGAATTTAGAAGGAAAAGCCCAAAAAGTGGAAAATCCTGCTAAAAAATCAAAAAATTTTGGGCTTCTCCTAAAAAAAAAGGAGAATTGCGCACAAGAATGCGCACCAACACGGAGAATTGCGTACCGTGAAAAAAAAAAGATAAACTGTAATGAACGCACCGCTCCAAAACGGCATAAATAATATACCGATCGCTTTGTCTCGATGAGCAAAGATCGGAAAAATATTCGTTTTTCATAAATTTTGCACAAATTTTCTTAACAACGGAAGCAGAAATCGCATAAAATTTGCATTTTTTGAAAATTTCTTTACAAACAAATACCTATTACTTAGAGCAAACGCCAAATGAAGAGAACATATTAGAGTAAAAAGGAAAAGCGAGATAGTACAGAGGTTTTCTCTGCCACATACAATCGATTACCTTCCATTTTTTGTCGTCCACCCGCATCCATCCATTCATTCTATGTAGAGTTGGACGGGATCGGGACACTGGGTGAAGTTTTACCAATTTTTAATTTTAAATTATTATAGATGACAATTTATAAGTTTTTCATTTCATTTTTTGTTGCACGAAATCACAAAACCATAGGTGGACCCTTTTTGTTTTGCAACATCCGTAATTTTTGGACAATTTTTTTAAACAAATCTTGTTAAATTTTCATAAAAATTTTCGCGCAGCCCTCCCCACCCCCCCATTCCTAAAAAGCTATCCCGGTCCCGACCAATCTGTGATTTCACTTCTGTGACAAGTAAGATTGTTTATTCCATTCCAATTCTGCATAAATCATTTTGCCGTTTTTTGTTGTTGTGATTTCTTGAACATAAATTGCAATTGAAATTTAAAATTGCATGATTTTTAGAATGGACAAAAGCATTTTTGATTCTCATCCATTTAATCCAGAAATTTATAGTTCCAAAAAAAGCAAAAAGAAATATTTGGTTTTTTGTTATATTATTTCGCCTCGACAGAAGTTCCTTAACTGCTGCAGTCAATTGCCCCCCCCCCCTCCCCTAATGGAAAGCAAATTCCATTTCATTTCGATTCCCCAAATAATCATTCTTCCCCGTCAATCCAACACAAAACATTTGCAACTGGGGAAGAGCTAGAGGCTTGGGGGTTCGTTAGGCTTAGGTCCAAGCCACCCTGCAGGATGGCGATGAGTTAGCCCGACAGTTAAAACTACCGGAATTTTTTCAAAAATTTCAACTTTCGAAAAATGTTAAAATAATATGGGAAAAGGCTTTAAATCTACTTAATTAAACGTTAAAAGAAGAAAAAATTAAGTATTAAGCAAATTAATGCGTTAAAAATGCCATTTTTCAGTGCATATTTAGTGCACCCGGTCCCGGTTTTTTGGTCCCGCCGGGACCGGGCCCAACCGGGAAAAAAGTACACCCCTAATGATGGCATCATCGACCGACAATTTCAACCATTTTTACTTATGGCTACTAAGTATGTCGATGGCCTAGTGGTTCCTCTTTGTTGTGAGTCTCATGTTATGTGTTGGGTTCGAACCCGCTTGAGTGCAAGCACTTATTTACTTGTTTTCCCCTCTACTCAAATACGCTTCCCCTCATTAATAAGATATCCTTAAATAAATATTCTAATATTTTTTAATTAAAAATGTGCGCAAAAAAGGAATACCTAGATACAATAATTTTTGAAATAAATTCATCACGTCTTTCTGAATTTTTGCTTCAATTTCCTTAACAAAGATTGCCAATTTTTGTAAAAATTTCTCCGGCGGCGCCTGTCGGCACCGCCGACATCCTCCACTCTTAAGTAAACCAGCTTTTCCTCAAAATTCCGAAGCAAAATTCTAATATTGTTAAAATTTTGATCAAATTTCTTAACAAAAATTCCAAAGCAAAATTCATAATTTTGCTTAAATTTTGATGAAATTTCTTTAACAATTCAGTCAAAATTTCAAAAATTTTTCTCGGCGGCGCCTATCGGCACCGCCGACCCCCACCTTCCTAAAAGTAAAGCAGAATCTCAAAAAAAAGAATGATGATGACAATGACATCGAAGGTCAAGAAGATCAACAATATGTGTTGCCGGAAAATTAAAATTTTTTAGTGTTTGATAAAAGAAAAATTTTTCCTTGAAAAGTCCCGGTTGGTCCCGGAATCGGTCCCGGTTGAAAATGTTGGTCTCGGTTTTTCTGGTCCCGGCAAGTCCCGGTCCCGGTTTTTCCCAAAAGTCCCGGTACCGTCCAACCCTAGTTTTTAGCATTGCTTTTGTCGAAACGCTAAAAATATTTCTAAAAATGTCGGACAACGAAAGTGTCGAAGAGCAGCAACAACAAATGGAGGGAATGTGAGTTTATTTCCTAATCAATCAAATCAAAGCAATACCGTCTATCCTAAAATAATTTTGGGGGATTTGAAATATTGAGCCCCCGGGGGTAATAGTATATGACTGGTGCCCAACATTTTTTGAAAAAATAAAATTGTTTTTACAAAGCTGCTAAAAAAGGTGTTTCTTCAAATTTTCCAAATATCAATTTTGGCCTCATAATCATTCGAAAAGCATGATTTCGATCATTGCTAGGGTGGGGATTTTAAGGCTCGAAAAACTTGAGCTTTGACTTTTTCAACTTGAGTTAAGCTTGCCAAATTGAAACAAGCGTAACTAAATGATCAAGTTTTTCGAGCCTAAAAATCCCCACCCTAATCATTACGCCTTTTTGTTGTAATTTTGTGCTTTTTGAACAATTTTCGGGCAACAAAGTGCTTCCCGATTTTCGATCCATGCCAATAAAAACAGGGGCATTCAGAGGACCAAGTTGGCGAAAGAAATTTGGAAGCTCATTTACAAGCACAAAGAGGATGAGAGGGGGGGGGGGGGGGGGGAAACGAGCTGTTCCCCTCTAATACCCCCCTAGAAAAATAGTCTTTTTTTTGAATATGGAGGGGGGGAGGGCAAACCCGACTATTACCCAAATCAGAACCTCTAATAAATTTCAGTTTCATTTGTACCGACATTTGGTATGGAGTTTTTGCTTTTCTTGACCCTCTTGAGCTCGGACTGAAAATGGCGTTGATCAGTGATCGATTGGACGTTTTGGTGGACGTCCATTTTAAGTCGCGGGAATGGTCGTTGGGTTGGCTGAGAATTCGTCGCGCGGACGACGGAAATGGCGCAGAAATTATCAACTACACTTCTGAACGCCAGCTAATTTCTCAAAGTCCGCTTCCAAAGAATGTGCTCGGCTTCAAATACATTGAAATCAAGTTGCTGTTCCTAAAAATTTATAAATTAAAATATTTTTGGACTTTTAGTTACATCGACCGAAGCGTCATCAAATTTCTTGAACGTCTTTTCGACTCTTGCGGGACAACTGTTGGAATTTATACTCGCGATGACCAAAGCCGCAGTTGGCTAATTATCTGTGAAAAGATTTGGCCTTTGGTCAGTGACAACATTTGCTGCTTTCCGTTGTTCGGACGCCATCTCGACCGTTTGCGACGATTCTCTCCGGCGATTCTTCGCAATTGCGCGAATCTCCGATCGATTCATTCTGTGGTGTTTTTCCCCGAGTTCCCGGCTGGGGACAACGCCGAGGCTTCTTCCCACCAAGCCTTGGCCAAATGGTTGCTTACTCCCCGCGGGGATGGACTGCCGAAGATCCTTCAGTGTCCTTTGTATTCGGCAGGAATTGAGGGAATCAAAGGGGTAATTCCTCTTTTTGTTAATCATTTAGATAATATTCGTTTAAGGCATTTGTCAACGCTTTTGAGTCGGTCAATTTTATCATCCGTTTGTGTCCATTTGCTGGCATTGTGCCATTTGACCTGAAGAACAATTGGACGGGGGAGCAATTGTCATTGCGACAAATGGACGAAGCCTATTGCCTGTTGGTGCGTTGTCCAATTGGACGAGAGGAGGACAAATGGGCTAATTGGGAGAAGGAGGCAATTGAGTGGGAATGGAATAGTCAATGGAATCGCATGGCCATTAACTTCGGCGACAGTGACATCGGCGACGGGTAAGGGAATGAAATTGTCTTAAAATTTCCTCCCCCATCCAGGCCCGAATCGCTTGGAAAATTTTTGAAGATTTTAACGATGTTTTAGTCAATGTACTTTTTTGGACCCCAAAAACTTATCAAAATTTATAGAATTAAAAATAATTTAATATATTTGAATTTCTCTCGTTAAAATTTTTCTTATTTCAGGATGGTTGAGGCAAGCGAAGGTACGAGTGAGCCCGTCGAGTGAATGAACGAAGGGAATTTAAACAGAAAATCGATTTAATGAGCTTCTTTTGTTGCCGTATGAATGTTTGAAAAGCCATAGGTTTTCATTTGATGTCAATGTTTTCGAATTCGTTAAATTGTGAAGATGACATTTTGTACCGAAATAAATCAAAAAAGATTAAATAAAACACATTTCAACTAAAATGATTAGATGAAAAACATTTGTGGCACCTAAACTGCAATTTTTCCAAAATTCGCTTACAGTACGACTTTCAATTAGGGTTGAGCGGGACCGGTACCGGGACGGCCGGTTTTTTAAGGTCCCGGTCGAGACGGGACTTTTGAAAAATGAAAAGTCCCTGTCCCGGTTTTTTGGTCCCGCCGGGACCGGGACCAACCGGGATTAAATTTACATTTTCCCCTGAAATTCCGAAGCAAAATTCATAATTTTGTTAAAAAATTTTGATGAAATTTCTTAACATCGAAAAATTTTCAAAAAAGTTTTTCGCATTTTTATTACAAATTGACAATTTTCCCGCCATCCGATCCGTTTGTTCTCCGCAGCAGTTGAGGCAATGCTCGACTATTTGCTTGTTGTTTACTCGAGATTGATAACAAAGTTAAATGACCTTTACTTCTCGATCTCGCTGACCTTTGCAGTAAATGATAAAGCAAATTAAAGACGAGAGATGAGGTGGACAACCAACCCCCTGTTGCCATTTCCCCTGCAAATCAAAAATAACATTTTAATAAAAAATGCAAACAAATTTTTGTCGGGTTTGGGGTTCGGAATTGGTCGAAATGGAGTCGGATTCGGATTCTACGACCCCGAAACCCCTAGAATCATCTTTTTGCTGCCCAACTAAAATCGAAGCGGAAGTGCATGTGCACACTCCAATCGCAGCCACGTACCTTAACAAGGAAAGCCTTCGTTAATTAGTTAAGACCAATTGTTAGACCGAACTCGGGACCGTTTATTCCATTCTCGACGAATGGAACCACACATTGGCACCACCGACCCCCACCCCCACCCCCACAAAAGCTTAATGCCAAAGTCCATAAGCAAATCGTATACTTTTTCGATTTATTCCATTTTAAAATCGGTTATAATTTTAATTTGTGAACCTCCGAAAAGATTTTAATTGAATTTAAAAGATTGCCAAGTCAAATATTTGTCAAATTTCAAGTTTCGGACTAGTTTTCTTAAGAAAAATGCAATAAAAAATGAAAAAGTATCACTAAAAAATGACTTTTTTAAAAATAAAAATTTCCTTTGGGTTTCTTCGGTAACCGAAAATATATGTTTCGATTTAAGGATGGGATTTATGTTGAAAATTGTTAAATATGATATTAGAATATTTCTATTTTTGGTCGTTTTGGGCACCAGAATTCTGAACAAAATATTTAAAAAATTAATTCTTTTTATAATTTTTAATTAAATTAAAAAAATATATTTTAGATAATTTTCTGGTGTTGTATTTTTAATTAGATATTTTAAAAATATTAAAATAATGTTCATTTTCTAATGAAAAAGAAAACGAAACAACTATTTGCTCGCAGCTGACTGGTTTTTTAGGAGACCAGAATTCTGATTTCTGACACAAACAAAATCAATAATTGTCAGGCCCCCCCCCTCTCTATTCATAATTCAGAGTAGTTCATTTCGTCGCCCCGCCCTCACCATTTGACCATGTGCCATTGCCGAGTTGCCCCCCCCCCGTCCATTTCTTGTTTCATTTGTGCGCGACAAGTGAATTTGTTGGCATTCAAATTTTATTCCATGGTCAATGGGCACCAAACAAAATCAATAATTTTCAGCAGGGGCCTTTTGCTCGTTTTCGGGTTACCCCTAACTGCCTTAACCCCCTTAACCTGGGTTTCATAAAATGCAAGTTTAAGTTTTATTAAACAAGAACGAAAATAAATTATTAAAAAGTTTTATTTAAAGTTGAGTTTTAAAATAATCTCAAATATTTCAACTTGTTTAAATTTGGTTTGATAATTAAATATTTCCGAATTAGGAGTAAAAATTGAACGGAGGAAGGGAATAACCCTGGGTTTACTAAGCCACAAAACGAGCAAATGGTCCAACTTTAACATATTTTTTTGGTGGATCCCGCGAAAAGCATTCCAATTCCATTCCAAATAATAATTTTCCCCGACACATCACAAAACAAACATTTTACGGATCATTTTGCCGGGCCTTTTGAATCCATTTTTTCGGATTTCTTGGGCATAAATTGCCATAATTGCATGATTTAGAATTGTTTTATCGGAACACTAAAAATATTCTACAAAATGTCGGACAATACAAGCGACGAAGAGCAGCAACAGCAAATGGAGAAAATGTGAGTTTATTTCCTAATGAGCTTGGCTGGTATTTTTAGGCAAAAAATTATGGAATTTGATCATTACTAGAGCTGGGATTTTTAGGGACTAAAAAACGTGAAAAAGGGACATTTTTTAGGGACTAAAAACCCCCAAAATAGGGAGAAAAAAGCCTAAAAAGTGGAAAAATAGGGAATGTGCTAAAACTAACCAAATCCAGTCAATTTATGCGTTAAACCCTTCAAAAATTTGTCAGTCTGTATTATTTTTCCTCTTACAATTGTGAATATAATATTTTTCACATTTTGAATTTTATAAAAAATAATCAAAAGGAAAATTTTTTCGGAAGATGTCGTTTTTGTCTTTTTTTAGAGGTGCATTTTATGACGAAAATTTTAGGGGGATATTTTTTCCTTTTTATTGCATTTTTCTTAAGGAAATTTTCGGAAAAATGCCTAAAATATTGCATTTTTTCTTAAATTTTAGGGAAAAAGTGCCAAAATAGGGATACAAAACGCAAAAACGGCGAAATAGAGATTTTTAGGGACTAAAAAGTCGCTCTAATTCAAAAATTTTTGGAAATGAATGCTATTTCTGGGCTTCTCTCGTCAAACCCTATCCGCAAAAAAAATAGGTTAAACCCTAAAAACCCAGCTCTAATCATTACCCAGGCACGTATTTGGGATTTTGGGCAATAAATTCCAAATTTCAGTTTCATTTGTGACGACGTTTTTCTCGGAGTCTTCGCTTTTCTCTCCCCATTTGACGTCGGACTGAAAATGGCGCTGATCAGTGATCGATTGGACGTTTTGGTGGACGTCCATTTCAAGTCGAGGGAATGGTCGTTGGGTTCGATGGAAATTCGTCGTGCAATCGGAAGGAATGGCGCAGAAATTGTCAGCGAACGCTCCGGTGGGCGGCCGTTGCCGATTCCTCAGGAACCACTTCCAGGCCAAGTGATCGGATTTGAGGAGATTTGGATAAGGTCGTTTTCTTCCAAAAAGTTTGTAAAATTAAGCTCTTTGGTTTTTCAGTTACGTCGACCAAACCGTCATCGAATTCCTCCAACGCATCCGCCGACTTTTTGACTCTTCCGGGACAAATGTTTGGATTAGTACCGCCGACGACCAAAGCCGCACGGCAAAATGTTTGGCCTTTGGTCAATGACAACATTTGCGGACTTCTTCGTTTGAGCTCCCCGAGATTGGGCCGTTTGCGACGAATCTCTCCGGCGATTCTTCGCAACTGCCCAAATCTCCGATCGATCCAAACCTTTTTTGGATTTTTCCCCGAATTTTCGGCCGAAGACAACGCCGAGGCTTCTTCCCGCCAAGCCGTGGCCAAATGGTTGCTCACTCCCCGCGGGGATTGTTTTCCGAAGATTCTTTGGTGTGAATTGTCTTGGGAAGGAATGGAAGGACTCAAAGGGGTAATTAGTCTCATTTTTATAATCAATTTGTCGGTAATTATTCCCTTCGTTTTAGGCCTTTGTCAATGCTTCGGAGCCGGTCAATTTCATCATTCGTCCGGATTTTTTCCGCATTGGACCATTTGAGCTGACGAACAATTGGACTGGAGAGCGATTGACATTGCGACGCCTTAAAAACAATTTGCTGTTGGTGCGTTGTCCGATTGCGCGAGAAGAGGACAAATGGGCTAAATGGGAGAAGGAGGCAATTGAGTGGGAATTGAATAGTCAATGCAATTGCATCACCATTGACTTCAAAGACAGAGACATCGGCGATCGGTAGGGACTGAACAGGGCCGTACCCAGAATTTTTTTGTGGGGGATGGCCACCCTCTAACGGTACACCTCGATTCGGCGCCGATGTTTGAAACGTTATAACTTTTTGTTTATTTGACCAAACCAAAGATTCTTTGTATCATTCAAAAGCACCATGTCTGTAGATGCTATAAGGCGATTCGACTTAAACAAAGAAAGTTATAAACGCCACCACAACTAGTTGGTGCAAAAAATAGTCAATTTGCACACGTTTTAGGCTATAACTTTTTTTTGAAAAGAGGAATCAGTTAGCTTTAGCTTGATCAAATGTTCAGCATACTGAGAGGTTTTGTATGATATAATTTTGTTTGATTTGCTTTGGGCACTGAATCGTGCCGGCGCCAAAACTTGTCGGCGTCGAATCGTGTTGCTCCGCCCTCTAACAAATAAGCTACGGCGCTCAGATTTGCTTCCCGTCTGAGCGCCAATTTTCCCCCAAAAAATGTTAGATTTTTAGGAGTGCATAAAATTTTTTTTGTTTTAGGATGGTTTAGCAAAGGCAGGGCCAAGTGAGTGCAAAAAGTGAATGGACGGAGGGAATTTGTGGAGGAAATTAAACAGAAAATCGATTAATTGACACAAAAATTGTTGCCTTTTTCCTTTTTGTCGTGGCTTTTAAATCTCTTCAAAAATCGGCTTTTTGCTTTTCCTCAAATGCTTTCCCAATCATCGAATGTTTTTTTCAAGATTTCGTGTATTTTAATTGATAGTCTATTCGATTTGAAGTTTGGACATAAAATTGTGATGCCCATTTTGAGATTTTAAGTTCAAACATAGTTTATTTGACACCAATTCAACTTTTTGCCCATTTTTAAGCACCAACTCTTTAAATATAGGGCCTATTTAATTTTTAATTTTAAAATCAACAAAACAATAATTGATTAATGAGAGCCAAGAAAATAAATACTATTAAGTATTAACTAAATTATTTAATTTTAGTAATTTTTGGTGCTGTTTTTATTAAATTTTAAATTTAGTTTCTGTTAATTTCTGTCTTTTTTTTTGCTCAAATCATAAAAACTTTGTAAAAAATGTATCCATTAAAAGCGAACAAAAAATGCTACAAAATATGCATACGAACTGTTTTTTAATAAAAATTTTCTCCGCATTTTACACAATGGGAGGAAAAATCCCTAAACATATGACCATGGCTTATGTTTTCTTTAAATTAAAAACTCGACCAATTCGAAGACTTATTGTTAAGCCTAAGCCTAAACAATTAGACTCAAAATTCCGGATGAAGCCAGCAGGCCCTGCTGATCAGTGCTTGCGTTAATTGATCGAACTTTGTCGATCGGACTCTTTCTTCAGAATGAAGAAAGCGGTAAGTCGACACTGTTAAGCCAAAGCTAAACAATTAGATTGTGAAAATGTTATTTCCATTTCCGGGGAAGGAAGATGAAGCCGTGCCCTGGTCAGTCTATGACCCGCGTTTGAATTGGATTGGGACCGTCAGTTAAATCGCATCGACATTGACTTCAAAGACAGTGACATCGCCGCCGGGTAAGAAGCACTTAAATCTATTGAATTATTAAATTTCATTTTAATTTAATAAAACAAGAATTGATCAGTGTGAGCCGAGAGAATATGGCCGATCCGAAATAAATACTATTAAATATCAACTAAATTATTAGAAAATTGGTTAGAAGAGCGGATGAAACCCAAACAATTTACCTAGGTCAGTTTTTGGCAGTTCCGCCTGATGAATAGACCGTTTAAAATGTTTTAATTTGGTTGTATCACAAAGTGTCAGTCAATTAATCCATCGTTCGTGGAAAGTAATTAATCCGTTGCTTCAAATCGAATCGTCGGACAGTCGATTTAATTTCATTCCAATTTAAATGATACGGAATTTAATGAGTAGAGCTGGGATTTTTAGGGTTTAACCTTTTTTTTTTTTGCGGATAGGGTTTGACGAGAGAAGCCCAGAAATAGCATTCATTTCGAAAAATTTTTGGATTAGAGCGACTTTTTAGTCCCTAAAAATCCCTATTTCGCCCTTTTTGAGAATAAATCCCTATTTCGCCGTTTTTGCGTTTTTAGACCCTATTTTGGCACTTTTGACCAAAATTTCTTACGAAAAATGCAATATTTTAGTCATTTTTCCAAAAATTTCTTAAGAAAAATGCAATAAAAACAAAAAATATCCCCTTAAAAGTCAAAATTTTTTTCAACTAAAAATGCACCCCCTAAAAAAAGACTTTTTCTTGGACCAAAAAACCACCCTTAAAGATCGACATTTTCCCTAAAAATTTTTTATTTGATAAAGTTTCAAAAACGTGTGAAAAATATTACATTTACAATTGTAAGAAGAAAATTAATAAAGAATGATGGATTTTAAAGGTTTTCACGCAAAAATTGACTGGATTTAGTCAGTTTTGGCACCTTTTTTAGTCCCTATTTTGCCACTTTTTGGGGTTTTTAGTCCCTATTTTGGGGGTTTTTAATCCCTATTATATGTCCCTATTTCACGTTTTTTAGTCGCTAAAAATCCCAGCTCTATTAATGAGAAGTGTTCTGGTGTGCTACCGTAGTGATTCCGTACGCCTGCCTGATCTTTACACCCTTAAAAATTGTGATGGCCAAAATGGTCTCTGTCAACAAATATTTTGCATTTACTAAATTTTGATTTTAAAGCCAAATCAGCAGCACGCGTCATAGCGATGTTATAGACACAAATGGGGAAAGACAACGTCTCATGAACGATTACGAATGGCGTTGCTTGTGCAAGTTGTCACAACGAGTTAAACGCGTTCAGCGCTCATTGATCAATAATGCCCCCTCAGGCTATGCTTCTTTACGTGTGATGGGCCGGCCTTCTGATCATCGCGTGGAATTCGTTCAGTTCTTGCGACAGCGAAATTTGCGTCGGGAATTGTTAGACGAAATGGTACATAGGCGAAATGAACAGCGGCGACATGGCCCTCGATTTGAATGAGTGAATGCGACGACAGAACGCCGACCTTTGGTCCCCAATCGATTACTTTCCATTTGTCGTTTGTCCATCCCACACCCCCCCCCCCCCCCATTCCGTTCATCACTTACATTTTGCCGGTCTTTTGGAATACGTATGTTTTTTTTTCTGATTTTTGAACATAAATCGGCATTTAAATCTAAAATTGCATATTTACGCGGCACATAAGGCACATCATTGGTGAGCAAAAGCTTGGACAAAATCCACAAAATTCGTCTTCGTTCAACACCAATGTTCAAATCTGGTAGAAGCAGGCTACAATTTTTTGTCAGATATGATTCAGAATATAGCGCAACAAAAAAGCCGCAGTTGATCCCGTCTCTCTGGAAGGTAAATTCGTCCGGTCTTACAATTCGTATGCAAAAATCCGTGGGTTGTATTCCAGGTGTTAAGCGACAAATTGTTTCAGAAAGCATCCGTAATCTGTTTTGGTCATACCCAGGATAGCGGATGTCGTAAAGGCGGTCATCGAAAGGACAATGTTCATTAAGCACTGGAGGCAGTGGATCAACAAAAATGCATTTCGGCGGTTGAGATGTTCTGTCAAAAATGAGAAGCGTAAAATGTGCAGGATACATGACAGTGATCAGCAGGATATCGTAGTTCTCCGAGTAGTTAAAGCAAAAGTCATGTGGATCAAGTCCAAGTGTGTCAGGCCCGATGTTTTGGGTGAAAAAAGGTTCAAGCACTGCGACATGTTTGTCCTGAATTTTGGATGCAAGCCATCGTTGGAATGCAAAAATCATGTAATCGGCACAAAATTCAGATTCATCCGCCCATACACGCTGAATTTCATCACGATTGGCGAGAAGCTGAGCTGGCGCAATGCGACCATGTTGTGCTATTGCAGGGCCAATTGGGAGTTCAAGTGTGTTCATTGAATAGAGATTGATTGGTAAAATGTCTGCGGAGTTGTTCATGATAACATTTTCTATGGGTTGCGCTCCAACCTCATTTGCATTGATTTGGTCAGGTATTTGTGGACTGGCCGAATTGGCAATGAATTTTTTTGGCCGACCTGGACCTCCGCTCTTCTTTTTTGGCCTTCCTCCGCTCCTCTGAATTTTTTTCGGGGTGTCAACCAATAAATTGGGTGATGCATTTTGAGAGGAGGCAGTGGCGTCTTCAAAAGATTGAACAAATGCAGATTGTTGCGCACTTTCTGCCCTTGTTCTCTTACATGGCGGTTCTGCAGATGAATCATTACAAGAACGTGATGTTCTCGGTGTGTCAGAAAGGTTCAAGTTGGTCATCAGCGATGAAGGCGTGTTTTCGAGTTCTTCGGAAAGTTTTCCGGCGCGTTTTTGCCGCTGGCCACGCTTTTGCCGTTCTTTAGAAGGCATTTTATAATTTTAAATTTTTAAACTTACACTTACAGCAGCAAAGCAGGCGCGTGCAATCTGAACGGGAAGGGGAAAATTAACATTTTGTTCAATAAAAAAGAATAAATAAAACAGGCACCAAAAAAGCAGTGCGCCGTCAAATGAAAAGGAACGCTTGCGCCGTTTACCGGAAATTTGTCCCGAGGGACTTGGCGCAATTTTTAACCGCACCTCTGCAAAAAGATGTTAGTGTTGCAGAGTTAGCACATCCCGGAAAAAATGGGATGCCCAGTGTACACCACGAGGAGGTTTGCGGAGGCAAATTGAAGCCTTGTACACCATAAATATAATTAGCTTTATGTGGTTCATGGCTAATATATGATAAAATAAGCATCCATTTATTAACCACTCTCTTAGTTTAAGAGTTCGCAGTCCAATGGTTAGGACTCCCAGTGCATACCACGTGGAGGTTTGTGGTGGAAAATGGACAAAAACCATATGCACCTCAATGACAAAAACCCTAGCGGCGTCAATAATCAGCAACCTCCCATTTGTGCCACAAAAAGCTGGAAAATAGGTCTATGGCAAAAAAAAATTCGGCATGACCCCTCTCCTGAGTTTTGTTTTGGCCCCATTTCGGAAACAAAAAAATGAGTCCGGGGCCTGAGGCAACAAATGGATGGTGCTCACCATTGTTAACCTTTCATAGCAGTGTTTAAGGACCGCTCCTGGCCACTCTGCCGTCAACGCGGGTTTCAAACCGGGGTGTTGTAGTTTAGCTGAGTCCGCTGGTTATCCATGGCAAGCCATAGGAGGTGAGCCCGCGCCCACGGGAACAACAGCCATTGACTCACGTGCCTCCAGGCCGGCCAGACCTGGTTAGTCTCACGCCGTACCAATTAAAAACCGCTAAGCCAGCAGGTAGTTAATTGGGCTGGACACGCCACCCCCACTGCTAGGGACGAGCTCACCCTCACCGCGTCAGCGGAAATCAATCCTCGACTCAGGGCCTACTTAGTTCGCACCAGACTGTCGGCCTGGCTGGTACTCCCCATCGGTGCGACGCCCAGCGGGCTCATGTCAGGAACTTGGTTCCGTCCGTCCACGCCGCAGCCCTGGATACCACCGGAGGAGTACCTGCGAACGTCTGGACGCTCGTGCCCGCCACGCCTGGCAGGACTTCCAGGTTTCGGATGGCCCCCAGGACAGCAGCAATCCTATAGGGGTTTACTACCTGGCAACCAAAAGCGCATAGCATATGCGGTGCCGCTTCAGCGCCTTAACACATGTACCACAGCTGCAATGGCACATGAGTTAGGCCTGCGCGGGAAAAAACGAAATGGGAATGGACAGAAGGGAAAAGAAAAACAAATGAGAAAGGGGAATGAGTTGTGGGGGGGGGGCAGGGGGATGGCATATGGGTGCAATGAAAATGTTTTGATGGGGGAGGGTGCATGGGATTTAGGCGCGGAGGGGTGGGCCATTTATTCCTTCATCAATTGTTTCAGTTCCTGCTTCAATAGCTTCATGTTCTTCAATTCCTCCTTCAATTGCTTCCTTCCTTCAATTGCTTCATGCCCTTCAGTGGCATCTTCAATTGCTTCGTGTCCTTCAATTCCTCCTTCAATTGCTTCGTGTCCTTCAATTGCTTCGTGTCCTTCAATTCTTCCTTCAATTGCTTCGTGTCCTTCAATTGCTTCATGTCGTTCAATTGCTCCGTCAAGTTGCTTGATCTTTGCTCGCAAATGCTAAATTTAAAAAAATGGCGGCTTTTTGGGCTTTTGAAATGGTTTCAACCAACTGCTCATTTTTTTGGACCCTTTTTGAGATCGATTCAAAAAAAAAATGTGGCTTTTTGGAATCGTTGCAAAAATTCCGGGTTTTGAACCCTTTTTGAATTTAAAAAAAAATGTCGGTTTTTGAACCCCTTTTGAAATCTTTTCAAAAAAATGCCGCTTTTTTGAACCCTTTGGAACCTTTCAAAAAAATGCCTGGTTTTGAACCCTTTTGACAACCATAACAAATTTTTTTAAAAAATGCCGCTTTTTGAACCCTTTTTACAACCATATCAAATTTTTAAAAAAAATGCCGGGTTTTGAACCCCTTTTGAAATCGTTTCAAAAAAATGACGCTTTTTTGAACCCTTTGGAACCTTTCAAAAAAAAAATGCCGGGTTTTGAACCCTTTTGACAACCATAACAAATTTGTTTAAACAAATGCCTCTTTTTTGAACCCTTTGGAACCTTTCAAAAAAAAAATGCAAGGGTTTTGAACCCGTTTGACAACCATAACAAATTTGTTTAAAAAATGCCGCTTTTTGAACCCTTTTTACAACCATAACAAATTTGTTTAAAAAAATGCCGCTTTTTTGAACCCTTTGGAACCTTTCAAAAAAAAAATGCCGGGTTTTGAACCCTTTTGACAACCATAACAAATTGTTAAAAAAATGCAGCTTTTTTGAACCGTTTGGAACCTTGCAAAAAAAAAATGCCGGGTTTTGAACCCTTTTGACAACCATATCAAATTTTTAAAAAAAATGCCGGGTTTTGAACCCTTTTGACAACCATAACAAATTGTTAAAAAAATGCAGCTTTTTTGAACCCCTTAAGGCCTTGCAAAAAAAAAATGCCGGGTTTTGAACCCTTTTGACAACCATACAAATTTTTTAAAAAAATGCCGCTTTTTTGAACCGTTTGGAACCTTTCAAAAAAAAAATGCCGGGTTTTGAACCCTTTTGACAACCATAACAAATTTTTTTAAAAAATGCCGCTTTTTGAACCCCTTTTGAAATCGTTTCAAAAAAATGACGCTTTTTTGAACCCTTTGGAACCTTTCAAAAAAAAAAATGCCGGGTTTTGAACCCTTTTGACAACCATAACAAATTTGTTTAAACAAATGCCTCTTTTTTGAACCCTTTGGAACCTTTCAAAAAAAAAATGCCGGGTTTTGAACCCGTTTGACAACCATAACAAATTTGTTTAAACAAATGCCGCTTTTTGAACCCTTTTTACAACCATAACAAATTTGTTTAAAAAAATGCCGCTTTTTTGAACCCTTTGGAACCTTTCAAAAAAAAAAATGCCGGGTTTTGAACCCTTTTGACAACCATAACAAATTGTTAAAAAAATGCAGCTTTTTTGAACCCCTTAAGGCCTTGCAAAAAAAAAATGCCGGGTTTTGAACCCTTTTGACAAGCATACAAATTTTTTTTAAAAATGCCGCTTTTTTGAACCCTTTGGAACCTTTCAAAAAAAAAATGCCGGGTTTTGAACCCTTTTGGCAACCATATCAAATTTTTAAAAAAAATGCCGGGTTTTGAACCCTTTTGACAACCATAACAAATTGTTAAAAAAATGCAGCTTTTTTGAACCCCTTAAGGCCTTGCAAAAAAAAAAGTGCCGGGTTTTGAACCCTTTTGACAACCATACAAATTTTTTTAAAAAATGCCGCTTTTTTGAACCGTTTGGAACCTTTCAAAAAAAAAATGCCGGGTTTTGAACCCTTTTGACAACCATATCAAATTTTTTGAACCGTTTGGAACCTTTCAAAAAAAAAATGCCGGGTTTTGAACCCTTTTGACAACCATATCAAATTTTTAAAAAACTGCCGCTTTTTTGAACCGTTTGGAACCTTTCAAAAAAAAAATGCCGGGTTTTGAACCCTTTTGACAACCATAACAAATTGTTAAAAAAATGCAGCTTTTTTGAACCGTTTGGAACCTAACAAAAAAAAAATGCCGGGTTTTGAACCCTTTTGACAACCATAACAAATTGTTAAAAAAATGCAGCTTTTTTGAACCGTTTGGAACCTAACAAAAAAAAAATGCCGGGTTTTGAACCCTTTTGACAACCTTAACAAATTTTTTAAAAAAATGCCGCTTTTGGACGAGAAATAAAATTGCCTCACAAAATTTAAAAAAAATCGAACCCTTCGGGTAGGTGCGGAACGCGCCGATGTCCACTTTGCCGGCACTGATTGTTCGAATCGGGTCAATTACAATGGCGACGAAAGGCTCCTAACAAATTTGTTTATGTTTCGGACGATTTCAAAAATATAAACAAAAAAAGAAAATGAGCAATTTTCCAAAATTCGTTTGAACTTCCTAAAGTGCTTGAAAGTACTTCTAGCAAACAAATTTGCGACTCTGTTTAAAATTTTTTAACCAAAAAAATCCAAAGAAATTTTTTTGTTTTTTCCAGCCCCGCCCCCTCCCTCTTAAAAAAAATTGTGCCTGGTATTGTTGGTTGATGAACTGCGTGTTCACGTCAATGCCGGTCAGCCAACATCCGTAACCGGGATGAGAATGGTACCAGCCGATAACCTTAGTAAAAAATCTTTTTTTGAAAAAAACGATTTTTTTTGGGTCAGCAAATTTTGAGAAAATTTATCCGGAGGAGCGTTTTTGAATTTCCAGGCATTTATGGCACAGGAATGCTCCTCCAATAACGGCAAAAAAAAATTTTTGTTTTAAACCAAAATTGCGTTTAATTTTTTGGGCACAGAAAACTCGGTTACCAAAATTTGGAGTTTTCCAAAAAACAACAAAAACCTTTTCCAATCGTCCGACAGGCTCGCAACTTTCACTGTAATTTGTCATGTATGCGTAAGCTTGCGCTTGTGCGTTCACCCGTGTTTCGGTACCTAAAAAAATAATCATGTTGACCTAAAATTCATTCAAAAAGCATAAAATTACAACGAAAATGCAAATAATGATGATCAAATTCATGCTTTTTGGGAAATTTTGATTTTCAAAAAATGGTCGAATTCGGGGCCGGGGTTCAAAATAGGTCAAAAATCATTACTAGTACATAAAAATACCATGGGCACCCTTTTTTAGGCTTTTTTTTTTTTGCCAAAAAACACATTAAAAATGCCAAATTTTGTTTTTTGAGATTTGTACCAAAAAAAATGCCGACTTTCGGGCTTATTTAGGGCGTTTATGTCAAAAAAAAACATTGAAAAATGCCCTATCCCCTAAATTTGAAGAAGAATCTGGCAAACCTTAAAATAGTTTGTGGTCCTGCTCCCACGGCTTCACATTTCGGATCATCCGCTGCTCTTCCACGTCGTACTTGAATATGTTGTCCATGTTGTGTAACTTTAAAAGTGCTAAAAGTTTTCAAAAATTTCCAAATCAACGGGTGTTTTGAACCTCAATTTGCGCAAAAACGTGCCACTTGGCAAACAAAAAGGTATTTAAACAAAAATGTGAGCTTATTTTGTTTTTTGCAATAAAATGCATGCATTTTCGTAACTTTTAGACAAAAAGTGAACAATTTTTCAAGATTTTCTTTAAAAACCCGTATTTTGTTATCTTAGCATCACCTGGCCCCCTAAATTTGAAGAAGAATCTGGCAAACCTTAAAATAGTTTGTGGTCCTGCTCCCACGGCCACATTTCGGATCATCCGCTGCTCTTTCACGTCGTACTTGAATATGTTGTCCATGTTGTGTAACTTTAATAGTGCTAAAATTTTTCAAAAATTTCCAAATCAGTTTGCAGAAATTGGTGGTAGGTTGACTTTTTTAGTCCAAAGAAGGTATGTATATGGGCTGTCCACGCGAAGTAGGTGGATAAATTTTGGAATTGTACGAGGAGAAGTGAAGGTTTGGGTTCATTTTTTGAAATGATTCTCAGTTTGAGGCAGAAAAATTTGGTGCTCTTCAAAGCCGAACATTTTGGTGTGTTCGAACTTCTCGACTCAAAAAAATGGTGATAGTTAAGTTAGTTCCCCCCCCCTTTTTTGAAAAAATACAATTCAAAAGCATATAAAAAGGAGTTTCAATTCTTGAGCATTTTATGGTACTAAATTCATTCAAAATGCTCTTTTTCAAAAAAAGTTATGAATTTTCATAGCATTCCCCCAATTTTGGTGACCAAAAAAATGAAAATTCTAAAATTTCTGAATTTCCAGTAAAAATATTTTCAAAAAATCGGAAATAGTGATTTTAATTCTTGAAAATAGTTTCCACATCATTAAAAGACAAAATAAATTCATTTCAATAAAATTTGGAATAAAAATTATTTTGATCAGATTCCAAAAGGGTCCCCCCTTTGGGTTTGAATGCAAAACCCACTTTTCTGATCATAACTCGGTTTAGTCTCATCGCTTTAAATCCAACTAAAATAGTTTCTAATAGAGAAAAAAATTAGCTATTTATCTAATTAATTAGTTTTTGAAAATCTCTTTTCGAAAAATTGTTATGATTTTTTTTGTGAAAAATTCATTTTTTTCGAAAAATTTACCATAACTTTTTCAATCCAAAGCCTTTCATCAAACACTTTTGACTAAAAAATAGCGCGTATTTTTCTGCATTTAATGACACCAAATTCATTCAAAATGCTCTACTTTGAGAAAAGTTATGAATTTTTTACACAATTCCCCAATTTTGGTGACAAAAAAATGAAAAATCCACAATTTTCCAAATAAGCCACAAAACTATTGTTAAAAAGTCGGGAATAATTTAAAATGATTTTAGAAATTTTTTGCCCGCACAATTGAGATGCGTACAAAGTCAGGAAAAATGATTTCAGGCACGCGGATTCGAACCTCCAGCCGACCCCCCCACACCCCCACCACTCACCACTACACCACCGAGCATTTTGGCTGGCAAAAAGGGTGATATCGAATTTTCAGGCGAAACAAACACCAATCGAAAGCTCTTGAAAAGTTGGGTTTTGAAAGCGCTCTTTATTTTTCCTAAAAACCGCTCTAATAAAAGTTAATGACAAAAAACCAAAAAACCTTCGAGGGGGCCTAGCTCAAAAATTTCAAAAAATTTTCAAACCAACTAAACACCATTCGACGCAGTTTGAAAAGCTCTACAATAATGGAGAAGATCGTTAAGGGCTACGGTCAAAGCAAAAAAAGTTAAAGACAAAAAACGAAATTTGAGTCCCCGACCACGCTAGTGAGGTACAACGCTATCTGTGTGCTGGTAAAGCGCTAACGCGCTTATCGAGCTTCGCTACCTAGTGGATTGTTAGGGTCTTAGTGTCAACCGACATGCACTTGGCTTCACTCCTGATGGAGTTGACACATTGCTTTTAGTGCAATGGAAACCGGAAGTGCCCTAACGCGCACATCATACCCTCCTCCCTCCCTTTAGTCCAGGCATTGACACTTTTGAGCACTTAGGACAGTAAATCGCTCGGATTGGAGGCCCTAAAGAGGGCCATGCCGTTTAAAACATCGATTCCTCACCTCGCTCTTCACCATCCTTCATGCCAATTAAAGTGCAGATGGGAATGATTTGGCATTTATTGTTTATAGCAATTTAAGTGTCATTATGCCTCTGGACTATAGCTTCATTTTATTAAATGCTTATTGCAATTGAAGCATATTTGTTGCCACAATGTTGAGCACTCTGGCTCGACCTTGTGCATCCGTCTCCCTGCTTGGAGCATACACTCGGACATTGTTGCCGTCCGATGCCCGTGAAAAGGCTGTGTACAATTGACCATGGGAAAATACTTCCCTTTCAAGGTCGATGCCAACAGTGCGGATTGTTTGGCCTTGACCTTTAAGAATGGTCATAGCGAATGCAGGCTTAATTGGGAACTGCAAACGCTCATATTTCAGGCCGCCAGGCGCCTTATCCTCGTACACATTGCGCGTTCGTTCAATAAAGAAGCGCACTTGGCCACCAACAGCAGTGCCGTTGAT
Source organism: Globodera pallida (assembly GCA_020449905.1). Taxonomy (NCBI): domain Eukaryota; kingdom Metazoa; phylum Nematoda; class Chromadorea; order Rhabditida; family Heteroderidae; genus Globodera; species Globodera pallida. Next base: position 427,507 of record JAIXHY010000055.1, read on the forward strand.
TGCCCTGCCGGTGATTTTATCTTCACCAAGCTCTTCAATGACGATTCGTGTGCCGTTTATTAGTCCTTCCCTGTCACTTTTGTTGATCAGTAGGACGACAACGCAACCGACTTTTAGTCGAAGACGATGGGGAGGCATCCCCGAGTCTGTGCGTTGGTTGAGCGCAGCCACTTCTGACTCGATTTCGTCGATGTCCAGTGGGCGTTCGTCAAGTGGTTTGTCAGTGGACAAATATTCACGTACTTGACCTGGCACATTGTCCATCATTAGTTCGTTGATTTCGTCACACGTTTGAATGTGTGGAGCGAGAATCAAACGGTCGAGCAGCTCCTTGTCGTTACCAAGGAGTTTTTGGAAGTCCGGATAAACAAAGTCTATCAGATCTTCGCTGCTTTGTACGAGGAACTGAGGAGGAATCCAGAAGAATTCTCCAGTCTCTCCGTGCCCAATTTGGCGGCACAATTGCATATAGTCTTGTTGGCCTTGGCCCAAACGGTGGTTGATGGTCAGCTTCATTGTGGTGAATTGACCAAACAACGGAGATGTCTGAAAGCAAGCTGCCACTTGTGCGGCTAAGCCTTCATGAGGCACGACCGGCAGCGATTGTTTAAAGTCACCGCTGAAAATGACCGTCTTTCCTCCAAAGAGGATTTCCTTGTGCTGGCGAATTGCCATTTCCTTGCACACTCGGTCAATCACCTCAATTACCGTGTTGTTAAGCATTGTGATCTCGTCAATGATGATCAGCTGCGCTTCACGAATCCGTCTGGCAAAGAAACTTTCGAGCGGAATGCTTGGAAGTTTGTCCAAAGACACTTCTCTGCCAAGACGGAAGGTGGAATGGGCCGTCTTGCCATATGGCAGCAAAATGGCTGCGCACCCAGTGGATGCTGTGGCAAGCACTTTATTGCTATACGGCGCTTTTCGCAAACGCCGTATAATTTGGCCAAACAGGTAGGTTTTGCCTGTTCCTCCGTCGCCGTACACAAAAAGTCGGCGAGGCACAGACTGATCGCTTGGATCTGTCTGTATTGCCTTCACAACAGCATCAAAGACCATTTGTTGGTCGCTGTTGAGTGGCGGAGGTTGATTTTGTTCTGGCTGATTTGCATTTGGTAGGCCTGGTGGCACATTCAAATCATCATCGCCGAAGAAAAATTCTTCAATTGCCTTTCCTGTGTTCTTGGCAATTGAGTTTGGCGGATCTGGCAAGCCGAAGTGTACACAGCTGAAGCCAAAATTGAACAACCGCCAATCAATGTCGGCAAGAGCCTGCAGCTCCTTTGCCAGGCGTTGTGCCATGCTGGCAATACCCTGTGGGTGGTACATATGGGCTTTGTACTTGTCCCACAATTCACGGGCATTGCTCGGCTGTCCAAAGACGAGGATGCTCACAAAGAGCCATCTCATTTGGTCTGGCCAACGGGATAACGACGCTTCCTCAAGCGTTTTATCCCAAACACGGTCATCTTCCAGGAGACCTCGTTTAATAGCCGCCTCAATAAATGAGGTGCACGGCTGTTGGTTGACCATTTTCAAGTGGTCAGGATCGCCCGGATAGTGTCGCATGAGCTGATACAGCGCAAACCGCTCCGGGTCCGATGGTGGAACAGGAACAATCCGACCAATCGGGGGTCTTTTGGTTAGCTTTATTTTGTACGCCACCCATTTGTCTTTGACCCATCTGAACCGCTCAGGGACTTGTACAAAAAGCATGCCCTTAAATTCAGGGTTGTCCTTCCATTCATTTTGCCATTGCTTCCAGTAGGACGAGCATGGCGTTTCTGGCAATTCACCTTGCTCAATTTGTTGAGCTTTGCTCACCAGCTGACCAGCTCTGAACACAATTGGTTGCTGGTTTGGCAAATGAATGCTCAATTTGACAACGTGGTGCGAAAGTCTTACATATGCGATTGAATTAACAACCGCATAGGCTTCCGTAGCACCACGGAAGTTCATTTTGGCATATTGAGCCGGCTCATCGATACCGATTTTGTTGCCAGACTCTTCTTTGCATTCGACATAGCAATGTCCTGGCCCTTTGAAAGGGTACTTCAGTGCGTATTTAATGTTTGCCTTGTTTCCATAAGCAAACAACACATTGTGGTGCACTCTGAACCGTAATAAAATGAACGGGTTAAATGGCACCACATGCGAATTGTCATAAATGAGTTTATTGACTTCAATTTGTGCACCACCCTCTGCTGGGCTTGGCCGGAAGTAAACCGCCGGCCTGTCCGGGTGCAGTATCGTACATTTAGAGTACGTAGCAGGGAAACCCTTTTTGCACCGCCCAGTTTTAGGGTCTTTTGGACCACACCAGGTGTCACTGCATCTGTGTAATTGCATGTGTATTAATTCGCGAATTTCGCGATGCATTTGGGCAATGGGCGTATCATCATCTTTGTCAGGCAAAGATGGAATATGTGCCCATATGTACTCTTGAATGACTTCGGGAATTGCGTTCAAGTCAGTCTGAGCAACAATGTGGGCATGTGGACCGCCACGCCCTTGAAACTCCATGGATTCGCCTGATCCGATGATCGTTCCAAAGTAATTCTTCTCATAAAGCTCTTGACGGAAAACAGCAATTTTGCTGCACCAAACGCGCATCCAGAGATCAAAACGGTCAGCAAATACTTGACCGTTTTTATACAGATTGTGTTTAAACTCTGGCCATTCTCTGTTGTTGGTGAATGTGATGAACAGACGCGCTTTTTTTGCATCGTGATATCTCGCAAAGATTGTGTTGCAATCTTCGTACATCTTCTTCCAATATTGAAGAGAGTTCACATTCTTTTCAGAGAGGCGTACAACACTGCCAATGTCATCAACACTTTTGCGTAGCGCATTGGGGTTTTGGCGTGCTTTCTGCTTATTGTATTGGTTGATCAAATACTGAAGCAAGTTGCGCGGAGTGCTGATCCGCAGGTCCATGTCTGGCCTGCGCAAAAAAGTGGCTATCTGCCAGTCAATTTTGGCAGCCTGATCGAGGATCCAGCGCTGACCAAGGCCACCACCACATGTCAATATGTGATGATATCCCGACGCAACGTCAGCGTCCCTTATTGCGAGATAGTACTTGCAATAATCTCGCAGGGAAACAAACTGCCTTGCTTTTCCAAACCGCCCGCTAACTGACGATGTGCCAGAAGCGATAGATCCAGCATCTGACGATGCATCAGAGTCTGCTGCGCATGACTCGAGATCAGATTCGACATCCGAGTCAAACAAATGATCCGTGCTCACGTCGCTTTTACGCTTTCGTGAGGGCGGTTTGGCATATTTAATGCCTGTCGTGTATCCATCATCGCCCAGCGGTTTTATCAATGGATACGCCAAGCTGTCCGTCCATGGACTGAATGGGGCTATTTCATTTAGCTGCCCTTGTTTGTTCTCGACCCAAATTCCTTTTGGTGGAGGTGCTCCACTGGGATCCGCATGGATTGCGAACATGCCCTCACCCGTTGAGGGTGTAATAATTTGGTTAGGATGCAATTTTGGGTCTTTTACAGCTGCAGGCGCTCTGCGCTCGGTCAACAGAGTCATGCGGAAGAAGCGCAATTCTTCCGCATTTTGTGTCTTTAAAAGATCCTGTATTTGTTCGCGAGCCTGTTTGTAGGCTTTCGCAGCTGGATGATTTTCCTGGATCATTTTTTCCAATGCGGCGAATTTGTTGGCATTTGACTGTTTGTGCTCCTCCACTTCAGGCGAATTTGTTGGCATTTGACTGTTTGTGCTCCTCCAATTCGGCGAATTTGTTGGCATTTGACTTAAGAAAGGCGTTAAAAATATTCAAAAATACATAACTGAGTTGAACCTTAAAAAACAAAAATTTAAGAAATCCGTTAAGAATATTCAAAAATACATGTTTTTAAAATATAATAAAAAAAAATTCAGAGACATAATATAAGGTTTTTTTGAGACAAACAAAACAAAAAGAGCAAATGGGTATTGATTAAAAGTTGACTGAGATTCTTCAATCAACAACCACAATTGTAACTGTCAGTTAGATGACAGAGATGCAGAAAAACAAAACATTTAGTCTCAACGCTTTAAATCCAACTAAAATAGTTTCTAATAGAGAAAAAAAAAAGCTATTTATCTAATTAATGAGTTTTTGAAAATCTCTTTTCGAAAAATTATTATGATTTTTTTTGTGAAAATTTCATTTTTTTCAAAGAAATGACCACAACTTTATGAAGTTTCAACATTTCCCCACATATTTTTGCCCTGAAAATAGCGCATATTTTTGTGCATTTTATGATACCAAATTCATTCAAAAAACCCTTCAGAAAAAAAAGTTATGAATTTTCATAACATTCCCGCAATTTTGGTGACCAAAAAAATGAAAATTTTAAAATTTCTGAATTTCCACAAAAAATATTATTAAAAAATCGGAAATAGTGATTTAAATTCTTTAAAATAGTTTCCACATCTTTAAAAGACAAAATAAATTTATTTTGATGAAATTTGGAATAAAAAAATTTTCGACTACACACCAAAAGGGTCCCCCCTTTGGGTTTGAATCCAAAACACACTTTTCTGATCATAACTCGGTTTCGTCTCAACGCTTTAAATCCAACTAAAATAGCTTCTAATAGAGAAAAAAATAAGCTATTTATCTAATTAATTAGTTTTTGAAAATCTCTTTTCGAAAAATTATTATGAATTTTTTTGTGAAAAATTCATTTTTTTCGAAAAATTGACCATAACTTTTTCAATCCAAAGCCTTTCACAAAACTATAATATCATAAGAATAGCGCTTATTTTTCTGCATTTTATGATACTAAATTCATCCAAAATGCTCTTCTTTAAAAAAAGTTATGAATTTTCATAACATTCCCCCAATTTTGGTGAGCAAAAAAATGAAATTTCAAAAAATTTCC